>CM049883.1:28160454-28207954 GCA_027474115.1 Schizopygopsis malacanthus
ATTGCAGTATTTAGTGTCATATAACATTTAATGCCATGTATGACTTTTCTGAATTTAAGACTTTCGGCTCAGATTTAAGACCCTTTAGGGCCTTTATCTGTGAAAGCAGGAATTATGACTTTTAAAGACTTTTTCAGGTCTGCAGAAACCATGATCAAGTTCGGATGACTTCAGAAGACGTTTAATAGATAGTCTTGTGGATTAAATTTATGGTGATTTTTGGTGTTTTTAAAATTATAATAGAGTGAAAAATTAATATCAACTCCACATTAATAAAACATTTTTTTTTTTTTTTATCTATAAAAATGTAATCAGTGTGGTAGATGATTGTGTAAACAAAGAAACAAACAAAGTAAATTTGGCCAAGTTGACAATAAAAAGAATAATTAATTACTAAATTGTTTGGAAAAAAGAAATAAATTAAAACGATGATAATTTCTAGACTATAGACTGTAAATGAGTCACGTCACCGGTGGCTCCTGCATATCGCATTAATTGTGCATTCATGAAATTCATCATATTACATATGCACTGCTATTGCTGATGGGTTTGACAAAACTAACCATCTGTGCGCACACTGGGTTCTTGGTGAACACCCAAAGTTTTATGAGGAAAAAATAAGTGAGAAAGTGAGTGGGTGTTTTTTTTTTTTGTAACAGATTTCAAGATTATATAAATGGACTCTCTCGCTCCACTCTGGACTCTGTTAGCCAGATAAGTGCAGTAAACACATCATGGCAAGTGTCAGACAGAATAACGTTTGGTGGGCCTGCAGGTAGGTATGCTTATTTATGAAGAGTGGTTTCAAATTGAATTAAAGGGACACCTGAGACCCGGAGGTCCTGGTCAGGCGCCCTCTGTTTACAGCGACACGAGCACTAACCTGTCCGTCAGTCTTCACGTCTGGCTATTAGCTGACAACCTCTAATGTACTTCAGGAATAAAGTGCTCTAATGTGAAGTGGAGTAATAGCTCCAGCCCAGATAATCAGATTTCAGACCCAAAGCGGTTTTATCAGTGCGCTGATCTGCATTACCGCAGAGCTGCCAGGTGACGCACTGTTTATTTCTTTTTCCTCAGAAACAGTTGATTGTGAGTTTAAGATTGTACAGTTAAATGCAAGAGATACCGCAGTGCCCCCCCGTGGACTTCAGCCCTGTTTGTTTCCCATCATCTCAACCTTACTGTCTACTAAACCCACTTAAAGGAAAAATCCAATCCTGCTTTTACTTACATTCAATTCTGTGTGACTCTTTTCTTCTGCTGTACAAAGAATTCAATGTTTAGAAAAGTATTTGTACGGGTCATAGAAACTACATCTGCTAAACTGCAAGTATTGAGAAAATAGTAAAAAATTACTATTACTATTTACTAAATTGTCTACACTTATCAAAAAAAATACCAAATAAAATCACAAATAATCACAAAGAAATGGCAAATAACATGACATTTTGGTGTAGAATGACTGAAATACAGTAGTTTTTTCTACTCTAATAATCTCAGTTCAATTTACTACTTTTTCAGTGATATTATTGTATTCAAATTCTTCGATCAGCAATTCAAGTGAAAGCTTTATGTGATAAACAGTGTGAAATTCAAGGTGTTATTTATTGATAATCATCCTGTTCAGTAAACTACACTGAAAAAGCAATAATATAAAAATAAAATAAATAATGTCTTACATTAGACGTACATTCATAAAACTTGCAGAAACTCCAATGCACTTACTGTATAGTGAGCAATAGGTTTTTATTAACCTTTGCTATTGTTATTTAATAATAATAATTAATAATAGAATCACATGCTAGTTCACAGTGCATTAACTAAACAAATACTTTTTGAATTTGTATATGTATAATCAATGCTAAAATTAACAGTAACTAAGATTAAATTAATATTGTACAAGTATTGTTCACACAAGCTTATGTAGTTTGTAGTTATGTAGCTGTAGTTGTAGTTTAATTCTTAACTGAAACCAGTAAATATATGTACTAATTTGACTTTTGGGCTGTTTATCTCACACAGCTAATGTACGATATCAGAAGACTTTCTTGTGAATTACATGAATTAGTTAACATTAACATTAGTTATTTTTGGGGTTAGTGTGCGGGACAGTTTTTCAAAAATTCAATTTGTACCAAAAAAAATATAAGCATACAGCTTTGTAACGACATGAGGGTGAAATAAAACTGTGATTTTGTTGAATTTGGGATTTATTTTAAAATCCTGTGCAGTAAGCAATTTTGTCGAATTTCAGAAGAAGCAGCGTGTTTGTTAAAACTCACTCCAACTCACTAAAACTCCAACATGCACACACACACACACACACACACACACACACACACACACACACACACACACACACACACACGTACACACATGTTGGGTTTCATGTTTTATGGGGACTTTCCATAGACAATGGTTTTTATACTGTACAAACTGTATATTCACCCCTTACACTGCCCCTACACACACACAGGAGACACAATTTTACATTTTAAAAAAACATCACTTAGTACTGGTTTCCTCACAAAAAATGTCACACACAGATTTTGGATATTGCATCGTTGTGGGGACACACACACACACACACACACACACACACACACACGCGCTCACACACACACATGTACACACACACACATGCACACACACACACGCACACACACACACACACACACACACACACACACACACACACACACACACACACACACACACACACACACACACACACACAGGTTGGTCTGTAAGTAAACTAGACCTGTAATTACTGGCTAGGTATGCTCATTAAGAGACCTGAGCAGTATCAGGTTTTAATTGATTTTGTCTCTCTAAATTAGTGGAGGAAACCTAAATAAGCACATTTGATTTAGTAGATCTAATTGGTTCTGTCAAAAGGGCCTGTGTGATTTGATACTGTGTAAACGTCCGTGAACCGATGAAACTTCAGGAGACCTGGAGCTCTGATAGGACTGCAGGCTCACGGAGCCAGACTTGTGACTAAAGGACCGAAGCGTCACATCACATCTGATACTGGTCAAAAACAGCAGACGGTACAGACCGGATCATTGACATGAGAGATTACCAAGCCACCCCTCCTTTCACTTTTGGGCTTCTTTAAATATATATACATATATAACAAAAACAGATTGGCACAGAAATAATGTCTGCAGCAGTTCAGTTCACAAACTATTGCATGGATATAAGACTTCAGTGTTACTAACCTGGCAAACTTAGCCAAATCCAATGATTATTTTGTCTTCAAATATATTTATTTCATGTATAGATTGGTAAACACACAACTACTTGAAATAGAATGAAGATGTGAACCAAAATAGAATGTAAAAATGTAATTAGAGTTGCAGAAAAATTAGCTTCATTACTAAAATGGGGCAGCAATAGTTCAATTTTATGATTATTTACTGATCAATCATACATCAATCATACCATAAAAAATAAAGATTCCGAAAAAAATTCTTGATTCTTAAAAGAACCATTTTTTCTGATGTGAAGAACTTAACTCAAAAATAACTTAACTAGAATTTAATCTAAATAACTTTATTCCAAAATAAACAGCTTGCTTTTGGAAGAGACAGTAGTCCATGCATGCTAAAGATTCTTCAAGAGAGCATCGATGCCAAAATAGATCCTTTACACACGTGTGTTGTGAGCGAAATAACGAAACGGGAGCAAGCCGCTTCTCTTACACCGAGACCTTGGGTTCGAGAGGTTGCAGATTCAGGTTCAGTGAGACGCAGTGAAACGATGAGGTGTAATTTCAGAGCCATCGGGGGAAACGAAACAGCACGTCGACACGGCTCTGGGGCGGCTTTATTAGGATGGCATCATGCACTGCCCTCACCCACTGAGAGGAGAGACTATGAGTTTATAACTCCCTGATCCGCTTTAAATATGCTGAATTTTGCTTGACTCGATGGTTCAGGTTTTTGTCACAGTGGGTCTGTTTTCTGTCTATAAATCTCACAGCCAGTTTTTTTTTCTCCTGGTTTCATTGCTTAAATTCACTTCAGCTCATAATTGGATCAAGACTACGCAAAGCAAAATTGATCTGAGCATTTACATTTTCTATGCTATAAATTACAGGAAATACAAATCTACAAGAAGCGCTGAGCTTTCTAAACGTCTTATAGGGTGTAACTCATTACTCAGTCATTTATTACTTTTCCCTTTAAAAAACTAAAGTGAGGCATTTCCCTGAAATCTTCTGTAATTTAATCAGACTTCTGATGTTATTGCATTAAATACTGTTTAGAACAATTTAAAACAATTAGTGGATTTAACATCAAAATTGAACATCTAATATTAAAATATATGTTTTAATGCAACATTCTTCCTTTAAATTCTTTAGTCAGTTTAATAATAATTTATGATATGTTTTATAATTATTATTTTAAATAATTAAAAGAGCAGTGTCATGTAAAAAAATGAAAAAGTAATACAATATTTTTTAGAAAGAGTAATTAGTAATCTAATTACACTGTTAAAGATGTAAGTAGTTGCTAGTAATTAACTTACTTTAGAATAACTTACCCAACACTGCTCATATGAGTGTCCAACATTAAACAAGTCTCATTTCTTAATGAAATATAAATAATTATCACGGAAGCTTTCATATGACTTTGATAGAGAGAGAGAGCGAGAGAGATCCTATATTATGGAAAAAAAATGTATATTTATTTTTCATATGAAAATGAAAATATGAAATATGTTGAAATGAAAAATGTGGTCTGAGACTTTTAGATTCCACTGAACTCGCCCAAAATATAAATGAAAACACAACATGGAAACATATATACGATGCTCAAACAATAATTTGAAATGGCTTTTTATGTTGTCTTAAGTATTAAACCGAAATAAATTCATTCACATTATACATCCTCAACTGTTTTTGCTTAATGTTGCATGACATTACCGTTTTCCCCACACACATTTTTCATATAAAATAGCAGAAACGTTTCAGCTAATGCATCCAGAACATGTCTCTTTACTTTAAATAGTCCAGATGATCAATGTTCCCTGGCGTTTATTGATGGATGCTGATCTTTTAGTCCATTTCGGGGTTGTTTCGCGTCCCCTTTCAAGAGCTTTCAAAAACACACCTTGCTTTCTTTCACCTCGACTCCCTTTTCTGTCCATCACGCTTCTGTTGATTTTGTGGTTTCCAAAATTGGGCCTTGGCTCCAGTTGGGTAGGTTACTACAGCAACCCAGAGCTTATCTGCTACCAGCTTTTTGGAAAGCAAACAACACGGCCTTTCAAAGCTGTTTGACTTTCCAAAAGCCTGTCGAAGCAGGCCAAGAAGCAATAAATACACACGCTGCATGCATAAACATATTTCCTATATATATTCATACTGGATCTATTACCGCTGGATATGTTCTGTGAGTGGATGTTAATGTATGCCTTTCCGTGTGGTACCTTGTAATCATACACTGATTACCCATACACACAAACAATCTCTCATTCCTCAAGCTGGAGTCACAGTAATGCATTGAAGGCTTACCTCGACATGGGGTGTCCTCCCGTATTTACAAAAGCACCGACAAACCAACAGCTTGGCGAGTCACGTCCACCCCGTCAACCGCTGGTTTGCACTGAGAGATGTCCAGGAGAAGAGGCTTGTATTAGTGCATGTGCTGACTCGGAAATTAAAGCCTGTTTATATGCTTTGGATGGATTTCCAGATCGTGAGGGGGAAAGAACATGTTCGAATTGATTGCTAATGGCTTCAGGAGCCTGCAATAATAACCAAGGAATGAAGAGTTTGTCTTGTCTTTGTCTTTTTTATGCTCACATTAAAAAGAGCATTTGTCGTTAGTGTGTTTGGTATGTACTTGGGATGTAGGCCTATCAGGCGACACATTCATGACTCAATTTGTATTATATTTATTCAAAGTTTTCAGGCTCTTCTAGTTTTCTGCAGGTTAAGAAAGCGCATTGTCACTTCATTACTACACGGAGAAGTTTTTGTTGGAAACGCAGCCTGGCTAATTTCCATAACGCATGATTTCTTTGGAAAATGTCATTACGAGTCCTTTCATAATCAGATTTAATCATAAGGCAACTTTTGTTTTCACTTCCTCCTGATGCTATTAAAGAAAATAGATATTCATGAAATATAGTAGTTTTTGCAAGGCATGTAATTAATAGTGTTTTAGTTTTTGGCAAGTTTAGGTTTTAGTCTTTATCAATGAATAAAGGTGAATGAATGAGGTGTTATCAGATCTGCTGTGGCAGTGTAAAAATATATGCAATATCAATGTACAAATTTTTTTTTTATTTTTAAGATTTAACACTTAGAACGAACACAAATCATGTGTCAATATAGTGTTGCCTTGCAAAAAACAAATATACACTACTGTTCAAAAGTGATGTTTTTTTTTGTTTTAAAAAAATAGTATTTTTATTCAGTGAGGATGCATTAAATTTATCAAAAGTGACAGCAAAGATATTTATAATGTTACAAAATATTCATATTTCAAATAAATGCTGTTCTTCTAAACTATCTGTTCATAAAAACACCTGAAAACAAAACAAAGCAAAAAACACACAAAAAACACACACATACCTATACATGTACATTGCCACTCAAAAGTTAGATTTGTTAAGTTTTTTAAAGAAGTTTCTTCTGCTCATCAAGGCTGTATTTATTTGATCAAAAATACAGAAAAAAATGTTATTTTGTGACATATTACTGTCATTTAAAATAACAGTTTTTCTATTTTAATATACTTTAAAATATAATGTATTTCTGTGATGCGCAGCTGTATTTTCAGCATCATTACTCCAGTCTTTAGTGTCACATAATCTTCAGAAATCATAATAATATGTTGATTTTTTATGAGTGTTGAAACTGATGTGCTGCTTCATATAGTTTTTTTGGAACCTGTAATATTTCCTCTTAAAGTTCTTTGATGAATACAAAGTTAAAAAAGCAGCATTTGTTCAAAATATAAATATTTTCTAACAATATAAGTCTTTACTATGACTTTTTATTAATTGAACTCGAATAAAATTATTAATTTATAAAAAAGAAGAAAAAAAAGAAAGAAAGAAAAAATACTGACCCCAAACTTTTGAATAGCATTGTATATTGTAACACAACATTTCTTTTTTTAAATAAATGCTGTTCTTTTTAACTTTTTCTTAAAAAAATATCACAGGTCCCCCCCCCCAAAAAAAAAAAAAAATAAAACAAAAGCAGCAAAACGGTTTCCAACATTGATTATAAATCAGCATATTAGAATGCTTTCTGCACAACTGTTTATAAATTGATAATAATGAGAAATGTTTCTTGAGCAGTAAATCAGTATATTATTATGATTTATGAAGGTCATGTGACACTGAAGACTGGAGTAATGATGCTGGAAATTCACAGAAATAAAGTTATATTTTAAAGTATAATAAAAAACATTTTTATTTGAAATTGCAGTAACATTTCATAAAATAACTGTTTTTTTCTAGCATTTTGATCACATAAATGCAACCTTTGTGAGCTGAAGAAACTTAAAAACATAAAAAGATATTCTCCTTATATGTATATTTTACAGCATATATATAAAAAAATCACTTTCTTTACACAGTCTTGCACCAACAACCAGTAGTATTTTTTAGATATAGGCCTATGCTGTAATAATGCTGTAATCCAGCTGAGACACACGTTTCCCCACGGTTCTCATAGATGATTGTAAGTTAAGATGCAGGCTGAAATGAGGAGGTGAGATGATGGGTGAGAGCTGTGTAACCGTCTGACAGCTAAAAATGAGCTTCTGTTCAACCGCCGAGCTGTCGGGTGTTGGGATTCAATCTATTAATTTTCTCCTCCTCATACTGTCTCTGATATAATTGACAAAAATGTATAAACCGCCACCCTGTTTTTACCAGAGCAATATGGTCTCTGCAGGAGCGGATCATTGTGGGATGGGTTTGTTTTCAGAGTTTCTGAGTTTCTTCTGAGAAAGTCTCTGCTTTCCTGTTGTGAAGTAACCCTCTTCCAGATTATTATCTAGAGAGCAGACACTGGTCAGCTGAATGCTTTACATAGGGGTTGGACAGCTAATGTGTGAATGAGTTCAAGGTCCTTAGCCTAGTGTGAAGCCTTGCTTGCTTAACTTTCCTGTGTTTCGGTTGGGCTACCATAACATAACAACAGAGTATGAGGCAGTTCTGATTTTTCTATTGTAGATCTATCATAAAGAGTTCAAGACTCCTTTAGACTTTTTTAGGTCTGCTCAGAAAGAATCAGCTACACGATGTTTGTGGGAGGCCAGCTAATGGCTGTTCTCACAACTTTCACTAACACTTTTTAAAAAATTGTATATAAATGTTAGGACAAAATATTCTTAAAGTGATGTTTATGGAATGTTCTTATAACTTTATTAATATTTGATGTATTTTATAATAAGCAAAATTCTCGGAATGTCTTTATGATGTCACTTGTAATAATTAATGTTCTAAGAAACCTTTTTGTAACCTTTACATAATGTTATAATCACAAGAAAACTGGTTATTTTAATGTTCTTAGAATATAAAAATCTAATTTTTGACTTTAAAATTTAAAAAATAACATTAAAATTACATCATGTTTCGGTTAAAAACAAAAAATTGTAACAGTAACAGTAGTAGTAGTAGCAATAGCAGTAGCAGTAGTAGAAAAAGTAACAGTAACAGTAGCAGTAGCAGTAGTAGTAGCAGTAGCAGTTGTAGTAGTAGTAGTAGTAGTAGTAACAGTAGCAGTAGCAGTAGCAGTTGTAGTAGTAGTAGTAGTAGTAACAGTAACAGTAGCAGTAGCAGTAGCAGTTGTAGTAGTAGTAGTAGTAGTAGTAACAGTAGCTGTAGCAGTAGCAGTAGCAGTTGTAGTAGTAGTAGTAGTAGTAACAGTAGCAGTAGCAGTAGCAGTTGTAGTAGTAGTAGTAGTAGTAGTAACAGTAACAGTAGCAGTAGTAGTTGTAGTAGTAGTAGTAGTAGTAACAGTAGCAGTAGCAGTAGTAGAAAAAGTAACAGTAACAGTAGCAGTAGCAGTAGTAGTAGCAGTAGAAGTTGTAGTAGTAGTAGTAGTAGTAGTAACAGTAGCAGTAGCAGTAGCAGTTGTAGTAGTAGTAGTAGTAGTAACAGTAGCAGTAGCAGTAGCAGTAGCAGTTGTAGTAGTAGTAGTAGTAGTAGTAACAGTAGCTGTAGCAGTAGCAGTAGCAGTTGTAGTAGTAGTAGTAGTAGTAACAGTAGCAGTAGCAGTAGCAGTTGTAGTAGTAGTAGTAGTAGTAGTAACAGTAACAGTAGCAGTAGTAGTTGTAGTAGTAGTAGTAGTAGTAACAGTAGCAGTAGCAGTAGTATTAGTAGTAGTAACAGTAGCAGTAGCATTAGTATTATTATTATTATTATTAGTAGTAGTAGTATTAGTAGTAGTAACAGTAGCAGTAACAGTAGCAGTAGCAGTAGTATTAGTAGTAGTAACAGTAGCAGTAGCAGTAGCATTAGTAGTATTATTATTATTAGTAGTAGTAGTAGTATTAGTAGTAGTAACAGTAGCAGTAACAGTAGCAGTAGCAGTTGTAGTAGTAGTAGTAGTAGTAACAGTAAGCGTAGCAGTAGCAGTAGCAGTTGTAGTAGTAGTAGTAGTAACAGTAACAGTAGCAGTAGCAGTTGTAGTAGTAGTAGTAGTAGTAACAGTAGCAGTAGCAGTAGCAGTAGCATTAGTAGTAGTAGTAGTAGTAGTAGTAGTAGTAACAGTAGCAGTAACAGTAGCAGTAGCAGTAGTAGTAGTAGTAGTAGTAGTAACAGTAAGCGTAGCAGTAGCAGTAGCAGTAGTAGTAGTAGTAGTAACAGTAACAGTAGCAGTAGCAGTTGTAGTAGTAGTAGTAGTAGTAACAGTAGCAGTAGCAGTAGCAGTAGCAGTAGTATTAGTAGTAGTAACAGTAGCAGTAGCAGTAGCATTATTATTATTATTAGTAGTAGTAGTAGTAGTAGCAGTAACAGCAACGGTAGCAGTAGCAATAGCAATAGCAGTAGTAGTAGTAGTAGTAGTAGCAGTAGCAGTAACAGTAGCAGTAGCAGTAGCAGTAGCAGTAGCAGTGGCAGTGGCAGTGGCAGTAACAGTACCAGTAGTAGTAGCAGTATTAGTAACAGTAGCAGTAACATTATCAGTAGCAGTAGTAGTAGCAGTATCAGTAGTAGCAGTAGTAGTAGTAGTAGTAGTAGTAGTAGTAGCAGTAGCAGCAGTAGTAGCAGTAGCAGTAGTAGTAGCAGTAGAAGTAGTAGTAGTAGTAGTAGTAGTAGTAGTAGTAGTAGTAGTAGCAGTCGCAGTACCAGTAGCAGTAGCATTAGTAGTATTAGTAGTAGTAACAGTAGTAGTAGCAGCAGTAGCAGTAGCAGTAGCAGTAGCAGTAGCAGTAGCAGTAGAAGTAGCATTAGTAGTAGTAGTAGTAGCAGTAGCAGTGGCAGTGGCAGTCAGTGGCAGTAGTAGTAGCAGTAACAGTATCAATACCAGTAGTGGTAGCAGTAGTAGTAGTAGCAGCAGTGGCAGTAGTACTAGCAGTAGCAGTAGCAGTACCAGTAGTAGTAGCATTAGTAGCAGCAGCAGCAGTAGTAGTATAAGCAAATGCAGTAGTAGTAGCAGTAGCAGTAGCAGTAGCAGTAGCAGTAGCAGTAGCAGTAGTAGTAGTAGCAGTAGCAGTAGCAGTAGTAGTAGTAGTAGTAGTAGTAGCAGTAGCAGTAGCAGTAGTAGTAGTAGCAGTAGCAGTAGCAGTAGCAGTAGCAGTAGTAGTAGTAGCAGTAGCAGTAGCAGTAGTAGTAGCAGCAGTAGCAGTAGTAGTAGTAGTGGTAGCAGTAGTAGTAGCAGCAGTAGTAGTAGTTGTTGTAGTAGTAGCAGTAGTAGTAGTAGTAGTAGTAGTAGCAGTAGCAGTAGCAGTAGTAGTAGTAGTAGTAGTAGTAGCAGTAGTAGTAGTAGTAGTAGTAGCAGTAGCAGTAGCAGTAGCAGTAGCAGTAGTAGTAGTAGTAGTAGTAGCAGTAGTAGTAGTAGTAGTAGTAGTGGTAGCAGTAGTAGTAGTAGCAGTAGTAGTAGTAGTAGTAGTAGTAGTAGTAGCAGTAGTAGTAGTAGTAGTTGTTGTTTTTGTTATTGTATAATTTCCCTCAGAACTATCAGGTTTCAAGTTTCAACTAAGAAGAAAATACACTGACTATATTCAAAAGTAAATTAACTGACACACATGGAAATATTCTCAAATATTAAACAAAAATATTTGCCATGTGGTATTGAACATATCAATATTGTATCAAACTAAGTTGTATTGTATCGAAGTTAGAAATTCTAGTATTGTGACAACACTGCTGCTCTATTACATAGCAGAACCAAAGCCAAACAACAGTATAGAAATATCAAAAATTGAGGTCTAGACAGAATCTCCGGACATTTTTTCCTGCATTTTTGCTGTGAATCTGTGGAATGCATTAAGAAATGTTAAGTGAGAACGTCATCAAACGATAAAGCAGAGAAAGCCCAGAACTTTTGTAATTAGCATTCAGATTCAGTGTAAACCTGCAGTGCTTTCTCAACATGTGTGCGTGATCGCGAGCGCTGCTGAATGAAGGTTGGTTTAAAACTCTTCCTCTCCTTTCATCTGTTCTTACGTCTCTTTTTCCTCGCTAGCTCTTCAGCTGTCAGTCTCAGTGTCACTCTCTCTGCATTTATCTCGTGTGGCGAGATGCCCAGCGTTGCTCCTGATTTATGTTGTTTAGTTTGGTTTAACTCCTGCCTGAGTAAGAACTTGGTTAAAAGCTAAAGCTCGTTCATTACCTGGCAGGAAAAGGAGTAGACAGCTCCTGTGCATTATGTCATATGTAGCCAGACTCCAGGACTTAAAAGCACCTCGATGAGGGACAAAAAAATAACGAAAACAGACTTTGACTCACACATAGAGGATGTGTGTAGAGAAAACACAGAAAATGTATCCGGTATGACAAAAATAAATAAATCGTAAAAAGTGAATCACAAAATACATATTGAAGCCATTTCATTGTATTTTTAGTTTGTTTGACCAATGCATTTGTAATCTGCATGTTGAGATTGATTTCGGGTTACATTAAAAGCAAGACTAAGAGACCGGGCAGATTGCATTTTGATGGCATTTTGAGAATATGTCCCATTATTCACGGCGGGTTAAAAGGCAGACACTTAGGCGAACGCAGGTCATTCATTTATTCAAGAGGCCGAGGGAGAAAGTGAGAAAAAAAAAAAAAAGCATGATGAGGGAAAGGGATAAAAAAAGGGGAAATGTGGAGGAGAAGTTCAAATGGAGTTGTTCTTTTCATGGAAGGGTTGCCAAAGCCATGATTGGTTCTCTCAATGTGTTATTTCAGACATTTATCCACTTTTCATGCTCAGCCACAGGGTCTAATTCATCTTTTTTGGGTTCTCTTTCTCTGCATGTATGTCTCTCCCACACGAACTGGATCACAGACCTTTTCTTTCTGCAAAAAACAGTCACCTGAACCACAACCTGAAAAAAGAATGTAGTATAAACACACACACACACACACACACACACACACACACACAGACACACACACACACACACACACACACACACACACACACACACACACACACACACACACACACACACACACACACACACACACACACACACACACACACACACACACACACACACACACACACACACACACACACACACACACACACACACACACACACACACGAGAGTAAAAGCCCTGCACATGTGGAAGACAGTACTATATATGTCTATAAACATGCTTCCACTAGCTTAGATGTGTTGTACATGTTGTATGTAGATATAAATATAAAAGTTAGGGTTTAGTTAGGTATGTATGTATGTAGTTATTTATAAATACTTTTCTAGAATAGTTAATATTTTTATAATAGTTTAATTGTAATGCTATTTATTTGTTCATTCATTCATTAAGCCAGCCTTGGTGACCAAAAATGTAAAGAAAATAAAAAAAATAAAACACACACCTATATACACTATATTGCCAAAGGTATTGGCACCCCCTTCTAATGAAAGGTTTGACTACTTTAGCAATTTCCATGAGTACAACTCTTAATGTTTAAGCATATAATGATATTCTAGGGAATTGTGTGCTTCTAATTGTATAGCAACAGTTTGGACAGAACCCTTTTCTATTCTAACATGACAGTGTCTCTGTGTATACGACAAGAATCAAAGAGAAATGATGATTCAGTCAGTGTGGAAGAACTTGACTGGTCTGCAGAAAGCAGCTGAACACCTCTGGTGTGACTTTAAATGAGCCACAAACTCATCACCAAACACTAATGACTTGTACATTCATTATATGGACAAAAGTACTGGCACCCCCTTCTTTAGAAGAAAAAAAACAGGCACTTCCAAATTGTGCCAACAAAGAAATTAATGTACTTAAAACATGTATTTCCACCTCTTTTGCTACAGTTTTGAAGTGTATGAAATTACTGTACCCATGTGTACAAGTCATTGGTGATTGGTGATGAGTTTTTGGCTCAGAAAATGATTCAGAAAATGTAATGAAATAAATTATATTGCCGATCCTCTCAGGATACTTGGAATAAGTGTTACAAGCACCCCAGACACATCGCTTTTCCATTTTTGAAGCATAAACCCCATAAAACCGATGCGAGCTTCGCATCTTTCAATGTTTCACTATGGGGTTGAAACCTAAAGATGTCCGAGTTCTACTCCCTGCGCAACTGATACTCGACTGCCATTGGCTAGTCTGTGTTTGAGGGGAGGAGCTTACCGATAGCTCAATTCCATCAGGAGAGTTGAGCTACTTCTAAAGTTGAAATGCTTAAAGCGAGAGTGCATGATCGTTGAGAGGAAAGTGGAACAAAAAAAACTGGAAAACTAATTTTCTGACAGTTTTAGTGAAATGTCTGTGTGTTAAGTGTCTGTGAGCCGGTCCTTTGCTGTCTGGCACTGAACTGATGTGTGTTTGTGTGTGACGAGATGATGAGCTAAAGCCAACCCACTGAGTGAATGCTAGAAGCTTGTCCATCACATCACAGTCAGCCATGCGTTTGACACGGCAGGCCTGAGCCGAGCGGCCGGCTGTCAGTCAAACTCTGTAACCGCTGCTGTTCCTCACCGCACTGTATTACAAGTCTGCTCCAATCGTCCGTGTCTTGGAGAGATGTGAGGGAGAGGTATAATAAGGCCTGTGCTCGGAGAGGCGACCTGGAGCACCAATACTGTAATAATAGTCCCGCTCTGTCAGCAGGACCATGTGAAAACAAATTAGCCCAATGATTAATGGATGGGAATAACAGCTCACCGAATGCCAGAAGAGAAGAGAGACACAGTGAGGAAAAGACCCAACACCTCATCTCACATGAACACACACACACACACACACACTTACAGATGCACACCACAGACTTTTATATAAATATTTTAAATAAAGCTCACTATAGTTACTACAAAAAATCCAAACCATATCTCTAAAAGAAACATTTTCAGCATTTAAATAAAAAATGCATACATACATTTCAGAATTATGATAATTATTATTATGAATTACTGCCAAGTCCTGAAATGTTCTCAAATATATTTTTCTATTGTATATTTAGTAAATTTTATTTGACTTAACAGACATTATACTTTATTTTTGTATTAATGTATTAGATTTAATAAACGTAATACTTATCATCATAAACAAATAATTTTAATTACAAGTCAAATAATAATAATAATAGTAACAATCATTATTATTATTATTATTATTATTATTGTTATTATTATTATTATTATTATTATTATGTCATCATTGATATTAACTATAACTATCCACATTATTTTTTTCATAAATTTTAGCTACATAATGTAGCTAAAATCCCAGTCCTAGAACTCAGAGAGTTCTAGAGACTGGAATGTTGAGAATTTCGGAGTTCGAGAGTTCGCTCCAGTCCGGGAGCCCACAGAGTCCACTCCAGCCCGGGAGCCCACAGAGTCCGCTCCAGTCCGGGAGCCCGCAGAGCCCACAGAGTCCGCCGGGAGCCCGCAGAGTCCAGTCCGGGAGCCCACAGAGTCTGCCCTAGTCCGGGAGCCCGCAGAGTCCGCTCCAGTCCGGGAGCCCACAGAGTCTGCCCTAGTCCGGGAGCCCGCAGAGTCCGCTCCAGTCCGGGAGCCCACAGAGTCTGCAGTCCGGGAGCCCGCAGAGTCCGCTCCAGTCCGGGAGCCCACAGCAGAGCCCGCAGAGTCCGCTCCAGTCCGGGAGCCCACAGAGTCCACTCCAGCCCGGGAGCCCGCAGAGTCCGCTCCAGTCCGGGAGCCCGCAGAGTCCGCTCCAGTCCGGAGCCCACAGAGTCTGCCCTAGTCCGGGAGCCCACAGAGTCCACCCTAGTCCTGGAGCCCACAGAGTCCGCTCCAGTCCGGGAGCCCACAGAGTCCGCCCTAGTCCGGGAGCCCGCAGAGTCCGCTCCAGTCCGGAGCCCACAGAGTCCGCCCTAGTCCGGGAGCCCACAGAGTCCGCTCCAGTCCGGAGCCCACAGAGTCCGCCCTAGTCCGGGAGCCCCCAGAGTCCACCCTAGTCCGGGAGCCCGCAGAGTCCGCTCCAGTCCGGAGCCCACAGAGTCCGCCCTAGTCCGGGAGCCCACAGAGTCCGCTCCAGTCCGGAGCCCACAGAGTCCGCCCTAGCCGGCACCGCCCTGGCATCCTTGTCTACCTCTGTCTCCAGGCCCTCTTCTGCTGCACGGGCTTGGCCCGCCATCCCTCCCCCTGATGCATCTTCTTTCCACCCCCATCCGGAACTTTTGTGTTTTCTGGTGGAGCGTCTGTTATCCGCTCCTTAGAGGGGGGGTTATGTCACAGTGTCTAGTTGGTATGCCCATGTATAGCCAACAGAGGGCATGCTTATTATTTTTGTTTGTTTCATTGGTTTCAGCTGTGCCTTGTTAGTTTTGATCATCCTGTTGGTGTGTATATATGTTGGTGGTTTTGTCATTCGGGGCTTCAGTCTTGCTTTTGCTGTGATGTGTTCATGCCTTTAATGATCTTGTGTTTTTGCCTTGTATTTTCCTCTTTTGAATTATTGTTTGGATCACAAAAAGCTGCACTTGGATCATTTTGTTGTTTTCCTGGAGTCATTCCTGACACATAAATCCACACATTTTTTTAAGTAAGTGTAAACATACAATATAATATTGTTTCCTATTAAATGAATACATTTATTTGGTGTATTTAATAAATATAATGCAACAATACATTAATATCATTACAACAAACAAATAAATTAATTCATTCATTCATTGATTCTTAGTAATACAAAACCTTCTGTTCATTTTGTATGAACCACATTTCACATTTTGGTAAAAATATCTGTGGCCATAGGAATATGTTAAATTGCATGAATGTTCAATAAATAATGACATTATTATAAATACTTATCAACTGATGTGATATAGCTGATGCTTGGTCACAGGTGTGTGTATACTGATACTTCAAATGCAGTTCATACAGAGCATTTAGAAGAGGAAATTTTATAAAACCTATTTGCCATTCCAAAGAGATTTGCCATCATAAAACTACATTTTACATTTAAACAAACCATAACTGATGAACAGACGCAGCCAATCTCACATCACCATCATGACCACATCTTTGGAGCCCTCGTTTTGACACGACGGCCACAGAGCTAAAAGCCCAGTCTTCTCTCCAGTGCATCATCCAGAGAGGAATACAGCAGATGCAAACGCAGACATTTCAATTCCATACATTTAACATCTGTTTCCAGCACAATCACATTACAGGCTGTGTAACCCGAGTTTGTGCGCTGCTTTCCCAAGTTTGTTTTAGCCTCCTTGGGGGTGCAGTGAGCTCGGACCAGACTATAAAACAAAATCAAACCATATAAAACCCATATATACACAGCACAGACATTTAGCCATTTGTAATCTTTCATTTGAGATAGACAAGGGCTTGTGTGAGAAGGGGGCACATGACTCTAGGGCCATTTAAATCAACAATAATATTGTGAAAGAGAGCCATGGCATGAGCCGGAGCAGGTTTCTGGAGGGAAACGAGGAGGAGGTGAGTAAAAGTGGTGCACGATGACAGGCAGGGGGCAGACGGAGATGACAGACATGGCATTTCAGCAGCACGTGTGTGTGTGTGTGTGTGTGTGTGTGTGTGTGTGTGTGTGTGTGTGTGTGTGTGAGGTGTTTCTCTCTGCTGTGGCCCACACAAGACTCTCTACTCAAATATACACTGCTGAACTCATTTGTTGCGCTCTTGTTACACTGTATTAAAAATGAGGTGTTCATTGAACCAAAAAGATGAAGCCAACCATTTTCAAGAGTTTGGTCTTGTGTGTGTGTGTGTGTGTGTGTGTGTGTGTGTGTGTGTGTGTGTGTGTGTGTGTGTGTGTGTGTGTGTGTGTGTGTGTGTGTGTGTGTGTGTGTGTGTGTGTGTCATTCCATCATTGTGACAATATTTTTGATTTTATTTAGATTAACTCTTAGATTTCTTGAATTATGTCAACATATGATTTTGTTGTATTTACTTGTCTTAAGCCAATGAAGCCTACTCTATAATATCAGGGAAAACAGGTACAAAAGCTGTCGTTGGTGCGATATACTTTCAAAAGGCACACATTTGTATCTTATTAATCTCTAGAATGTGCATAAGTACCTTAAAGGTATATATCAGTATGGAAAGTGCACATATTTTACCTACATATTTTAAAAAAGGTTCCACCCCAGTGACAGCTTTTGTACCTTTTTTTCTGAGAGTGTATCATGTGAGTTTCTAAGACCTCTAAATTATCAACATGATCACAGTTTTGCTGAATAAATTAGAAATATATTGATAGTCTAGCAAGTTAAAAAGGCAGTTTAGTATACATTTAAAAAAAACATCCACCTTCAGCTCGTGCTTCGTGTGTCTTTTTACTGTGAAAGCTTTATTGATTTTTAAAGTAAATGTAAAAATAACTTTAAGATTGTTAATTATATTTCAAGACATTTACTGAAGGAATTCAGGATTAGATCATCCAGACAGTATCTTTTATAAAAATGATAAAAAATCAATTCCAAATGTAAGTCTCAAGTCTGATAATCAGGCATTTGATGAATGCTTATTTAGTCTTCTCTCAATCATCATGGATTGGATTGCATTATATGTTTGGATCATATCATACATATTATTGGAGATATAGAGTGAAGACCGATATTTATATCATTTTATGTGAGTATTTGCTAGACTGTTATAAAAACGTGTCATTGCTGGTATTTTGTGTCAATTGCTTTTGAAGCACTTTGAATGACACTGGATTTGCTTGAAAGATAGTATAGAGATAAAGTTGATTGAAATAGGATATATAGGATAAATATATAGTTTTACTGTATCTCATAGCCTCTATAATATATGTGCATGTGCATGTGCATGTTTCTCAGACAGCCTTCAGGCCCGAGTATACGCTCACTCATAGCCTGTTGGCAATGTTTAGCATATTGAACAGGCTGTGTTTTTGCCAGCTAACCTCAGAGGGCACGAGCCCACCTCAGTCAAACAAAACCTCAGGAGGAACTGGAGCGCCAGTCAATCCTTGTGATTGCATGAGCAGGTGGGCCACACAGACGCTGTGAAACTGGGATGCGGTAGAGCGGCGGACCCATCCAATAATCAATCACTTTTAATGGACTAATTTACTGCATATTTGTAGCTGGGAGAGGTTTGAATAAATCCAAATGGCCGAATCCAACATGCAAACCGAACAAGCCAAGAACCCGGCTAGACTCGTCTAGAGAGATGTTCAAGAGATCGTGCATCAAGCCAGAGTCCTGGAGAGAGGACATGACAGACCTGGCCGGCTTCTGAAGAGCGCTTGCTGTTACGGTAGCCACAAACGGCCAATGCTTTTCAAGCCTCGAAGGCCAAGTCACCACTTGATGGTATTAATAATACTTGAGTGAGTGAGCAGAACATGGGATGGATTGAGAGGAAGATGAGATTTAATGACACACATTTGCCAAATGCATCATTAAGGGCAGAAGACCAGAAAAGGCCCAGTAGTGGTGGAAGTGAAAATATGATATAATAATAACACACACACACACACACACATCTGCAGCAAGCATTATGCCCGTGCGAAACGAAGGCACCATATACTTTCGCTGGAGCGCATAATGACCCGTATTCATCACTTGCCTCATTCAGGTAAACATCTTACTCCGTCTGAGATGAGAGACAAAACGGCCGCTTTGGAGACCCTGGATTAGTCATCGACCTACTGCAGGTAGGCCATTCTTATCCCCTGTACATTTACACAAATGCATCCTGCACTGATTTGACAATTACAGCATTTCCTGGAAAATGAGCCGCATCTGACTAGAATGCAAAGCTGCGTTGTTGAGAGAAAAAATTGTGTAGGTCTATAAGTCACTTTGTAAAGTTATTCAGAAATACTGTCAAATAGCAGTAATAAACCAAAACATTTGCAAACATGTAATCATTATAAACGTGGATTTTAGTTCCTTGAACACCACAATACATTTTCTAAATATAACGGTATTCAGAACAGAACAAGAATTAAAAATACAATTATAAAACAAGCATAAATTACAATGGCATTCATTATAAAAACATCATGTAATATAAACACCAAGCCTAAACAAATGTATTTAAAGGGAAACTGTGCAATGTACTATACAATAAAACTTGGGCTCATGTACCTCTATCATTCCAAATAATTGAAATTTGCTAATTTTTTGCTTGATGTAATTTGCATTTTATAAGTCGCAGTTTGGAGTACGTCACCATTGAAGCCCGTTTCTGAAACAGAATATATTGGTGAAAAAAATTAAAGAAAAAAAGGTAATTTTAATTTTTTTTCCTTGTAATTTTGAGTTTACATCTCAAAATGCATAGTTTTTTTTTTGTGGTGGAAAAGGGCTTTCACATGTCTTAGGAAGATGACTGAGACTAAATATAAGTCTAAATACTAATTATAAATCTGTTTGAACTTTTAAAAAAATGCTTTAATTCACTAACAAACTCACTTGCTATAATTCCCATAGTACAGTCAGGTGACCTTTATTGATATAGTGCTTTTTTAATATGGATTGTTACAAAGCAGCTTCACAGTAATACACATGACAATTACAGAATCAATAATGTAGACTTTATCAACTGAGACAAATTCACAATCTGCTGTAAAGCAGCTCAAAACAGACAATAGTAGTGTCATTATTGAGCTCGGGTCAGTTCAGTGTTGATTCAATTCTGTTGACAGTGTCGATAAACAATAATAATTCAACTACAAAACAAATCTACAGAAGGTGTCGTCATCCATCTCAAGTCAGTTCAAGTTTTGTTCTTGGAAGCTCTAACGCAGCAGAAAACAATGGTTTGTTGACCGAGGGATGACATAAATCCACTTGCTGCTGGAATCTGTTTGGTCAGATTACGGGACACAGACAGGTCCTCTACCTGAGCGCTCGGGCCCCTGGAGCCGAACGGGCCACCGGCTGCAGATCGGCTCCCGACTGGCGCCAGTGCTGTCAAAGGTTCCTCATTAAGACCCGCAGACGAGGAGGGCAGGGTGGGCCGTATGGGGACGCAGGCTGTGGAGAGCCAGTGGACGTAACCGAAGCAACTCGAGCAGTTAATGACATTTTATATAACTGTTAAGCAATTATTGAATACATAAAGCCTTTTTTACAACATCCGAGCACGCTGTGCGTCTAAGGCTCCCAGAGAGGAAAAAAAGGAGCATTGAGCAGCCAAAATCTACATTTTCATTTGGCAAAAGCAGCCGAGGTGCTGTTTAATCCAAAGCACGCCTTAGGTTTCATATGCAAGCAGCCGCTCTGCTTTTAATTGACAGATTGCTTTCCTGCAGACTCGCCGTTCGAAAGCGGCTTTCCAAAGGTCCTTCGCTTTATAGAGAGGTTCATGCAGGAATAAATGGATAATATTGGTATCTGATTCCTCCCGTCGAGAGGAGCGCAGGATCGGGGCTGATGCCAGGTCAGTTCAGACTCATTACCACTAGGGGTGAGGGCTTTACAGCCACCCTAATCCATGGTGCACCGCAATGTCAAATGAAATGTGAGGAAACACAGATCATTAAAAACATGGCACTCTTTAAACGGCCACATGTACCATACTCTCGCGCGGTGGTAAATCTTTCAGTCTTTCTGACCCAACCTAATGCACCGTGAGTCGCGCTCGCTCTTTATGAACATCTGTTATTTTCTCAGTTTTCCCTTTAAAAATAAAAAAAGAACTCTTAATCCCAAAAATGTGATTTGTTAACCAAACTGCTTCAAGTCTTTTATAATCAGAAGCAGCACAGTAAATAATTTCATCTGATTGCTGGGGAAAATATAAATGTTTTTCTATTATTCTGCAGACATAAATATGTCATCTACACAGAACAGAAAAAAATAGTACCACTTTACCTTTGAACTTTTACAATGAACTCACTCATATGTTTCATCATACAGAAATGAAGAATAATGTTATATACTAAGTGTACGTAAAACTTTATATTGTGGAAGCCCCACATTTATATAACGAATTGCTTTAGAAATAACAACACAATTAACTGTTTCACAAGATAATTACATAGACTGTATATGTAATTACCCAGTAATAATGCTGTAATATAAACAATGAAAGAAAAAATCTGTCATGTAATTTGTATAATATAAATTGTGGACAACTGTGATTCATGGAGTGACAGTATTTAAAGTACACAATCATAATGATTTGATTACTGATACAACAATTATATTTACTGAAAGGGTTTGATTAGAGTCATGTGAAACTCAGCGTTTGAGATTTAACATTAAATGAAATAGCTCGGTCAGTTGTATATAATCATGTATTTATAATCAAGTAATGGTGGGCATACTTGGACAGATCTTTCTTGAACATTTCAATAGACTTCTTGGCAAAATAAAATAAATAATTGAAGATAATACATGTGCATAACACTTTATATTATGGTAGCCGTGATCCACATTTATATAATAAATTGCTCTGGAAATAACGTGCAATTACGTGTTCAACAAGACTGTTAGTATTACATATGTAATTACACAGTAATAATAGTGTAATATAAACTATGATTAAGAAATATAACAAAAAAGCTGTCATATAATCTGTAAATTGTGGACAACTGAGATTCATAGAGTGACAATATTTAATGTACAATGTGATGTAATGTGTTTATTGAACAATTACAAAGAAATAAAGAAATAAAGAGAGAGAGAGAGAGAGAGAGAGAGAGAGAGAGAGAGAGAGAGAGAGAGAGAGAGAGAGAGAGAGAGAGAGAGAGAGAGAGAGAGAGAGAGAGAGAGAGAGAGAGAGAGAGAGAGAGAGAGAGAGAGAGAGAGAGAGAGAGAGAGAGAGAGAGAGAGAGAGAGAGAGAGAGAGAAACTTTCATTTAACAAAGTGACTAACAATAAAATTGTCGGCCAGTTTTAGATAGTTAAGATAATCACATATTTCTAATCATTTAATGGTGAAGACATTTGGCCATATCTTCCATGGATACTGAAAAAAGGGTACAGTAAAATAAATACATAAATAAAACTATATATATAAAATCGTTAAATAAAACAAATCAAAATAGTCCAAAATGTTCCTAAAACCAAAATGCGTTCTTGTCTTAGGACTTTGATTAACTTTTTTGATCCACGTCAAATGTTGACTCGTATATATATATATATGCACACACACACACGCACACGCACACGCACACGCACACGCACACGCACACGCACACACACATGTTGGTTTTTATGGTTTACGGGGACTCTCCACTAATGTTTTTATGTACAAGCTGTATTGCTATTGCCATACACCTACCCTACACCTAAACTTAGCCCTCACAGGAGACGGTGCATTTCTATTTTCCTCAAAAAAACTCACTCTGTATGATTTATAATTAAATTATGGGGACACTGAAAATGTCCTCATAAATCACCTTCTCCTTGTAATACCTATGTCATACCCATGTCATTATACAAATTTGTGTCCTCATAAACCACATAAACATGCACACACACACACACACACACACACACACACACACACACACACACACACACACACACACACACACACATACACACACACACACACATTATGGACAACTGTGATTCATGGAGCAACATTATCTAATGCACACAATCATAATGATTTGTTTACTGATAGAACAATTACTTTTTACTGAAAGAAAGAAAGAAAGAAAGAAAGAAAGAAAGAAAGAAAGAAAGAAAGAAAGAAAGAAAGAAAGAAAGACTCATGAGATTCTCCACAGAGACTAAACATGAACAAGACCAGTCAGTTGTAACCAAGCAACTGAAAAACAGGAGAAGAGAAACATGTTTAACTCCCAGATCACTCATTACTTCCACTCTTTATCCATTGATCAGCAGTGGTTCATGTTTTAAGGATTCTATGAAAGCGGAAATGTAATAGATAAACAAATATTGATCCAATAAAAGTAGACCAATAATACAAGAACACAATCAGCCCTGTAACATTTTCTCTCCGTTTCCAGGTCAAATGTCCGGAGTCTTTCTTTGAGGAGGCCATCTCTCCTGCAGGGTTTCTTCTCCTCGTGTTCACTGCAGACCATAAAGCTCAGTGTGCTATCAGAAGCGTGAACAGATTGCGAGGTAAATCAGATGTTTAATACGGCTCACCGCGGTGACTAACACGTCTGAGAGTAAATGACCAGTCATCTGTTTGGCACAAAGCTTTAGTACAGAGACTGAAAGACGATCTAGGAAAGACCAATCAAAAGCAGTAAGCCTGTTAGTCACAAATCACATGAACACACTGGTGAATGCTGGAAGAAAGTAGTTTAGTACAAATCAAGAGAGCAGATTATATAGAAATAATACTTAAGTGATTTTAATGGCATTTACAGTACATGTAAGCAATTCAAAAGCATGCATTTTTAAATGAAAATGAGCTTAATGTAAACTTTGAAAGTAAATAAAAGCGAGCTCTCAGACTTTTGGCCCCCATTGTATATATGTAGTGCCGGTAAGGTGGTAAAGGTAAGTTTAAAAAGAGTGAAGCCGTGCCAGAACACATATATTAACTCAGTACTGGCCAGCTTTATTCTGTGTCAGGAAAGAACTTTAATTTCATGTTCTATAATATTTAGACTGTGCATAAGAAATCACATATTTTATGGAACAAGGTGTGCTATACAAACCACGGAAAACAACTAGGGAACGATGACTAAAAATAACTGTGAAACTTAGAAAAATATTTGCACAGCACACTGTACATGCACGTAAGCGTGACTTATGGACAGAAAGGAAAAAAATTTCGAGGTATTTGCTTTAGACCCCACTCCCCCATTCCATCCGTGCAAATATTGTATTGCGTTGAACAAAGTGTGGAAGATGGGGAGAAGAGTGATAACGAGAGGTCGAGAGAGGGAAACAGATTTATAACAGTGGAAGAATACAGTAAAATGCTTACAGGTTTACTTCCATAAATGTAGTACTGTAACTACATGTAATGTGCAACTACATCGCCTTAAAATTACCTAATACAATATATATGCATATATATATACTCACCGGACACTTTATTAGGTACACTTGCTAGTATCGGGTTGGACCCCTTTTTCCTTCAGAACTGCATTAATTCTTCGTGACATAGATTCAACGAGGTGTTGGAAACATTCCTCAGAGATTTTGGTTCATATTGTCATGATAGCATCACACAGTTGCTGCAGATTTGTCGTCTGCACATCCATGATGAGAATCTCTCGTTCCAGGTGTTGGAAACCACATCCCAAAGGTGCTCTATTGGATTGAGATCTGGTGACTGTGGAGGTCATTTGAGTAAAGTGAACTCATTGTCATGTTCAAGAAACCAGTCTGAGATGATTTGATCTTTGTGACATGGTGCATTATCCTGCTGGAAGTACATCAGAAGATGGTACACTGTAGTCATAAAGGGATGGACATGGTCAGCAACAATACTCAGGTAGACTGTGGTGTTTAAACGATGCTCAATTGGTACTAATGGACCCAAAGTGTGCCAAGAAAATACCCCCCACACCATTACACCACCACCACCAGCCTGAACCGTTGAGACAAGGCAGGATGATCCATGCTTTCATTCAAGATTTTATTCGTCACAAACACAATTATACAGAATATAACCAGAAGTGAAATGTAAGTCATGTCCGCTCCATGGACAGTGCAATTATATGGAATACAAACACAAGAGAATATACATAAATATAGGTATAGGAAAAAATAAGAATAAAAAAATATATAAAATTAAATATGCAATAAAATAAAATGTGCAGACAGTGTAATGCAGACTTAATACATAATAATATAAGCAGGAATGTGCAAGAAGAATGTGCAAACAGGCTAATACTAATGGTAGAGAATAATGCATATCTTACTGATTATTAAGAGATTATTAAATGGAGTCATGTTGATGTTATGAGACTGTATTGGAGTTTAGGAGCCTGATGGCCTGGGGGAAGAAGCTCCTCCTAAGTTTCAGTTTTTGCCATCATGCTCCGGAGAGCAGACCCTGAGATGCGCTCAGCTAAGCGCAGAACTCTGCAGGGCTTTGCAGTCCTGATTGAAGACGTTTCCATACCACACTGAGTCATTAGACTAATAATACCTTATTATACATATAATACTTACAATAGCCCCTGTATAGAAAGTTTTCAGGATAGCTGGAGAGACCCTGAATTTCCTCAGCTGTCGCAGATGGTACAGTCTTTGCCTGGCTTTCTTAACCTGAGTCTGAATGTGTGTAGTCCATGTCAGGTCCTCGGAGATGTTTACACCGAGGTACTTGAAGCTGCTCACCCTCTCCACAGGGGTCCCACTGATCATAAGAGGGGTGTAGGGCCGCTGCTGTCTCTTCCTGAAGTCCACGATCAGCTCTTTAGTTTTGCTCACGTTCAGAGAGAGACAGTTGTCCTGGCACCATGATGTAAGTCTCTCTACCTCATCCAAGTATGTGATCTCATCATCGTTGTTAATGAGGCCCTGAACCACAGTATCATCAGCAAATTTAACAATAGAAGTGGAGCTGTGAGAGGACACAGGTAACATTGCTTGATCATCATGTTCTTTACACCAAATTCTGACCCTACATCTGAATGTTGCAGCAGAAATCAAGACTCATCAGACCAGGCAACGTTTCTACAATCTTCTATTGTCCAGTTTTGGTGAGTCTGTGTGAATTGTATCCTCCGTGTGCTGTTCTTATCTGACCGGAGCGGCACCCGGTGTGGTCTTCTGCTGCTGGAGCCCATCTGCTTCAGGGTTCGACGTGTTGTGTGTTCAGAGATGGTATTCTGCAGATCTTGGTTGTAACGAGTGGTTATTTGAGTTACTGTTGTCTTTCTATCATCTCTAACCAGTCTGTCCATTCTCCTCTGACCTCTGACATCAACAAGGCATTTTCATCCACACAACTGCCGCTCGCTGGATATTTTCTCTTTTTCAGACCATTCTCTGTAAACCCTAGAGATGGTTGTGTGTGAAAATCCCAGTAGATCAGCAGTTTCTGAAATACTCAGACCAGTCCGTCTGGCACCAACAACCATTCCACGTTCAGAGTCACTTAAATCCCCTTTCTTCCCCGTTCTGATGCTCGGTTTGAACTTCAGCAAGTCGTCTTCGCCACATCTGGATGCCTAAATACATTGAGTTGATGCTATGTGATTGGCTGATTAGCAATTTGTGTTACCAAGCAATTGAACAGGTGTAACCTAATAAAGTGGCTGGTAAGTGTATGGTAAGTGCATATATATATATATATATATATCATGTATTTATAATCATAATGTCGTATTTTGGACAGGTTTTCTGGTTAAACAAAATAAAATAAAATAAAATAAATAAAATAATTGAGACAGAGTTTGCCAGCTTTTTATTTTATTGATATCCAAAAATTGTTCATTTGGCTTGTTGATTGGTAGGTAAATTAATTAATACATTTATTAAATTGAGACAGAGTTTGTCTTTTTATTTCATTGATATCTTAAATAGTTATCACTTGGGTTCTTGGTAAAATAAAAAAAAAAAAAATAAAATAATAAAAAGTGGGTACAGAGTTTGTCAACTTTTTATTTTATTGATATTTAAACAAAATAATATAAATAAAATAATATTATAAATAAATAATTAGCTTCTTGGTAAATTAAATGAAATGGAGACAGATTTTGTACTTTTGTCAGCTTTATTTTATTTGAACATAAGATTGAACCTCTCCTTATCTTACGATTTGTTGTAGGATGTACAGTGTATCAACATAAGACATGGAAATGTTACACTTAACCCTGTTCCCCGCTGCTAAGGGTGTTTGAATTCATGTGTTTATGCACTCAGATTGAACAGGAGGAGTGTGTGGTGTGGGATGCCTGGGCCCGAGGCCTCCTCAGCTCCAATGATAATTTGTGGTTTGGTGAACATACGCCTGGGCCACAAAGAGAGCTTCTGAGCAGCTCCGTCTGGCTTCGGCCCACCCGTTCCATCCCAAATAAGACCACTGCCTTCACTCTCAAACAGGGAAATAGTCTGACCATATTCCACCCAATTTACTCTGGCACACGTCTACAGACCAGATTTTTATATGCATAGTTCTCAAATGCCACCTTGCCCCCCCCCTGCCACTCATTGCTCGGAAAAAGAGCATGTCAAACAAAAGTATAAGACTAGCCGCCTATTTATACCTGCCCTCTAAAAGCATCAATTAAAGAGCCAATTAGAGAACATGTCTTAATATGTTTGCTTTGTTTAATCACAGGTTTTCTTACTTATTTACAGTGGATGGCTATGAATCACTTAAGAGCCTTTGGGATCCCCCAGACATCCATTATACCGGCTTCTGCGTCTTGAGAAATGGGGTCTGTTTGGACCAGAACACATCTCGGTAACCGCAGGTCACAAAGACGGGTCTCAGCGCCGGATAAAAAAGCATTCTGTTCGAGCTGTTTGGGAATCGTGAGCCAATGCAGAAAAAAGCCGTCGCTGCCTGAGATGGAAGTGGCAGTAAAGTTGCGGGATCGACGGTTTCCCCATGATCCGGCTTTTAGAGCTTGTCATTCTTGGATTTAGAGCGGCTCTATGGCATTATGTGCAGACCATTCAACAGGTTGTTGGCTATTGCAGGCCTGCTCTGGGCATTCATGGGAAACCCGCTAACAAGCAGGAGGTCTTTCGACTGATTTAGTCCGCCGAGATTATCTGAGAGGAACTATAACTCTGCAGCTTTTCATTCATTCGTCCGGTCCAATGGCAATAAAGATGTGAAACTGTGTGCGAAATGACTGGAAACAGGGAAATCTCTTTCGTTCGCTCTCTCTTTCTTTCTCTCTTTCTTTCTTTATCTTAAAATACAATTTAATAAAAGCTAATTAAAAAAACAATGTCTTTTTTATTTAATTTAATTATTTATTTATTTTACCATTTTAAAAGTATTATTTTAATTACATTTAAAATATAACATTTAAAAGTAAAAAAATATATATATTAAATTAAAATGAAAATTTAGATTTTTTGTTTCAAGGTATTAGAAGTTTAGGTATTATTTAGTTTAGACTCCACTCCATTTACCATAAAACAATATTGAAGATGGGGAAAGAGTGATAGCGAGAGATCGAGAGAAGGAAACAGATGTTATAACAACGATACCATAAAATGCTTACAGGTCAAATTTACATCCATCCATTTAAACTTACATGTGTTTTATTTTAATTTAATTTAAATGTAATTAAACTAACAAAATAATAATAAAAAATTAAATAATAATAAATTACAAATAAAATTGAAATGTAAGGTGACGTAGTATCACATTACAGTTAATTTATATATATATACTGTATATGTATGTATGTATATATAATTAAAATATAAATAAAAAAATTGTGTGGATGTGAGGAGGAATGAACTGAGCAAGAGAAAGTGCTGATATACCACACACACACACACACACACACAACAACTTCAAATCCAGATGTGAAGCTTCTTGCTTCAGTTTTCATTCTGTCTTATCTGCTATTAAAAACAAGAGAGATGTCATACCAAAGATGAACCACCGTGAGCAAAAGTACAAAAACAAACAGTGCAGCCAGAGATTGATAGGAGAGAGAGGCATGAGTGCTAACCCAGTTAATATCATGCTTTATCCCAAATCATGCATCACACACAGGGTCTGTTGCATCAGTCTCTAAAACTAAATGTTTCATTTATTAGACATTGAAACTTACAATTACAACTTTTCTTTTATTAGAGATTGTAGATTAATTTACAGAACATATTCAATAAGGCCTTGACACATGCAACACTGCTTGATATTTGTGTTGTTTTTTTATTAGATAGACTGACTAAAAGCAGCAAGAAGGACAGAGGAAAGAGTTCAGAAGTGGCAGTGACTTGTGAAAGATGACAGGAGGCTGTTAAGACCTAAAGCTGTAGTCAGTCATCAGGACTGCGTTAAGAGGTAATAGGAGGTCATACGATATGTTTAGTGCTATACTATATATATTGCAGGCAAGGTTTGAGGAGCTATTCGCAGACTATTTATTCTCAACAATAAAGAATCCAGAGTATGTTTTAATCCACTTGTAAGGTGAAGGAGTAATGCAAATGTAACTGTATAACATGTAGGGTTAAAGCAAGATCAGACAACACTATATATAAAGGGTATATACACTAGATCAACGGACCGTAGGGGAGCATGGAAGCAAACAAGAACAAACTTAGAAACAATGACAACAGGAACTACTGTAAACAAATAGGAAATGTGAAAATGGAATCTAAATATATTTAAAAATAAAAGTCCTTGAGAAAAACGTCCACCAGAAAGACTCGACAACTATCACATGCAGTGGATTCAAAGACTGCACAAATATTTCAACACACCATGTCTCCTTAAAACGGCAAATATCAATTTAAACAAACACACCAAATATGACAGTACAAATGTTAAACACAGAGCAAACCCACAAGTCTATTAGCATAACCCACTCGTGTTAAGGTCAATTTTACAGTTTACATTTGGGTTTTCTGGTGGGTTGTGTTTTGTCATAGTCACCTATAGATTTCATGGTCAAATAACTACAATTGACAACTCAACCAAAGAAAAGAGACAAATAATGAAAAATAGAGAGGTCCTCCCTTCTTCTTCCATTGCCTCACTTTCGAAATTATCATAAGCAAATGTATTTCACTCCCAATGTCGGCATCCCAGTGGCTTGCGGTTGTGGTCTCGAGCGATTCAGTATACATATACACCCACATTTTTTTTCTGGCTCTTGGAGGACTTCATATCCCAGAGGGCTTTTTTTTCATATGGCTTCTGGTTTTGACGAGTTTCCATGGCAACTCACATCAACAGAAAAAAGAAAAAATGAGTCAATGAGACAGAATTTTCTATAGATATATTTGTGTCTCACAGTCATATGGTGAGAAGAGTCACAAGATTAAAATGGAAGGGGAAAAATAAAACCATTAAACAAAGATCAACCACACTGATGTTTCACTTACATGTGGCTCGTTGATGTTAAAACTGGATGTACATAAGCACTTTTGAAGTCATCTCTGCTTTTATACAATTTTTTTTTTAATTATAAAAACCTTCTTAAACTTTAAAATTAACTTACAATCCTAACTTGGCTCGCTGGTTTAGTTATGTGTCAGTTTATCAGAGTACGAGACCCATTAGACCAATGTATACCAGCTTAGACCAGCAAGCCGGACTGGTTTGAATCCTTTTTTCAGCATGGAAATTAACTTGTCCTTGCATTTGTAGGATGTTTGGCAGCTTTCTTTTGTGGACACAGGTGTGTTCCCGCTGACCTTTCGTCAGGTTAGGGTCACAACCCCTTTGAGCCACAGTCAACCGTGTGTTTAGACGTTCCAATGGCAAATTTCCTAGCTCCCGCACCCCCCACCCCCCCCCCATGTTCGGCCTAATCTTCGGTAAGTGTTCACAGATCTTGTCTTCTTTCTCCTGAGGTCCTGGTTCAGGGTTTACTGAATCCTCTCGAGTACCTTGCCAAACAGACGTGATGAGGAATTTTACTAGACTAAAAGCAGCGATCATTCTGGCATTACCAAAACGTGGCATATTTTAAAACTAGGATCAACCACTAACACACAGAAGACTGGGATTAAAAGACAAGACTGAGAAGAAGAAAAAAGTCAATAATGTAATGGATCAAGTCTTGTTTACAGTACAGAAATATACTTTAGGTCCATGACTTTAAAATGGACAGAAATGCCATATGAATTTGTCTGAAGATGTAGGAGGAACCAGAGCAGGAAAATGAAGCAACACACACACATTTCACGCCTTGCTTAGATACACAAACTGTGCTTCATTACATTAGTGATGAACCTGAACCACACACACACACACACACACACACACACACACACACACACACACACACACACACACACACACACACACACACACACACACACACACTCCCACACCCTCACACACATCATATCTCATGTTGAGAAACAGCAGGTCAGTGTCTTGTCAATGTATTTGTTTTTGGAACCTAAATATCTTTCCCAAGTAAAAGTGTTTGTTTGGGATTCTCCTCATTCCACGTTTGCCATCTGATCTTTGGAATAAATCTATCAAACAGCTCCTTTTATCTGTTCTGCCTGGAAACAGACCGGATGAGTCTAACTGATACACACACATTCAGCTCAGACATACTTATTAGGGCTGATTATGTGGGTGTTAGAATATTTACTCATTCCCACATAATTTGATAATTCATCACATTATCACCACAATAAAATCTGCCTCTACCTACATTGTTGCCAAACTCCAACATGTGTCTTTACATACAATTCCCTGCAGTTTACACCTGAAATGAACACTTGGGAAAGTAAAACACCAACAAACTTTTCACACAAATGATGATTGTAGAGGCAGAATTTTGATTAATAAAGACTTATTTCAGTTCCATGCACAATACTATGTTATGACCTCAAAGCACTTTTACCATAATGCATAATTTATAAACTGATACAATTTGACGCTATATAAGCAGCTGTATATATATATATATATATATATATACATATATGGCTTTTCTGACATAACAAACTTGCTCTGTAGCGTACCCGTGAGTGAGCATCGTAGTTGCTATGTGGAGCACTCGGATATGAGTCCTGTGAAACAAATATCAAAATAAAACAGTTGTAGAAGAAATATAAAATAGCACGGTTGCATCGGCAAATGCATTTACCTCATGTTTGCTCTTGTTAACACTATCAGTTAGGTTCAGGGTAGCTGCTACGTTATTTTCAAGCGAGACATTAACTTCACTCATCGGACATTTAATTTCATTGCCATTCACGTTAATTTCTGATCAAACTGAATGCACTTTTAGTGAGACTCATTGGACACTTGAAAGTGTTGTGAAACGAGTAAGAAGTAAAGTAAGGTAAATGTTGCCACTGGTATCCTGGGTTGTATGAAAGTCTTTAAAAGGTCTTCTTTATGGTTTGTGCTAAGCTAAAGCATTTTGCTATTTCAAGACTGCCATCGTTAAACTAGTTCCAGAACATTACTTCAGGTCATTGTTACAAACTTAGCCTGACCTTTGAGAAGAGTTGATTGATTTATTTTGGCCTACATTTGGTTCAGCACGATGCACGTGTGACCGTGATGCACTAGTTCCCTTTCCTCTTAAGACACGCAAATGGAAAATACCATAAAGTTCTAATGTCTCCAATTACCCTCACCTTCATGGTGGAATATCTTTGTGTTGATGCCAAAACGTCAGGATAGTTCTGGGAGCGCCTCCTGAACTCTGCCTCAATGCCCCGATGACTGTTCACATCTTTTTTCTCTCTTCAACTCTCTCTCTCTTAAAACTATAGTGTGTACTCATTCTCCATCCTGGTTACGCTCTTGAGTGTGACTCAATGAGCCAGAGAGGATCCAGTGGGTCCAAGCTGTGGGGGTCGACGTGGAAATGGAGGCCACCTTTGAGCCCTCACAGCTTGACATCCAGACATCACCTTCGGAGAGATGAAGGAAGACACAGCCAATTACATTGCTTGTCACGGTATCACGCTGTGCCCTCAGTGGGTGGACACATCAAACAATGATAAAAACAACCTCCTGCACTGCCCACAGCTGCTGGGGCTGTCAGGAATGAGAAGATATATACAGCAGCCGTTTCATGGCTGAATTGCAAAACTAAGTCCAACATCTACAAGGGGGTGGATGTATCGGGGAAACTGAGTGCATTTTTATTTTCTACTGAACATTACAAATTCAGAATTAGAACTGAAAAACTACTTTCAAGTGTATGAAGTGCAAGCTGCCTCATGCACAACTTCAGCAAGTACTGCATGTGGTTTCAAATCTGAAATGCTTTGCTTATAGGTATTCAGTTGCACATACACGTTTTTATTGGGCCAATCTCCTGAACCATAAATGCTTTTTGGGTGCAGATGGTGTAATTACATCATCAGCTGGGGCTAACTAGATCATGGTGGTAAAGTTTGGTGGGTTAATGCAGTGAATTTGCACATCTTGTATGCAACTTGAACCCAAATCGGCATGGGGAGATATTTTGCCCTCATACAAAATTCCTGATTGCTTAGATTTGTATTAAAATGACTAGAGGTTCTCTGCAAAAAATTGCTGAACAGTGGTAAATGTGACTGCAGCCTCTACTAACATATTACAAAACGATACCATCTGGCTTGAATAAGCAAAGTTTTACATGTGGCTGCAAAGGGGCAGAAAATCTTCAGAAACTTTCCACAAGTTGTCAACAATTTCCAAGATTTTGTGAAAGATGCAAAAAATCCCTGGAATGTTTCCAAAAAGTATGGAAGGTTGCTCAGAAATTTGCAATCCATCCCTTTGCAATGCTAGTTTTGGCAGAGCATATATGTGGCTAATATTCTAGAATAGCACTGATTCTTGAGAAGCGGGAAAAAACTGGGTGCACAAATTAAAAAACTATATATAAAAAAAACTTGTAAAAATGAAATTACAAGGTTCAAGATTCTTTTATTTGTCACATACTCAATTATACAGGATATAATCAGTAGTGAAATGTAAATCAGGACAGGTCCGCTCAATGGACAGTGCAAAAAAATTAAAATAAAAATTAAACATAACACAAGAGAATATATATAAATATAGGTAAGAATAAAAATAAGAAAAAAATAAGGGGTAAAATGTGCCATTCAGTATACTGTGGACTTAATAAATAATAATATAAACAGGGATGTGCAAACAGCAAGAAGAATGTGCAAACATGGTTGTACCGGGTATGTACACATTAAATTGGGTCATGTAAATATTATGAGACGGAGTTTGAGTTTGAGTTTAGGAGCCTGATGGCCTGAGGGAAGAAGCTCCTCCTCAGTCTCTCAGTTTTTGCCATCATGCTCCTGAAGCGCTTGCCAGATGGCAGTAAAATGAAAAGATGGTTACCGGGGTGATTTGAGTCCTTGATGATTTTTACAGCTCTGCTTTTGTAGCGTTTGAGGTAGATGCAGGAGGTAGATGAGGAAGAGCAGACCGTGAGATGCTAAGCGCACAATCCTCTGCAGAGCTTTGCAGTCCTGGTCTGTGGCGTCACTATACCACACTGAGATACATTTATGTATCCTGTATGTACTAAGCTACTGAGCTATGCTTTGATGCAGCCTCCCAACCTTTCTCTTATTTATCAAAATGTGCTTTTTACCTTGGACTGTGTAATATAATTGCATGTAACATCAATAACTTTATTTTTAACCGCAATCAATGTGTTTTTTTTTTACATTTCAAAACACATTCTCATGTTAGTAGACAGATTACACTTTCACATGTGATCAACAATTCCTCAACAAATATAAAATATAATGAAATATCAAAATATTTATCTGATAGAGGTGACAGACCTGACAGAGTTGACAAAAACCTGAGTTTGTAGTCATGTTAAACATCTAATACATTAAATCAATCTACTACTTATTAAAACAAAAACATCAAACAATGAGTATGTTATTGTTTATAAAAGATTCACATTTAAGTATTTTGATTTTGATATCTGGAACACAAATTATCTATTTTCTCTCATCTCAGAACAGTAAAACTGCTGTGCATCTGCTATGGTACCACTGTAACAATTAGTTGCTACCTTTATCATTTACATTCACAAGGATTCACCTCGAAGTGATGACTATCAATCCACAAAAGGAATGCTGTCAGGTCATACATTTCATATTTATACATTATTAGAAAAATTCAACACTATCTTACATTTACATTTAGTCATTTAGCAGACGCTTTTATCAAAAGCGACTTACAATTGAGGAGAATGTGAAGCGATTCATCTTGAAGAGGCAAACAGACAGAGGAAGTGCCCCTAACACCAAGTCTCAGGCATTGTTCAAATAAGTACAAGCTAGCAAGCGAAGGAATAAATAAAGAGAAAGACTGTTTTTTTTAGGATGAAGTCATGTAGTGTCGAAAGAGATGAGTTTTCAGTTGTTGCTTGAAGATTGACAGGGATCCAGCGGTCCGGATGGGGATGGGAAGATCATTCCACCGGCCAGGAACGGTGAAAGAGAATGTTCTGGAGAGTGATTTTGAGCCTCTCTGTGATGGTACCACGAGGCATCGCTCATTAGCAGATCTCAGACTTCTGGAGGGGATGTAGATTCGTAATAGTGAGTGGAAGTAGGCGGGTGCTGAGCCTGTGGTTGTTCTATATGCAAGCATCAGTGTCTTGAACTGGATGCGAGCTGCAACTGGTAGCCAGTGCAAGGAGATAAAGAGAGGTGTAACATGGGCTCTTTTGGGCTCGTTGAAGACCAGTCGTGCCGCTGCATTCTGAATCATTTGTAGAGGTTTGATTGTGTTTGATGGAAGTCCAGCCAGAAGAGCATTGCAGTAGTCCAGTCTAGAAATGACAAGGGCCTTGACAAGAAGTTGTGCAGCATGCTCTGTTAGAAAGGGCCTGATCTTTCTGATGTTGTGTAGTGCAAACCTGCAAGATCGAGCGGTCTTTACATTGTGGTCTTTGAATGTCAGCTGGTCGTCAAACATTACACCAAGATTTCAGACTGAGCTTGATGGGGTAATTGTAGAAGAACCTGGCTGGATGGTGAAATCATGCTATAGAGTCTTATATTATACTATCTTATATTTAATAGAATTAAAAATGACATGAAAACCACAAACAAACAGACAACTTCATGTTGAATGTCAACTCAACTCAACTTGGTATTTCTTCTACAAAACAAATGGTTCATGTAGTAGCCATTTGTTTTGTCTGTTGATGCTAGATGCGAATATAACTTGCTTCAGAAGAATACGACTATCATCTAAATATTTCAAATAATTTCCTCAGAAATTGCAATATGGTGTTGACATATCATGGTCGTGACACAGGAAATATTAATAATGTTTAATTTATATAGCGCCTTTCCCAGGCTCAAGGACGCTTCACAATAACAGTAGAGAACATACAATAATTTCAAACATAAATGGACAACAGACATTTGCCCAGTCCAAGCGATCGCATTTGCGGTTCGCATTGCAAGTGTAGTAAACAGAAACAATAATAAAAAATAAAAAATAAAAACAACAATAATCATCACAATGACAGTAAAGAACAAACAATACGTTTGGACAATAGACATTTGCCAAGTCCAAGAAATGAGCGGTTGCAGTTGCATATCGCTTTGCAAGTGGAATACAAACAGAAATAGTAACAGAAACAAAACAAGACTATTTACAGACAGCATGGAAGATCGGCAGCTGAAGCAAAGGTCTGGTGCAACAGACTAATGGTGCGTGAGGAAACTGGTTAAGAAAAACATGTCATGACGAATAGTATTTTTTAAACAGATGGGTTTTGAGTTTAGACTTAAATTCATGCAGTGTTGTTGTTGTCCTAAGAGCCAGGGGAAGAGAGTTCCATAGCTTAGGGGCTATAACCGAGAAAGACCTGCCACCCATGGATGAAAGGCGAAATCTCGGCTCACAGAGGAGTTCACAGCCAGAAGTTCGGAGATGTCGAGGGGGAATATAAAGAGAAAGTAAGTCAGAGAGATATGAAGGAGCAAGACCATTGAGTGACTTAAAGGTAAGCAGAAGAATTTTGTAAGTAATACGAGAAGACACGGGTAGCCAGTGGAGGTCAAACAGAATTGGAGTGATATGAGCGGATCGTTTAGTGTATGTTAGCAATCTTGCAGCAGAGTTTTGAATATATTGCAAACGTGAGATAGAGTGTGCTGGTAGTCCGGAAAAAAGAACATTACAGTAGTCGAGGCGAGATGTGATAAACGCATGTACCAACGATTCAGCGTCTTTTGGGCTGACATAGGGACGGAGTTTGGCAATGCGGCGGAGTTGAAAAAATGCAGCTTTACAGAGTTGACTAATATAGACGTCGAAGGTCAGTGAAGGGTCAAGAGTGATACCCAAGTTTTTGACAGTGGCCTGATGGAATAATGGATGTAGCTTCAAGGTCAAGTATGGGAGTATTAGTTATATTTTTTGTTAGAGATGGTGGACCAGTAATTAAGATTTCTGTTTTAGTCAGATTCAAACTGCAAGAAAATTGCAGTTCAGCCAGGTCTTTAATTCATTAATACATGAGGATAGTGATGTAGTCTGGTGAATAGAGTCCGGACGGCAAGCGGTATATATCTGAATATCGTCGGCATAACAGTGGTATTGAAAACCATGGCGGCGAATAATTTGTCCGAGAGGCAAAATGTAAATAATAAACAGTAATGGGCCGAGAACTGATCCCTGTGGAACACCTTGATTTAGAATGACAGTGGGAGATTTATAATTGTGCATAGTGATGTAGTATTTTCTGTCTGTCAGATAGGAGGAAAACCAGGATAGCGCGGCTCCTGAGATACCAATCTCTGAGAGGCGCTTCAGTAAGAGTTTATGACAGACAGTATCAAAAGCTGAGCTGAGGTCGAGTAATAAAAGTATGGAGAGGTTTCCCGAATCACCAGAGAGTAAGAGGTCATTGATAACCCTTACTAATGCAGTTTCAGTACTGTGATTTTGGCGGAAACCAGACTGAAATAAATCCAAGCTATCATTAAGAGACAGAAATGACTGCAATTGAGTGGCAACAACCTTTTCCAGGATTTTTGAGACATATGGTAAATTGGAAATGGGCCGATAATTAGCAAAGTCAGTTGGGTCCAGATTTGTTTTCTTAAGGATAGGAGTAACTGCAGCCGTCTTTAGTGAAACTGGAACAGAGGCAGAGAGAAGAGACATATTCACAAGATGTGAGATAGGTGCAGAAATGACAGAGGTGCAGTGCTTCAGAAGGATTGTTGGTGCGGGGTCCAGCCGGCATGAAGAAGAATTTGATTTCTGTATTATTTCACTAATTAAGATGGGGTTGATCACAAAAACTCCCACGTAAAGCATCCAGCTTTCCCTGAAAGTGGTGCAAAAAAGAACAGCACAGGTCATCCGATTCTTGTTGACAGGCATGATGCGCGGGTGCCTTGACTAGTTTGTTTACAATGTTAAAGAGTGTTTTTGGTCTGTTGTTTGCGTTATTAATCATTCTTAGAAATATAGGAAGAGTGAGCTGTGTTCAAGGCAGTTTTATAATGCTCAATATGGTCCGAAAATGCTTGAAAATGTACAGTTAGACCGGTTTTCCTAAAGAGGCGTTCAAGTTGTCTCCCTCTTGCTTTCATAGCACGTAGCTCAGCATTAAACCACGGCGAGGAGTGCGAAAAGGGAACAGACCTAGTCCTAATTGGAGCATGCTCATCTAAAACATCAGCGATAGCAGAATGGTACAAATCAAATATCTCAGATGGACAGGTGAAATTAAAGACATCAGAAACAGCAGATGAAGCAATAGATGCAGCAAACGTATTAGTATTAATAGCACTGATCTTACGATAAGATATGGTTGTATTGTCAATACATTTGGTAGGACAAGATGATGTAAAATCAAAAGTAATAAGCTTATGATCAGAGATTGGGGTAACCAGACCATTGATTGAAATATCATTCAATCCAGATGTACAAACTAAGTCCAGTGTGTGGCCATGAATATGAGTTGGGAAATTAACATTCTGATTAAGATCAAAGCAGTCCAGAACAGTGTTTAATTGAGTACTGTAAGAACAGGGAGTGTCAACATGGATGTTAAAGTCACCGAGCAAGATTAACATTAGGATTTAAAATATTCTAAAACTATAAAACGTTTAAGAGCCTGTCTGACATTGATGTACTCTGCAGAGAGGAATGTGGCAAGGGGTCCTTCAGAGTGACAGCTGCCCCTGATATTCCCTGACTTTATTACATTTTAATGAATGTCTGATGGTGTTGACAAAAAGTGGGGACACGACTTTGAAACCTTATAAAACGCGCATGTGTCATTGAAAAAAGCCCTTGCTTTGATATGAGATATTAGTAAGTGTTGCCTTTGATAAAACAAGCTCTTTTTCATCATAACAAAACATTATCCATTTCATAGCATATGAATGATTGAACCCTTTTCTGAGGGCGCACTGTTTGAGATGTTGTGAGAAGACAATAAGTATCATGGTATATTGAAGGGGATAATTGTGTGAAATACAGTACATTCCATTATTAATAGCATTTGACAATTTAAAATATTTTAAACCTACAGTTACAATTGCTGGGCTTGTTTTGTCCCACGTCTAAAGAATCAATGATAGATTCGTATCTTACCACTTTTTTGTGAAGGACTCAGGATAGTATGCTACCATAGCTCCAGAGCAAATAGTCACATGACATTTACAGCTCAGGTGATTGGCTCAAAATTCTAAGAGCCCATAAATACAGACGATAATTTTAAATCAGATATTTCTGGAAGGTCCTGTGCCAGCCAAGCAACTGGGATGACAAACCTTAAGGCCTTTTCACACTGAAACGAATCGCAGATGAGCGTTGATTTCACACAGAGCGAAAAACGATTAATCGCCTTCTGCTAATTCACGCCTGCACGCTAGGTGGCGCCAACCAGCAATGCATTCTTCCTCATGTAGCCTAAATATCTCGTATATGACTTTTACATCGTGCACTGCTCAATATACAGCATTAAATTAAGATAAATAACTTTTGGTTCTTCAGCAGAAACACAAAATATATCGTATGAATATAAATATATCTCTATGTTCAGACAACAACAACATCGTGACATCCATATTCTTTGTATGTTGGTTAAAAGTCCTCTATTTCTGTGTTTTTACGCTGGTGCTCAATACAGTGTTCTGAGATTTTAACACCACCGCGTCGACCTTTTTGGTAACAGCAGTTGCTCTGGCCACATGATGTAATGCTTAAATCTTATTGGACGGCCCGTGTTTTCGCTTTGCAAAACTGAAAATATTAATCGGAATGGTTAAAAAATAATCATTGCATTTTCGTTGCATGAATGTTCACGGTCTACGTGGAAGCATCCCATAGGAATTATGTTGTTTTATTACAACGTGTCATTGCGTCCGGATATTCATTTTGTTTTTTCGAGCTCAGTGTGGAAAGCCTTTTAGGCTGACAAAGATAAACTTAATGTACCTGGAAAAAAGGATTTTCTCTCTATGATTCAATCACACAAATGTGCATGTGCACCACAACCACAGAAACACCGCAGTAGGACATGCACTCTGACTTTTACAGTGACCACTACAGTGATAGAGGTTTGCTGGTGCTGGTCAGATGGAGATGAACTGAAACTCTGCACCTTAACAACATAAGAGGACAGAGTTCAGGGAATGACGGAAACCTATAAGAGGACACAGGGCAGGGTTTACTGGAACAGCCAACTTGCTGTTTATATGGAAAAAATACAGTCATCTGATTATAATACCCAACCTGCTGCTGAGCACATGGCCAACGCTCAAGACCACAGTGTTAGCATCCTCTAATAAAGACTGATGTCTGGAGACATGAACCCAGTGAACGACAGAAATAGAAACAAATGTAAAATGCCCGATTTAAGGGGGAGGAAGAAAGTATGATTACAGTAATTCAATAAATAGTGAATCAATTCCATAATTAAGGTGAGTTGAGCACAACGGTCGTGTTTCTGATATCTGTATCAGAATTAACTTTTTGGTGGCTTCAACTTAATACATTTGTTCAAGGTTTGCCAAAATCAAGGTTTGAACAAGAGTTAAAAGCCATGCATAAGATATCTGACACTTTTTGCCAATACTATTTTCAAATTTGATGAAGCAGTCTCGCTTACTGATTATCTGATTATGTAAAAGTGGATGTTGGCTGCAATTCAAGGCTGGAACGGTGTTCACGTGTTTATTGTACTTCTCTCTTTTGTTGTGTGGCTTAAAAGAATGGTGAGTTTTGTATTCTTTTGAAATATTTGAGAAGAAAAGTCTCATTAGGAGATTAGAAAGATTGGTTATTTGAGAGTTAGATTGGTTTAGTTTAGCCTGCCTACCCATGTCCAAACCTGCCCCAACACACTTAGCTGGAAGTTTCTAGTAATCCTGAAGACATGAATAAGCTAGTGTTTGTTTAGGATTGCCTTTCTAGCAGAATTAGACACTCCTGATGTTGAGGACGCTACCTTGAAACTGTAGCTTGTCAAGTTACTCATCATTTAAAGTATAGTTAACCTACAGCCTAAGTTACTCAAGGAGACTGTATGTCTCTCGTATCTGACACTCTCAGTTCAGTTTATGGAGCAATCTCGAAACAAGCTGGTGATCTGAATCAAGTGTGTTAAATAAGAAAGTCATAGAATATGAGCAAAGCAGTGAGAAACACCGGTCTATGGTCTTTTGAAAAAGTAGTTGGCTACCAACAAAAAGTAGCTAATGTATGCATACTTCAATATTCTTGCCTGTTCATGGAAATTATGCAAAGATTAACCAAAGCAAAGTTTGAGCGCTTCAGCATGTTTTCATTGCAAAAAAAGTATTGCTAAGTATGTTTGTCTTTTCTATAAATATCTACAAATTCTTGAATCAAGATGCATTTATTCTACAAGTAAATTGACTTAAAATATTGTTTTGTTTTCTAAAAAGAAATATCACAATTTTGTTAGTTTTTGCTTAAAACAAGCAAAAAATCTGCCAATGGGGCAATAAAAATATTCTCGTTTAGCCTTGGAATTAAGATATTTTTTCTTACCCCATTGGCAGATATTTTTGCTTGTTTTAAGCAAAAACTAACAAAATTGTGATATTTCTTTTTAGAAAAAACAACAACAATATCTTAAGTAATTTTACTTGTCAAGTAAATGCATCTTGATTCAAGAATTTGTAGATATTTATTTACAGATATTTGAAAAGACTTAACATCTTAAGTAATTTTACTTGTCAAGTAAATGCATCTTGATTCAATAATGTTTAGATATTATGTTTATAAATGTTTATAATTTTTTGCAGTAAACTCAGTATATGAGTCACCTTACCCATGTAATGCTATCTACCCTCACTCCGCAGGGCACAAATCGCTTAATGGCAGATTATAAAGTCCTCATTTATATTCAGCCTGGCCATATCCTAAAAACAAAATTACAGGAGTCATCAAAAGCTCTTTACTACTCCCGAAAAAGCAAACACTGTGGAAGTGTGAGGAGCGCACAATCACCAGGGACATTCTCCAGACCAACTCACTGCAATACGACAGCCATGCGGCCCTGTCCATTGCGCTGTAACAACCCTGCCACTTGATCATGAAAAAAGTCTTCAACTGTTTATAGTGTTACAATGACATCACAAGAGAAACGCTCTGTGCAAATATACAGGTCGAGAAGACCGCTCCCTTACCGCTTTGGAAAAGAGCACTAGTCCGCTATCCCGTGCAAGTTTACGCAGACCATTTATTTTGTCTGCAGTTGAAAATATAAACCTATACTTAAGCGTGTCTCATTAATATAGAAGGATTTTTCTCAATTTTGCCGCAAGGATGTAAATTATGCAGTGGTTGTAACTCCTCAGTGCTTGCTGGGTCAATTTAGCAAGACAGAAATCAAGCCGTTTTGGGTTGAACATTATCATGTAGTTTTCGTTAACCAAAATATAAATCTCAGATTTTACATCAACAGAAAATGACCAGATTTGCCCAAGGTGGGGCTCTTTTTTGGTGGAGTTTGCCACATAAAGTCTGAAAAGAACATTGTTTGTTGCCAGGTGATTCAAACGAAACGTTCTGAATAAAGGCCCTTTTTTATTCTAAAATATAACACATGGAAGTGGGCACACCAGCAAGTGCTCTTGCAAAGTTCAGTATTCTTAACAGACTGTGTCCCATAATATGATTTAACTACCAGGTGCATCTGAAATAATAAAACAAGACATTTTACCAACAATATTTTCAATTCAAGGTAACTTCCCATGGAGCGCTTTAGCAGCTTTCATCACAGCTGACCTTTAGGAAATTGCAAAGAGCCACTCAGACTGTAATGTTTCTTTTAGACACAGAAGAAAGAAGATTATAGCAGGCTGCATGCGTTTAGGTGGATGCATACATCAGGATTAGGCTGTCCTGGAGTCTGTCAGGATTAAGCCTTTGTGGGATTTAGCACTGATATGGAAAATTGCCATTTTATAATTTACAGCACAAGGGGCATAAAGATCACTGCACATATCTTGTTGTGCTCTATTTAAAAGTCAAATTGGCCTGTTAAAAGTGTGTCTTCTATTGTATATGTGTTGTGTTCCAAAACCATTTCACTGTACACATTAACACAGCTCCCTTAGAAGACGGCATATAGCTGTCATGGAACCTCAAAAGTCAATGATTTGGAACACTCTACATAGAGAGCAACTCAACTCAAGTTTTGAAAACAACACATACAATCATTGAGAAATTTTTAATGAATTACACTTTAAATAACAAATAATTATACAAATACAGTGCTTGTCAAAACTTTGGTAACATGACAATTTGTAATGTTTTAATGACATGTCTTATGCTCAAGGGCTGCATTTGTGTGCTCAAAAATACAGTCAAAAACAGTAATATTTTGTTTCTATGTGAATATATTGTAAAATGTAATTTATTCCCCTTATATGCTGCATTTTCAGCATCATTACTCCAGTCTTTAGTGTCACATGATCAAATAAATGCTGTTCTTTTCAACTTTCCTTTCATGTTTACACGTGAATAGAATTGTTTACACAAAATATTAAACAGCAAATCTGTTTTTAACACTAATAATAACAAGAGCCATTATTAATAGCTGAGCACCAATAATAACTGAGCAGCACATCAGCATATTATTATGATTTATGAAAGATCACGTGAGACTGAAAGACTGGAGAAATTATGCTGAAAATCAGCTAAATCAATTACATTTTACTATGTATATACATGCAAATCATTTATTTTAATTTCCGAATATGACTGTTTTTACAGTATTTTTGATCAAATAAATGCAGCATTGGTAAGCAAAGGAGAGCTCAATACCACCACCGATCCGGCTCTGTCCATCTGTTCTCCACAGCAGAAGCTGAGCGAGTACTTGAAGCAAAGCATTGAAAACATATGTAGCACGTCAGGAGATGTTCCTGCTGGATGTACGTCAGCGTGATTGTTTCTGTGTCCAATCCCAGTCCGAGAGGAGTGAAAATGTGAAAATGAAGCCTGTAGATCAGGGGTCATCAAACTCGATCCTGGAGAGCCGGTGTCCTGCAGAGTTTAGCTCCATCTTGCCACAGCACACCTGCCTTGAAGTTTCTAGTATACCTAGTAAGAGCTTGATTAGCTGCTTCAGGTGTGTTTGATTAGGGTTGCAGGACACCGGCCCTCCAGGACTGAACTTGATGACCCCTGCTGTAGAAAGATTGTAAATCTGCTAGAAGCTCATTTTGTTAACTTCTGTGAACTAAAAGCCACAAAACTCAAATTTTGTCTTGAGGCACTAAAACTCGAATCAAATAAAGTTCAATTTAAAGCATTTTAACTATGTTAGATCAAAAGTTTGAGCAGTAACACCTAATTTATGCTACATGGTTAAAATACTACTGTGTGTGTGTGTGTGTGTGTGTGTGTGTGTGTGTGTGTGTGTGTGTGTGTGTGTGTGTGTGTGTGTGCGTGTGTGTGTGTGCGTGTGTGTGTGTGTGTGTGCGTGGTGTGTGTGTGTGTGTGTGTGTGTGTGTGTGTGTGTGCGTGTGTGTGTGTGTGTGTGTGTGTGTGTGTGTGTGTGTGTGTGTGTGTGTGTGTGTGTGTGTGCGTGTGTGTGTGTGTGTGTGTGTGAGAGCGTGTGAGAGCGTGTGTGCATGTGTGCGTGTGTGAGAGTGTGTGTGTGTGTGTGTGTGTGTGTGTGTGAGAGAGAGAGAGAGAGAGAGAGAGAGAGAGAGAGAGAGAGAGAGAGAGAAAGAGCTTTGCCCCGCTTTTGTAGTAAGTGTGTGTTGAACAGGAAAAGTCTTCTAACACTGACAGCTGGACAAAAGCCAGAATACGGTGGTTTTAAGCCAAGACGGGTGTGTGCAACACGAACTAGCACATATTTAAAGATTGGACACATAATTGTGATGAACAAATTGAAAGCATATGACTATCCAGAAACGCCAACAACAAGAAGTGGGTGTAAGACAGGATTATTATAGTTACTGTACATAAAAATGAAACCAAACAGTTCTTAACTACTTATTTAATTATTTTATTTGAGTTAGTTGTGAAGGCAATGTTTTTCATTTAGTTTAACTTAATATGCTAAAGTAACCTAAAACTGAAAATCTAAGAAATATGTGACCCTGAACCACAAAAAAAGTCATAGGATTCAATATTTTGAAATTAATTTATACTTTAGTGTACATCATCTGAAAGCTGATTAAATATTTTTCCATTGATGTATGGATTGTTATGATAGGACAATATTTGGCTGAGATACGATTATTTGAAAATCTGGAATCTGAGGGTGCAAAAAAATCGAAATATTGAGAAAATCACCTTATGACTGCTTTTGTGCTCCAGGGTCACGTATAAACACATTTGGAACTATAAACTGATTTAAAAAAAATGACTATAATAATATTGAAATAACAAAATAACACTGATAAGGGTAAGATAAAGGGATCGTTCAGCAGAATTAATTTATTCTGCGAAATACAAAAGAAGATATTTAGAAATATCTTGACAACCAAACAGCAGCTGTTTGGTTACCAACATTCTTCAAAATAATTTATTTTGAGTTCAACAGAAAGAAGCTTTGCAACAACTTGAGAGTGAGTAAATTATGACATAATGTTGATATTTGGGTGAACTGTCTCTTTGAATAATCAAATGAATAGGTTTTAAAATAACTTTTAAAATTGAACTGATCAAAAATTATCTTCACTACATTAATTAAACATAAACAACTATTTAAAACCCAGTTTTAAATATTATTCCAAGGTTCCAATCCACAAGGAGTCAATTTTGATTTCCTATTGATTTTCATGATAGAAAGTTAGTAACAATGTACTTCCACTGGCAAGAACAAAGGAATGTCCAGCTTCAATTATTATCCTATATGTGATGCATTTTATTGCACAAATTATGTAAAGCACATTGGTCAACATGTGCTGTTTTAATTGTGCTATACAAATAAAGCAACACATTTGGACAGTGTTTAGCCGCTATACTGCTTCCTGATGGAAAAATAGCTCATTACTGTTTAGAAAACCTCTGACGTCCTGTAACGATACTGATAAACAAATGCAGCTAGTAAAATAGCCACTACAAACATTGATGGGAAATGATTTTGGGTGAGTGCATTGCTTAATATTCAAGCAGCTCTCACAGCTGACTTAAAGCAGACATGTGGCCTAATGTTGGGCCTGAATGACAAAGTGCCAGTTCTACAGCAACAGTGAGAGACCAACTGATTCAAACACAATGTTCTCATGTTGTAGTGGAAGAAAACAGATGCTGAGCGCGTGCACATGTGACTATCCACAAGGTGATTCACTTGTATGCAAGGGACAAGGGCCACTCGCCAAATGTTGATTATTATATAATTATTTAGTGAAAAATTGAAGTGTAAAAATTGTGAATTTTCAGAAATGCATTAATGTCCCGTGACACTGGTGCTAAGCGTCTCTTTATCTGAAACATGTCCAATCTTTCGCACAATGACACTGTATTTTGGCAGAGTGTCAAAACATCTCTACAGCTGTTGCCACTGAGGTTTGTGCGGCCTAATAAGTGCTGAAAAAGTTCTCCAAATTGTCAGTTTGTAGCAGCGGCTCGTCAAATTAGCATGTTCTCTCGCCAGCCGTCCCCCAAAGGTAACAGAATCTGGCTCAGGGGACCGTCCTGACAGCTTTTCACTGCTAGTATGGCCTTCTGTAGAGGCCGTTTCAGAAAGCTCAGTCATAAAAGACTGCTTTTAATGACTTTTGTCTGTTCGTGAAACCTGTCCGCATTTAAATGCAACACAGTTACTGCTAAACTCCCCCTAAAGAGCCGTGTGGCCACAAACGTCTGTTCGACATCACCAAAGGTATAAAGAAGGACCCAGAGATCAC
>CM049883.1:28212954-28220454 GCA_027474115.1 Schizopygopsis malacanthus
CTTGTATTTACGCATCTGCATTTCACTCCCTGTAACTGATATATGTATGTGTGTGTGTGTGTGTGTGTGTGTGTGTGTGTGTGTGTGTGTGTGTGTGTGTGTGTGTGTGTGTGTGTGTGTATATTCGTTTATGTATGTGTGCTGTATTTATCAATGTTATCATAGTTAATGAGCTCACCAAGCACAATTCAGAACAAGGTTATTATGGCAATCAATGAGTCAATAAATAAATAAATAAATCAGGGAAGCAAACATGTGTAAGATACTAAGATTTGTTATTAGAGAATATATGTTGGTTTTATTTTCTCACCCCAATTATTTTTTTTACACAAATCTAACAAAATCTAGTGGGATTTCTGCCTAAATCACTGAAAAACAATGAAAACAATAAATGTTTAGGGTTACACTTTATTCTAGGGTGTCATTGTTACAGTGTAATTATACATTTATACACTGAGTAATATTAATTAACTACACTTGGGGTCATGCATAATGCATAAAAAGTGTCCCCATGTTTAGATATTAGTAATTTACTACTACATTTAAACGTCAAAAACAGAAGTATAACCAATTAAACATCAGCGGCACTTAAAGTATGTCAGTATTAATAAAAAAAGGGGGGGGGGGGGGGTTAAAATGCCACACAATAAATCAAACATTGCAATAAAACATGCATTCAATCTGTATTTGTTAGACTATAGGTTTTTCTTTATTCATATTCATACGCACATGCTTATATGATTTACAAAGAGTTGCGGTGCAAATACGTTTTTCATTTGTTTGTGTAAAATGTCTGAATGAACAGATTCACAAGTTTTTAAAATGGATGGTGTTTGATTTCTGCATTAAAACATCATTATACAGCATTGCTCTGCTACACTGTTAATTGGTAATGATAGAGTATTACTATATTAAACAGCTTATACTGTTAGTTAGTTATAACTCCCCAACGCTGCCCCGAACATCCTTGTTTATAAAAGGTAGCCCAGTTCTTTTTCTCTGTAACTCATAACTGGAAGCATGTGTCCATCTCAAGACTTGCTGACTATCATCTGTCAGTCTATGTGCCAGTTACTCTGCCCAATCATGACATAAGACCCTTCTCCGGGGCTCCTGGACCAGAAATGTGAGGCTTTTCTTTACAAAACCTTCTGGAAAATAAGAAGCAAAGAGGCCAAAACAGAACATCCGTCGAATTGTTTTGTGCGCCACCTCGATACGCTTCATTCGGCGCTGTAGACCAAACAGCAATTTCTTGTACTAATAACTGCAGCGCTTATGAGCTGATGTAATGATATGTGGAGCAGCTACTGCCAATGTAAGTAGATTAATCAGATGCAGGAGTTCCTCTAATTGAAGGGTATTGTTTGTATGACTCTTGGAGAAATGGCATGAAAGACTGAACTGCTGGTCACAACTCCAGAGGGAGCTGAAGTTATAGCGCGGGATCTGATAACAAGCAAAGCCGTCTGTCTCAGAGCACAGCATCCGTCGTGTGTGCCTGCGCTTTCCCAGAAACACTCCGCTGATTATAGTGGGCTAACCTGAACTGTAGGACAATATCCATCAAACTCATACAGGGCATGGAAACAATAACCACACCATGTAGGGTTTGGCTTTACTCGTTTAAGTTATTTTGATAAAAAAATGTTTTTTTTTAAAATTTTTTACAATATTACAATATTTTGTCATGTCATACTCATTATTTTAGTCAATTTAATTTACACTGCATATACTTTTACATATGCAAAATGAGAAAATGTGTCAGACCTGTGAAAAGACATTCAAAAATGTTTAAACAGTTCTTATTTAAAAATGTATATGCACATAAACGACTTATACATGCTGAAAATCACATGTAAAAACTGCTCGTGGAAACTGAACTTTGTTCTGTACTTAAGACAAAACAAGACAATATTATTATATTATATAATATCATTACATCTTTATTCTTATTCATATATATATATATATATAATTGATTTAAATTGTTTCTGTCCAAACTATATTTTTCTGCTAAATGTATGTAATAATGATAAGTAAATACATAATACTCTATAAAATATATGGTCACACTTTATATTAGGTGGCCCTTATTGTATGTACTGTGTGTGTGTACATGTGTGTACTGTAGTTACATATGTAATTGATTTCTGTGTAGACATGTGTGTGTGTAAGTGTGAACACAGTGTGTGTGTGTGTGTGTGTGTGTGTGTGTGTGTGTGTGTGTGTCTGTGTGTGTGTGTGTGTGTGTGTGTGTGTGTGTGTGCTGTCTGTGTCTGTGTCTGTGTCTGTGTGTGTGTCTGTCTGTGTGTGTGTGTGTGTGTGTCGTGTGTGTGTGTGTGTGTGTGTGTGTGTGTGTGTCTGTGTCTGTGTGTGTGTCTGTGTGTGTGTGTGTGTGTGTGTGTGTGTGTGTGTGTGTGTGTGTGTGTGTGTGTGTGTGTGTGTGTGTGTGTGTGTGTGTGTGTGTGTGTGTGTGTGTGTGTGTGTCTGTGTCTGTGTCTGTGTGTGTGTGTGTGTGTGTGTGTGTGTGTGTGTGTGTGTGTGTGTGTGTGTGTGTGTGTGTGTGTGTGTGTGTGTGTGTGTGAGTGAGAGAGATAGAGTGCATGTGTAGATAAATACATATATCATGTATCTTGACTAAATAGGTTTGAATGGGTTTTTTCATCAGGTGGATGGTGTAATATCAGAACAGACATTTGTACACATCATTTGGTGGAGTTCAGGTACAATTTGTCCTCTGCCCTTAAGTTTATTTAAGTTTCAGTGTTTGTGTGCCATTCACAAACTACCTACGCAGTGCTCAGTGCTAGTTATACATGTTTTTTCAGAGCTCTGCCCTATCTTCTGTCTGCGTGTTTCCTCAGGGAGTCTTCCAGCTTGTTACGGCTCCTTCTGTTTACTCGCCCGATGTCATGAGCGCCAACATCTCCTAATTGTCAATAAACCTCCAAAAACACTTTTGTAGGGCTGAGGAACGACTAATGCAGCGCTGCACATCCTCAACAGCTAATGATGGTCTGGATTCAGGAACGTAACGTGAGACCTGAATGTCTCCTTGTGTGTGTGTCTACCATTTATATTATATATATATATATTATTGTTTTATTTATTTTTTGTGTTTAATGGTTTTCACAAAAATATTCAGCTGCTCAACATTAATAATAATCATAATTGTTTCTTGAACAGTAAATCATTATATTATCATGATTTCTGAAGATCATGTGACACTGAAGACTGGAGTAATGATGCTGAAAATACAGCTGCGCATCACAGAAATATATTACATTTTAACATAGGTTCACCTAGAAAACACTTATTTTAAATCGTAATATATTACATGGAATTGTATTACTTTTACTTTGTTTTCGGTGAAATAAATGCCGCCTCGGTGAGCAGAAGAGACTCTTTCAACAACATTAAAACTCTTGGTCCAGCGTAACTCTCAAACGACTGCTGTATAGATCATCCCGCAAAACAAAAATGAGTATTTTGTGAACTTTCAACATTTAATGAAATCAGATATGCAATCTGTAAAATGTATTAATTATATCTGCGGTTTCTCCATGCGTGGACCTGATGAATACTCCCATATTGACAAAGCAAACTGAGTTCATGGAGGGAATGGTTTATATCCACCTGTCAAAACTGTCCGGACAGCTCCAAACATACCCTTCCCCTTTATAATGAGTTTTTCCTGCCCTCACGTGGAAGAGGTATATTGATGCGTCTAGGTTTTCAGAATGAGATGGACTCTTTGGCACGACTCGGTAATGCCAGCGGGCGAAAGGTTTGTGGCTTACACTTGTCATTTACCTAGGCCTCGTGCCGAGCGAACGGGAAACCATACTAAGAGAAATGCAGAACATTTGATTAAAACTGTAGAAGAGTTGTTTCACTGCAAATGAAACATAACCTCATTTGGTGGTAATTAAATACAAACTGTGGACGACGGAGGAACATGTCGGATCGTATTGTCTCTGTTCATTTCTTTCTCCTCACAAAGGTGAGATATTGTATATTCAGGTTCCAACATGAAGCCAGCTCAGGGTTGAAGTGTTTTTCTTGGCCGGGTCGACATTGTGTCTCTCTTATCATCACTGACTGGGAGCGGAGAGGACCTTAGTGAGACCTGCCTGGCGCTGAAAAGCATGATGGACAGACGGAGTACTTTAGCCAAGTAAAGGAGGAGAGAGAGAGAAATCAAATCAATACTCAGACCTAACGTTTTAAATAAACATTTGCACTCACTAGACATTGTTGGCAATGGTGGTTTTAGTAAGCTGTCCCCATCGGGAGAACCCGATACCAGGCGTGTGTGAGAGCCGACCCGAATTACGTGACGGGAACGCCGTGTCCGGTTTGTTTGAAGCATTTAAACAACGTAGCATTTAACACGTAGTGAATTATTTAAGACACTTCACAAGATACATGTCGATATAAAGAGGCGGAAAATTCACTTCCCTGTGTTTGGGTTGTTAATGCACCAATATTACAATTGTGGCCGATAGCAATAATATAATAATTATGATCATGTTATGAAAGATTACCAATAAATGGTCAATATTTAAATTTTATATAATTTTGTCTACAAATACAAAATGTCTTAAATGCTAAAAAAGTGAATTTGGCCATCATAATTTTATATTTTACAGTATGAACATTAATATATTAATATTTAAATTATTTGTAAAAAATGTTTAAATTACTAGACCACAAAATATGTTTATTTTTTGTTGTCTTTTCCATAAATATCTAAAATTATTAAATCAAGATACATTAACAATTTAAGCAACATGTCATAAGACATTAAGTCTTGTTTTTTGAAAATAATGTATTGACATTAAGTTTAAGCTTAAATCAAGAAATAATATCTGCAAATGAGAAAATAAAATTAAACTTCATTCAAAGCAAAACTCGTTTATTTTTCTTTGAGTCCATTTGCAGATACCCCCCCCCCTGTTTTGAGCATATCTCAGTTCAATTATATATATATATATATATTTCAGAAAACAAAGTCTCATGAATAATTTTAACCACACTTAATATACATTATTTATTTATTTATTCATTAGAACACAAAGTATATGACAAAATGCATGAACAACTATTTTAAATATAACAAGGGATCAGAAAATATTATAATGCATTTTAGCTTTGATTACAATAGTTTTTATGAAAATATATACTGCATTATCACATACGTTATGAATACCTTTACAATGCATTATACCTAAAGATGTTATGTAAAGTGTTACCAGTGTATATGGATTTAAAAATATTTAGATATTTGTACTGGAACACAATACAAAAATACTAAGCAAAAAATCCATATGCAGTGTTTTCAAAGCTTAACTTTAAGTGAGTGTTAGATGATGGCAAAGGTATCCTAAAGGAAGAAAAACAAACTAGAAGAAGTGAGCATGATTGTCCAATATAGTCAGAACACAGACAGTCTTTCTTTATGTGTTGTGTGATACACATGTGGCGTGGCATGACATATGTCCTCTGCTTAACCCACCTTGAGTAATACATTTCCTATTGACAGCAACAATTAGGCTGGTCTCTATCCACACACAGATCGTCTTCTCATAAGAGATCTTTTTCAGAAAAGACTAAACATGTGTCCTCTGCTTAACCCGTAACGACACAAATTTAAACCATTTACACCTGTCTTTAATAGTCCACTGCAGTCCAAGCCCCAGCTTCATGTGATTTTATTATCTGCAGTCCTGGCATGAGTGCACTTATTAATGAGGGAAAGCTGAAAGAAGGAAGTATTGTAGAATGCAATAAATTTCAAATTGATGGCAAAACTTGAGCTGCTCTGTTCCTGCGCTCGGATCATCATCTCGTAAGAGTTGTTCTGGAAGGACTAACTATGCTGTATGTTCTGGAGTAAACCTGTGTGTGATTTGTAAACAGAAAACTCTCCAAGTCTCCTTCCTAACAGTGTAGTTTATCCAGGAGAGAAGCTGCGGCTGTCTGTCCAGGCCAAACCAAAGGAGCTGCAGCTAAAACAAAAAGACTGATATTTGCTAGGTGTCCTCATGATAATGTACGATTCTGGGCAAGATTGGTCCAGCTGCTGCTGACTGCAGTGGAAAAGCCATCACACACACACACACACACACACACACACGCACACACACACACACACACACACACACACACACACACACAGACACAGACACAGACACAGACACAGACACAGACACAGACACAGACACACAGACACAGACACAGACACACACACACACACACACACACACACACACACACACACACACACACAGACACAGACACACACAGACACAGACACACACAGACACACAGACACAGACACAGACACACAGACACAGACACAGACACACAGACACAGACACAGACACACAGACACAGACACACACACACACACACACACACACACACACACACACACACACACACACACAGACACAGACACAGACACAGACACAGACACAGACACAGACACACACACACAGACACACACACACAGACACAGACACAGACACAGACACAGACACACTACACACACACACACACACACACACACACACACACACACACACACACACACACACACACAGACACAGACACAGACACAGACACACACACACACACACACACACACACACACACACACACACACACACACACACACACACACACACACACACACACACACACACACACACACACACACACACACACAGAGATGTAAGACTCATCTGTCCTGTAATAGTTATGCTGTGTTATAGCAACAAGTACAGTCTTCATGAGGCAACTCAAACACTCTGGTCAGTCGGTTTTAAATTCCAAACCTTAAGTATTAAACCGCTGTAATTAATTCAGCATGAACCGCATGACATTCAAGCTCCATTCAAACCATGTCACATGTTGGTTGTCGAGAATCTGATACATCATTTCATTAGCTTAAAGCTTGTCTAAACTCTATACTTTCACTGATTTGCAAGCGCTCAAACATCAAAGCTGTTATTTTAGATGCTATGAGGGACTAACTAATCCTTTAACATGTATATAAAAGATCATATTATCTCCTTCATGCAATCCATGTTAACCATTATTGTTTTGATTAATACAAATAAAAATCACTTCCATCCAGATCTCACTTTTCAGATCATTATCAGAAATGCAGCGATATACAGTGTTTTATCCGGTCTCACACTATTTAGCTGTGCAAATGAGCAAAACTGACTGCATTGTACATGTTTTAAATCTGTCTAAACATTGCTGTCACATGTAAAGCACTCCAATCTATACAAATAAACTTGCCTATATAAAAGATCATATTATCTTCATACAAATGTTAATTATTGTTTTGATAAATAGTACTGAAAACTTTCTATCAGAAATGCAGCGATATACAGTGTTTATCACACTGGCAAAGAGCGTACAATACCTGTGCTGACTGAAAACATTATCCATCAATGACAAGAAGAAAAACTGCTAATAGTT
>CM049883.1:28220554-28283054 GCA_027474115.1 Schizopygopsis malacanthus
CTCTATCTTCCTGCTGAAAAAAGTTATTACAAAAAGAAGGATAATTTTGGACATGCAATTCCCTAATCAGCCACTAGGGGTAAAATGGAAGGTTGTGAAAGTTGTACACTGTCCCACTCTATGGATGGACACAGGTCTCATGTCTCTATCTTCCTGCTGAAAAAAGTTATTACAAAAAGAAGGATAATTTTGGACATGCAATTCCCTAATCAGCCACTAGGGGTAAAATGGAAGGTTGTGAAAGTTGTACACTGTCCCACTCTATGGATGGACACAGGTCTCACGTCTCTATCTTCCTGCTGAAAAAAAGTTATTACAAAAAGAAGGATAATTTTGGACATGCAATTCCCTAATCAACCACTAGGGGTAAAATGGAAGGTTGTGAAAGTTGTACACTGTCCCTCTCCATGGATGGACACAGGTCTCATGTCTCTATCTTCCTGCTGAAAAAAGTTATTACAAAAAGAAGGATAATTTTGGACAATGCAATTCCCTAATCAACCACTAGGGGTAAAATGGAAGGTTGTGAAAGTTGTACACTGTCCCACTCTATGGATGGACACAGGTCTCACGTCTCTATCTTCCTGCTGAAAAAAGTTATTACAAAAAGAAGGATAATTTTGGACATGCAATTCCCTAATCAGCCACTAGGGGTAAAATGGAAGGTTGTGAAAGTTGTACACTGTCCCACTCTATGGATGGACACAGGTCTCACGTCTCTATCTTCCTGCTGAAAAAAGTTATTACAAAAAGAAGGATAATTTTGGACATGCAATTCCCTAATCAGCCACTAGGGGTAAAATGGAAGGTTGTGAAAGTTGTACACTGTCCCACTCTATGGATGGACACAGGTCTCATGTCTTTATCTTCCTGCTGGCAAAGGTTATTACAAAAAGAAGGATAATTTTGGACATGCAATTCCCTTATCAACCACTAGGGGTAAAATGGAAGGTTGTGAAAGTTGTACACTGTCCCACTCTATGGATGGACACAGGTCTCATGTCTCTATCTTCCTGCTGAAAAAAGTTATTACAAAAAGAAGGATAATTTTGGACATGAAATTCACTAATCAGCCACTAGGGGTAAAATGGAAGGTTGTGAAAGTTGTACACTGTCCCACTCTATGGATGGACACAGGTCTCACGTCTCTATCTTCCTGCTGAAAAAAGTTATTACAAAAAGAAGGATAATTTTGGACATGCAATTCCCTAATCAGCCACTAGGGGTAAAATGGAAGGTTGTGAAAGTTGTACACTGTCCCACTCTATGGATGGACACAGGTCTCACGTCTCTATCTTCCTGCTGAAAAAAGTTATTACAAAAAGAAGGATAATTTTGGACATGCAATTCCCTAATCAGCCACTAGGGGTAAAATGGAAGGTTGTGAAAGTTGTACACTGTCCCACTCTATGGATGGACACAGGTCTCATGTCTCTATCTTCCTGCTGAAAAAAGTTATTACAAAAAGAAGGATAATTTTGGACATGCAATTCCCTAATCAGCCACTAGGGGTAAAATGGAAGGTTGTGAAAGTTGTACACTGTCCCACTCTATGGATGGACACAGGTCTCATGTCTTCTATCTTCCTGCTGGAAAAAAGGTTATTACAAAAAGAAGGATAATTTTGGACATGCAATTCCCTAATCAACCACTAGGGGTAAAATGGAAGGTTGTGAAAGTTGTACACTGTCCCTCTCCATGGATGGACACAGGTTTCACGTCTCTATCTTCCTGCTGAAAAAAAGTTATTACAAAAAGAAGGATGATTTTGGACATGCAATTCCCTAATCAACCACTAGGGGTAAAATGGAAGGTTGTGAAAGTTGTACACTGTCCCACTCTATGGATGGACACAGGTCTCACGTCTCTATCTTCCTGCTGAAAAAAGTTATTACAAAAAGAAGGATAATTTTGGACATGCAATTCCCTAATCAACCACTAGGGGTAAAATGGAAGGTTGTGAAAGTTGTACACTGTCCCACTCTATGATGGACACAGGTCTCATGTCTCTATCTTCCTGCTGGCAAAGGTTATTACAAAAAGAAGGATAATTTTGGACATGCAATTCCCTAATCAAGCCACTAGGGGTAAAATGGAAGGTTGTGAAAGTTGTACACTGTCCCACTCTATGGATGGACACAGGTCTCACGTCTCTATCTTCCTGCTGAAAAAAGTTATTACAAAAAGAAGGATAATTTTGGACATGAAATTCACTAATCAGCCACTAGGGGTAAAATGGAAGGTTGTGAAAGTTGTACACTGTCCCACTCTATGGATGGACACAGGTCTCATGTCTCTATCTTCCTGCTGAAAAAAGTTATTACAAAAAGAAGGATAATTTTGGACATGCAATTACCTAATCAGCCACTAGGGGTAAAATGGAAGGTTGTGAAAGTTGTACACTGTCCAACACTATTGGATGGACACAGGTCCCATGTCTCTATTTTCCTGCTGGCAAAGGTTATTACAAAAAGAAGTATAATTTTGGACATGCAATTCCCTAATCAGCCACTAGGGGTAAAATGGAAGATTTTGAAAGTTGTACACTGTCCCACTCTATGGATGGACACAGGTCTCATGTCTTCTATCTTCCTGCTGAAAAAAGTTATTACAAAAAGAAGGATAATTTTGGACATGCAATTCCCTTAATCAACCACTAGGGGTAAAATGGAAGGTTGTGAAAGTTGTACACTGTCCCACTCTATGGATGGACACAGGTCTCATGTCTCTATCTTCCTGCTGAAAAAAGTTATTACAAAAAGAAGGATAATTTTGGACATGAAATTCACTAATCAGCCACTAGGGGTAAAATGGAAGGTTGTGAAAGTTGTACACTGTCCCACTCTATGGATGGACACAGGTCTCATGTCTCTATCTTCCTGCTGGCAAAGGTTATTACAAAAAGAAGGATAATTTTGGACATGCAATTCCCTAATCAGCCACTAGGGGTAAAATGGAAGGTTGTGAAAGTTGTACACTGTCCCACTCTATGGATGGACACAGGTCTCATGTCTCTATCTTCCTGCTGAAAAAAGTTATTACAAAAAGAAGGATAATTTTGGACATGCAATTCCCTAATCAGCCACTAGGGGTAAAATGGAAGGTTGTGAAAGTTGTACACTGTCCCACTCGATGGATGGACACAGGTCTCATGTCTCTATCTTCCTGCTGGAAAAAAGTTATTACAAAAAGAAGGATAATTTTGGACATGCAATTCATAATCAACCACTAGGGGTAAAATGGAAGGTTGTGAAAGTTGTACACTGTCCCACTCTATGGATGGACACAGGTCTCACGTCTCTATCTTCCTGCTGAAAAAAGTTATTACAAAAAGAAGGATAATTTTGGACATGCAATTCCCTTATCAACCACTAGGGGTAAAATGGAAGGTTGTGAAAGTTGTACACTGTCCCACTCTATGGATGGACACAGGTCTCACGTCTCTATCTTCCTGCTGAAAAAAGTTATTACAAAAAGAAGGATAATTTTGGACATGCAATTCCATAATCAACCACTAGGGGTAAAATGGAAGGTTGTGAAAGTTGTACACTGTCCCACTCTATGGATGGACACAGGTCTCACGTCTCTATCTTCCTGCTGAAAAAAGTTATTACAAAAAGAAGGATAATTTTGGACATGCAATTCCCTAATCAGCCACTAGGGGTAAAATGGAAGGTTGTGAAAGTTGTACACTGTCCCACTCTATGGATGGACACAGGTCTCATGTCTCTATCTTCCTGCTGAAAAAAGTTATTACAAAAAGAAGGATAATTTTGGACATGCAATTCCCTAATCAGCCACTAGGGGTAAAATGGAAGGTTGTGAAAGTTGTACACTGTCCCACTCTATGGATGGACACAGGTCTCATGTCTCTATCTTCCTGCTGAAAAAAGTTATTACAAAAAGGTAAAATAATTTTGGACATGCAATTCCCTAATCAGCCACTAGGGGTAAAATGGAAGGTTGTGAAAGTTGTACACTGTCCCACTCTATGGATGGACACAGGTCTCATGTCTTCTATCTTCCATGCTGGCAAAGGTTATTACAAAAAGAAGGATAATTTTGGACATGCAATTCCCTTATCAACCACTAGGGGTAAAATGGAAGGTTGTGAAATATGTACACTGTCCCTTCTATTGATGGACACAGGTCTCATGTCTTTATCTTCCTGCTGGCAAAGGTTATTACAAAAAGAAGGATAATTTTGGACATGCAATTCCCTTATCAACCACTAGGGGTAAAATGGAAGGTTGTGAAAGTTGTACACTGTCCCACTCTATGGATGGACACAGGTCTCACGTCTCTATCTTCCTGCTGAAAAAAGTTATTACAAAAAGAAGGATAATTTTGGACATGCAAATTCACTAATCAGCCACTAGGGGTAAAATGGAAGGTTGTGAAAGTTGTACACTGTCCCACTACATGGATGGACACAGGTCTCATGTCTCTATCTTCCTGCTGAAAAAAGTTATTACAAAAAGAAGGATAATTTTGGACATGCAAATACCTAATCAGCCACTAGGGGTAAAATGGAAGGTTGTGAAAGTTGTACACTGTCCAACACTATTGATGGACACAGGTCCCATGTCTCTATTTTCCTGCTGGCAAAGGTTATTACAAAAAGAAGTATAATTTTGGACATGCAATTCCCTAATCAGCCACTAGGGGTAAAATGGAAGATTTTGAAAGTTGTACACTGTCCCACTCTATGGATGGACACAGGTCTCATGTCTTTATCTTCCTGCTGGCAAAGGTTATTACAAAAAGAAAGATAATTTTGGACATGCAATTCCCTTATCAACCACTAGGGGTAAAATGGAAGGTTGTGAAAGTTGTACACTGTCCCACTCTATGGATGGACACAGGTCTCACGTCTCTATCTTCCTGCTGAAAAAAGTTATTACAAAAAGACGGATAATTTTGGACATGAAATTCACTAATCAGCCACTAGGGGTAAAATGGAAGGTTGTGAAAGTTGTACACTGTCCCACTCTATGGATGGACACAGGTCTCATGTCTCTATCTTCCTGCTGAAAAAAGTTATTACAAAAAGAAGGATAATTTTGGACATGCAAATACCTAATCAGCCACTAGGGGTAAAATGGAAGGTTGTGAAAGTTGTACACTGTCCCACTCTATGGATGGACACAGGTCTCACGTCTCTATCTTCATGCTGGAAAAAGTTATTACAAAAAGAAGGATAATTTTGGACATGCAATTCATTTTTCTACCAGTAGGGGTAAAATGGAAGGTTGTGAAATATGTACACTGTCCCCTTCTATTGATGGACACAGGTCTCATGTCTTTATCTTCTTGCTGGCAAAGGTTATTACAAAAAGAAGGATAATTTTGGACATGCAATTCCCTTATCAACCACTAGGGGTAAAATGGAAGGTTGTGAAATATGTACACTGTCTCCTTCTATTGATGGACACAGGTCTCATGTCTTTATCTTCCTGCTGGCAAAGGTTATTACAAAAAGAAGGATAATTTTGGACATGCAATTCCCTTATCAACCACTAGGGGTAAAATGGAAGGTTGTGAAAGTTGTACACTGTCCCACTCTATGGATGGACACAGGTCTCACGTCTCTATCTTCCTGCTGAAAAAAGTTATTACAAAAAGAAGGATAATTTTGGACATGCAAATACCTAATCAGCCACTAGGGGTAAAATGGAAGGTTGTGAAAGTTGTACACTGTCCAACGCTATTGATGGACACAGGTCCCATGTCTCTATCTTCCTGCTGGCAAAGGTTATTACAAAAAGAAGTATAATTTTGGACATGCAATTCCCTAATCAGCCACTAGGGGTAAAATGGAAGATTGTGAAAGTTGTACACTGTCCCACTCTATGGATGGACACAGGTCTCATGTCTCTATCTTGCTGCTGAAAAAAAGTTATTACAAAAATAAAGTTATTTTTTGACATTTATTTCCCTTTTCTACCAGTAGGTGTAAAATGGAAGGTTGTGAAAGATGTACACTGTCCCCCTCTCTTGATTGGCACTGGTCTCGCTGTCTATGGGCCCTTTAACTAAAAAGCTATAACAAAAACACTGCCCACTGTGCTATAGCAAAAAACGAAGAAAACGTGCACTTTCCACACGGTCCCTTACTGAACGCACCGCTGTGCGCGAGTCCTCCCGGCTGAATGCACATTGCGACGGCTTGTGCGGGCTAATGCTTATTACATCGAGCGAAAACTATGAATAATAAGAATGTGAAACATGACCAGCTTATCCCTTTTGATGATCACACTGTTTAGAATATTTTAGGGCAAGTCGTTTTGGAGTTATTGCCGTTTATCGCTGAATGTGTCACGAATATCGAAAACAAAACCAACTTAACCTCGCTTCGGAATTCTGCTCTGATGACGCGCTCGTCCGGTCTGAATGATGTCAGATTGAAGAAGTGATACGAGCCGCTGGACTGTCCTATCAGAAATCAAACCTCTGCGTTACATCTAAACGTCCACTGGGACACTCGCACATCACCACTTCAGTGTACACACCTGCGAAACTTCGAACAGTACTTCCTTCCAGCACGCTGGTGCTCGAGTCCGCGACAGCATCGTACAGCTCCGTCATGAACCGAGGCGCCCTCCGGTGCGTCTGAACGCTGCGGGTCAGGTCTGTGACCTGGAAGAGTTCATTCCAGCTGCGCGTCTTAAGAGCATCAGGCACATCTGCTGAGCTTGACATGTCACCTGAGGACACGAGCAATGACCAGGCAAGAACCCTAAAGAAAGAACTGCTTAGGAACTTCATTTCTGACCGATGTGAGAGTCAGTGTCTCATAGAATGAATCCGCAGCTGCTGCTGATGCAGTGGAGATGCACTGCTGACACAGGGGTGTGTATGCTCACCTGCACAGATAAGAGTGAACAGACAGCCTTTCAAGACAAACACCATGATGACTAAAGTTAAATAACGGTCTGCCTCATATTAATCAATCACGCAGGTTCAACCTCTGAATAGAATTGATGTTCCTCATTCATTCAATTAGTTAATAAAAAAGCACACCTTTTGCATTTTTAGCCAGCTATAATAGCAATTTTTGCTCATGCATCTTTACTTTTATGAATGAGTCATATGAGTCCATATGTGTGTGTGTTTATACTGTATGTTTCTTTAAGTGTAATGTTAGTATCATTGAGATAATATTTTATTAAATATTTTAATTTTTCTTCTTTTTAGATTTTCAATTTTCATTCTAATTTCAGTAGGCTATGATTTAATAGTTTTGTTTTTGTAATTTTTATTAGCTATTGTTTGCACACACACACACGCACGCACGCACGCACGCACGCACGCACGCACGCACGCACGCACGCACGCACGCACGCACACACACACACACACACACACACACACACACACACACACACACAGACAGACAGACAGACACACACACACACACACACACACACACACACACACACACACACACACACACACACACACACACAGACACACACAGACAGACAGACAGACAGACAGACAGACACAGACACAGACACAGACACAGACACACACACACACACACACACACACACACACCCACACACACACAAACACACACAGATGTGTAATTATTATGTTATATTTCAAGCAACACAACTTTTTATGGTTTTAATTTTCTGAATATATATGAAGAATCTATTATACTCACCAAGTCTGCATTTATTTGATAATATGGTAAAAGCAGTCATTTGTAAATGATATTAAATAAAATAATTGATATTAATGCTGCTGAACATTCAGAGTTGCAATCACAGGAATACATTTCATTTTGAACCTATTCATAGAGAAACAAGCTATTATAGATTGTAATAATATTTCACAATATTACTGTTTTATTGTATTTTTGATCAAATAAATGCATCCTTGTTGAACATTAGAGAACTGTGATTATTCCAAACGCCAGCCAGAGTTTAATAGTGATACAGAATGTGTTATTTAGCTGAAATGACGCGGTGTGCTGGCTCTGGTTCAGAGGTCACGATGACAGTAATGAAGAGACACATGTTAGACACGGCTGTTGGTTTTAGCAGGTAGTTGTCTGTTATCTCTACACAGCCAGATCCTCTCACAGTAAACGCGATGACACGACTATGACGCAAATGGAAATGAAGATTTACTCACCGTTATCCTCAGCATGTTTGCACTTCATCCATCTGTGTCTGTCTTCAAATGAAATAATCCTCATTTCAATAACGCCTTTGACGTGTGAAATTCGAATGAAAAACATGACTAAAATACTTTAGTTTATTTTTAAATCAGTTTAAATCCATCCTAGGTTATTAATGAAATTATTTATTGAATGAAAGCTACTTGTTTCTAATATCTGCCACAGTTGTGGTAATACTTCACACACAGTAGTGTTATGGTTTTGTCCCAGTGCTCAGCAATCATTGAGAGGGATACACATGTGATCTTTTGTCCTATGATCATCCGTGTTATTTACATGTCTTATAATTGTGCATTGGTGAGGATAGTTGATATTGAAGGCCATGCTGTCTTTAACCATGAGAAAGGATCAGTTCTTCTCCACTAGATGGTGCTGATGACTAAGAAAACAACTTCATGTCATCACATCTGCAAGCGCTTGCTGCTTTGGCTGATCTTTTAAAGCAGAGAAGTGGATCGGGCATTTTTTTTGCAGAAATATATTAATTAATACTCAATGCTTTATACATATATATATATATATATATATATCCGATCTGCCTCACAGTTCAGTAATATAATAATCCATGCATTTAGAGACTTTTAGAGACAAACCAAAAGCACCCTGCTATTATTCCCCATTAAATATATATTTTAAATTCCATTGGATAATTATATACAGAATTACATAAACATTGTGACATCGGGCTCTAGGAGATATTCATGAAGATGAATGAGCAGTTCCATGCGTTTGAGAGAAGATTTCTCTTTCTGAAAGTATGAGGTGAATTTCTTGGCCCGCTCGAGTCCAAGCCTACTTTACTGTAAACTCTATTCCTAATATAGCCGCCCCCTTTCGTTCAACATCTCTTTGGGTCCAAACGAGAACAGATGGAAGAAATTAAACAAGCACCAAGCCATTGCTGCTGTTCTATTAGATATCTGAAGAGAAAATACAATTATTGCTAAAGTGGAAACACACCGCTGGGGGATTACAGGAGGCCTGGCGCTTCATGTTTTCAGAGTGATTGGATTCTGGTTGACCTCGGGGGGGTGAAGTGTTTAGGGCTGTTTGGGTTAAAGATGAGGAAGGTGAAGAGGATCGTTTACAGGAGCTGCTGTTTCATTTCTCATATCTCTGCCACTTAATTCTCATTTCCTCTTTCCAGAATCTGTTATGCTTAACAATTAGTCCGTTTGTTTAGAGGTGCTTTCTGGGAAAATGTGAAGGTTTAAAGGAATAGCTCACCCAAAAATGAAGATGAGCTTAAAATGTATTCAACCTCAGGTCATCCGAGATTAGGATGAGTTTGTTTCTTCATCAGATTTGGAGAAATATAGCATTGCATCAGTGTCTCAGCAATGGATGCTCTGCAGTGAATGGGTGCCGTCAGAATGAGAGTCTGATAAAAACATCACAATAATCCACACCACTCCAGTCCATCAGTTAACATCTGAAGAAGACAAAAGATGAAATAATTCCATCATTAAAGCATTTTAACTTCAAACCATCACTTCTGGCCAAAATACCACAACAAAGCTTCCTTCAGAGAAAAAGACCATCTCTTGTTGTCTCCAAAATGAGTTTAGAGCTGTTTTGTCTTATAAACGCTGCTTGATCTGTGCAGATTTCTCTCCTGATTCAGACCAGAACACTTGTCACTGGAGGAAGCGTTATTGTGGATTATTGACTCATATTTTAGTTAAAAAAACATACCCCTCTAAGCGCCAAAGTCGCTAAATTGCGACAAGACGTCATACTTCATGAAATAGACTGTAGTTGCTAATATGGTGCAATATCGCATTTGTATTCCCCACCACTAGATGGCAGACATGTAGTACTTTGATTCTAGACCAAAAGTGTTCGAGGAAATAGCAGAGCAAGTGAGTGATCGTAGCATTGATGCGGGAGCAGTTCAGTTCATAGCCTGTGAGAGAAAATCGCAAATGACTAATAAAGAGTTGATGACATCATAATATGCAAATTATATTAGTATATTTACACCCCACATAAACTTTTGGTCATGCCCAACATTTTTCTAATTTACAGTAGATCTCTATCTTTAACCCCTTTCAAGCCACAAGCTTCTGAAATATTGATGTCAAAATCCAGCATATTTTCCACAAAACCCTGGCGCCTAAAGGGTTAATGATGGATTTGTTTCAGCTCTTGTCTTCTCCAGATATTAACTGATGGCACCCATTCACTGCAGAGCATCCCTTGCTGAGACACTGATGCAGAGACGCATTTCTACAAACCTGATGAAGAAACAAACTCATCTAATCTTGGATGGTCTGAGGACAGCAAATGTTCATTTTTAGGTGAACCATTCCTTTCACATCTCTTTGAAGATAAAGATATCTTGACAGACGAGAGACACACTCATGTTGATAAAATGAGTCTAGGACTGATTTTGTCCAGATATTACGAGCCAAAGCAGACACGTCTCACGTCTAGGCATCTCCTGACTCAGAACATGATGAATGCATTGATTCAGCTTTTTACAGTAAGATGATATGTTCTTTTAATGACCGTAGAAATTATTCTCTAAATCACAGTCAGACTTGGAGGAATTGCATTCACCTGCCAAATGCGTGTTTGGAGTATCTTAGATGTGTGTTAAGACCAAACCAGAGATGCAGTCATCATTTAATAGATTTCAAACACATATTGAGAGTTTTGTGTTTTTATTGGATGTTTTATTGGCTTGAAAACTGCATAAGATGATTTAATGATCCTGTATTCCTCTCTAAGAACTTGATAAACGTGATGATATTTGTCAGAAAGTGCATCATTTATCTTTCATTGACATACCTCGATCCATCCATATGAGGAGTGAGCCATGCGTTTACGTCATACCAGTAAATCTATGAGTACTATGCAAGAAATGTAGTAAATCCTTTACATTCTGAGCATGTGGCTGAAATTAAAGGACGGGGGGAGACAAAACAAAGAGATCTGTAAGTGAACGTGAGCATGTTAACCTCACTGTTGAAGACTTGGCTCTACAGCGTAATATTGTTCAGTGTTTGACAGCTTTATGACATACAAATGATGGGTGTTTGTTACGAGTAAACATAAGGGTGGATTCAGGGTCAGAAGTCAAAAATCGTTTGAATTTCACCCTAAAAAGCTTACTGTGATATCAGTGATATTTCTAACACCTCTAAATGATTAAGATAATCAAAACTTAGCTGAGAAAATCTACTACATGCCTTCTGTCATCTTGCTAGAGTTTTTAGCAAGTAAAAAGCCTTTTAAGTGTAATATTAAAAATGTCAGCTTGTGCTTCACGGGTCTTTTTGCTGTGAAATCTTTACTGAATTTTAGAAACTATTCAAAAACTACTGATATTATTAGTAATATTTCAAGATAAACATTAACTGAAGCAGCTCAGCTTTACTTGATTCTCCATCAATCATGTTTTAGTCTTAAATCTGATCATCAGGATCTTTTGAGGAGCGTTTGTTACTTTCACTGTTTCTCATCGGAGGAGTTATCTTCTGAGGAGCGTTTATTTAGCATCGTTTCAATCTCATCTTACTAAGACCTATTATTGGAGATATACAGTGACGACTGGTATTTCTATCACTGTATGTCAGTCTCTGCTATGCTGTTATAAAGATGTCTTTGATTTACATTACAAGCATCATATAAATATCAGCATCTGCACCAAAGTGCATATTTTTGATAAGTTCAAATCTCTGAATAAAACTGAGCAGTTTTTTTCTCCATATTCTCACTGTATCAGAATCTATGAGCCATAAAAACCTGATGCATCAAATATGATACTCCAAAAAACAGCACATATGAAAACGTTTTTTAAATATTTTGTCTGAAGGTTGAATAAACTGTTCCAAAAAGTAGATATTTTTCTGACTATCACATCATTTTTCAAGCTCTACAGGGTTAAGTAGATAGAGTGTTTCCAATGATGCACGACACAAATTACATAGAATCATAAGGAATTGTTTTGGTCTGCATTGTTCTCTCTCTCTCTCTCTCTCTCTCTCTCTCTCTCTCTCTCTCTCTCACTCCCTCTCTCTCCCTCCCTCCCTCTCTTTCTATCTCTCTCTTTCTCTCTCTCTCTCTCTCTCTCCCTCTCTCTCTCTCTCTCTCTCTCTCCCTCTCTCTCTCTCTCTCTCTCTCTCTCTCTCTCTCTCTCTCCCTCTCTCTCTCTCTCTCTCTCTCTCTCTCTCTCTCTCTCTCTCTCTCTCTCTCTCTCTCTCTCCCTCCTCTCCCTCCCTCCCTCCCTCCTCTCCCTCTCTTTCTCTCTCTCTCTCTCTCTCTCTCTTCTCTCTCTCGCTCTCTCTTCTCTCTCTCTCTCTCTCCCTCTCCTCTCCCTCCCTCCCTTCTCTCTCTTTCTCTCTCTTTCTCTCTCTCTCTCTCTCTCTCTCTCTTTATCTCTCTCTCTCTCTCTCTCTCTCTCTCTCTCTCTCTCTCTCCTCTCCCTCTCCTCTCTCTCTCTCTCTCTCTCTCTCTCTCTCTCTCTCTCTCTCTCTCTTTCAGCCCCCGATGAGCACGGCTCACACTGACAGAGGAAAAGCCCTCTGTTAAGCAAACGCACACCTGATACTTCCTCTCTCCAAACACACATATACACTCATGTGTGATGCAGCATGTGCTGACTGATAGATGTGGCACACTGTAATCAAACAGCAGCGGTCGACGCTGACAGACAGTCACTGGACTCATCGCACACATGGTGGGTGGTAAGACGTGTGGTCAGTGATGATACTGTGGACTGGATCGTCCCGGGATACAAGCCATTCCTTACAGCGAAGGTCGAAGTTATATTAATGGAATTGCATTTTAGAAAACTGCTAAAAAAGCTGTCACGGGGGTGTACCCTTTACACATTTGTACCTTATTTACTGGTACATATTAATACCTAAAGTGGATATATGTTTAGAATAATTTATTGCATGATTTAAGTTTTTAAATTGTCACACAAAAATTACGTTTTTTTTTACAAATAATTACATAAAAATGAATTAAATGTGTGTTTTGAAATAAACTGAAATACTATTTCCTTGTATGTATATATTTATATATTATATATATATACATATATATTATATTATATAAATATATTATACCTGTATATAATTTTTTATGAAATTTTAATTAAATAAAAAAATAATAATAATAAGTATCTATATTTTTTATTTATTATTATTATTATTATTATTATTATTATTAACTTCCTCCAAATTTGTATACCTTTTCCCCAATTTATTTTTCCAAATGTATATATCCATTTTTATTTTTATTCGGGTTCTGTGTGGATCTGGTAGCCTATAAAACAGAATAATATATACCAATTTTGATAATAATGTTATAATAGGCCTTTGAATGAACATAAAGTCATAACATTTAGAAAATAACTTTTTTGATAATTAAATATTCTGAGAATAAATGACATGAAAAGGTAATATAGCATTTTGAGTCACTACATTATGTGAATAAATGAGAATTATGACTTTAATTATGATAATAATATCCTCTTTGGTGTTTACTTTAGTTTTATAATGCAATGACTTTATTCTCGTAATTCTAAATCTGTTTTCAAAACATTAAACATGCAATATTGTGACTCCATTCTCATAAAAGGCCTATTATAAAATTATTCTCAAACCATTACGTGGTTATTCTTGAAATCGTCATGCACATCTGCTATTTGCTGTGTCTCCTAAACTTTTCCAGACTGATGATATTTAGTAAGATATTGTTTTTACATTTAGTCTTGAATTTCACATGCGCGCTCACACACGCACACACACACACACACACACACACACACACACACACACACACACACACACACACACACACACACACACACACACACACACACACACACACACACACACAGACACAGACAGACACACACACAGACACACACAGACACACACACACACAGTGACACACAGAGAGACACACACACACACACACACACACACACACACACACACACACACACACACACACACAGTGACACACAGAGAGACACACAGAGACACACACACACACACACACACACACACACACACAGACAGACACACAGACACACACAGACACACACACACACACACACACACACACGCACGCACGCACACGCACACACACACACACACACAAACACACACACAGACACAGACACAGACACAGACACACAGACACAGACACAGACACACACGCACGCACGCACGCACGCACGTACGCACGCACGCACGCACTCACACACACACACACACACACACACACACACACACACACACACACACACACACACACACACAGACACAGACACAGACACAGACCACACACACACACACACACACACACACACACACACACACACACACACACACACACACACACACACACACACAGACACACAGACACACACACACACACACACACACACACACACACACACACACACACACACACACACACACACACACGCACACACACACACGCAGACACGCAGACACACAGAGACACACACACACACACACACACACACACACACACACACACACACAGACACAGACACAGACACACACACACACACACACACACACACACACACACACACACACACACAGATAATGACTTTCGCATAACCTGCTGCCCCTGAAAAGAATGTTGATGTTTTAGACAAAAGATCTGGTTGATTTGACAGCAAACACATCAATTACAATAAAGGTTGAGTTCTGTCTGAACGTGTTTTTTCAATGTATCTGTTTCTAAAGACAGACGACAGATTAAAACTTATTTCAAATATTGATTTCAAAGCTGCGCTTTAGACCTGCCAGATTTACAAACATGCTAAAAAGCTTTGGCGCTCAAGCACGAGTCTGCTATTACATAAGAAACACTTCCACGGGCCAAGCTGGAGCTCCTCTCTCCAGTCCAGGCCCATCTGTCTGTCTTTTCATTCATTCCTCTCACTCATCTATTCCCAGACTGCCTTGTTTCTGTATGTTGCGGATGTATTTTGCATCGCGTGTTAATTCAGTGTCAGCAGATCAACACAACAGTGATGTATCTCGCCAGCTTTGAGATGCTGACTTGATGTAAAGTGCCACAGCAATGGATTCGATGATTAATTTAACCCAACAACAGGTGTATCAGGGGAAGCGGTCTCATTAGATGTCTATAATTATGATTGTCCTCATTTATACTGTACTATATATATATATATATATATATATATTGATTTACAAAAAGTAAGCATTAACATAGCAAAAGCAAAACGTTTATATGATATAATGTAATATAATATAATATAATAATCTTAAATTTAATAAAGGGACCCTACAATAATAATGATACATTTATAATATGTTTCAAAGTTACAATTGTAAGATATGTGCAATATGGGAAAATGTTGCCATAAACATAAAAAAACTTACAAATCACTTATTAAATTTAGTTGTCTACTTATAATAATAATAATACAATAATTAACATTTACTATTATATACAAATATGTATTTATTTCAGAGTAACAATTATGTGCAATATAGCTCTAATAATAAACATGACAAAAACACCTATTCCATTTTTTATAATAATAATATATACAATTTATTATCATTATTATTATTATTAGTGGTGGGTTTTAGTAGTTGTTGTGGTGGTAGTATATAATTATACATTTAATAAAGTGACCCTACAAAAATATAGATTACATTACAAAAAAAGAAACATAAAACAATCACTTATTAAAATAATAATAATAATACAATAATACACGTTTATTATTTTATAAAATATTTATTTATTTCAGAGTGACATTTCTATTTCTATGACTATTCCATTTCTAATAATAATAATAATAATACATCATGTTTATTATTATTGTTATTATTAGTGGTAGTAGTAGAAGGTGGTGGTATATAATTAGAAATTTAATAAAGTGACCCTACAAAAATATAGATTGCATTAAAAAAAGTAAAAAAGCAAATAAAAATCACTTTTTACATTTATAATAATAATAATAATAATAATTGGAGAACAAGACCCTGCAGTAGCATAAACTCTTTCGGAGCACAGCTTGCATGATTATTGTCATCGTGTCTCTTCAGACCATGATAAACATACTTCACATTGTGTGTGATTGTGTTGTATCAGCCAGTGTGCACGCGTGAATCTGTCTTTCCAGTGAACGTTACATTTGTGGCCTTGTTCCTTCAGGTCCCAATTCATTATACATGTGGAAGGGCTCATTTTCCAAACATAAATAGAAATACAGGAGGGCTGCTCCTTCAAAAAACAAGCAAGGTGCTCAGAAGAGGCATTCAGCATATTCCTCAGTGTTGAGCTAAAATAACAATGGGGTTTGGTTAGTGTAAGTGCTAAATGCAACGAGACACTGGAGCGCGATGCTGTGTATTTTTCATGAGTCAGCTGGCAGGCGCGGTATGAAACCAGAGTCCTGCAGCGATGGCTCTGTGAAAACAGCAAGCCGTTCAGCTGAGAGTAGAAGTAAACGAAGTGCTCCAGTTTGCTGGAAAGACTTCTAAACTCTCAACAGGTTATGTGAGATGACTTTCTCTTTGAGCGCTCAATTAGAGTCATAATGATTAATAATGCAGTTTATTTCGTTCATTTATTATTATATTTATCATCATGTATCAAAGTTATTTTTTGAAAATATCAGGAAATTATATCATAGAAAGGAACCCCTGCAAACCCTCAAAAACCTTGACAAATGGTGTTTCCAAAAATGCAGATATTTTTGATAGGTAGACAGACAGAGAGAGAGAGAGAGAGAGAGAGAGAGAGAGAGAGAGAGAGAGAGAGAGAGAGAGAGTGTGTGAGAGAGAGAGAGAGATAGATAGATAGATGGATGAAAATATATTTTTAAAATTTTTAAAAAAATATATAATTACTCAATTACAACAATGCATACTCACATTTATTAAGGTGTAAATAATTCTTAACATTTTATGTATTTATTAATTATTATATATATATAGTATCTCACAGATGTGAGTACACCCCTCACATTTTTGTAAATGATTTATTATATATTTAATGTGAGAACACTGAATAAATGACACTTTGCTACAATGTAAAGTAGTGAGTGTACAGCTTGTATAACAGTGTAAATATACTGTCCCCTCAAAATAACTCTACACACAGACATTAATGTCTAAACCGGTCTGTCCCTAAAAGTTAATGTTCTATCGTGTTGGAAATATGCCCTACACCAAACCCAACCCTAAACTTACCCGATAGTGTTAACAAATGCAAAACTGATATAAAAATATATTTTTTAATGCAACCGTGACATTTGAACTTCCTGATATGCAGATTTGAACTGTTTTATTGAACCGTGATTACACGGGATTAGATCCGGAGCTCCTCGCTTCTCAAGTACGTCTCTGTACTACGTGAGCTACCGAACAAACCTACCGTCCATGAAAAACCATTGATATATGAAGCTGGATATGTGAATTGGTAACATTCAAAAGCATCAGTTTTCAAATGTCCCAGCATATTAATATTGTATTGAATTCATAACATGATATTCTTCAAGCAACTGTGCGAAAATTACACTTTATTAATCAAAACTCTGTAAATTTGTGTGAACAGGAGTAAAATATGTCTGAGTCAAGGTCAAGGTCAAGGTTTCTTTATTTGTCACATAATAGTTATACAGGGCATAACTAGAAGTGAAATGCAATCGAATCAGGTCCGCTCAGTGACAGTGCAAAACAATAAGAATACAAATTATATAGAAGAATACAAATTATATTGTATATATTATATACAAATACAGTTTTACTGCCTCTAGTGTTTCGTTTATTTTGGAAACTGCGGTAATGTGTAACTATTGGTACGTATTTCATGTCTTGCTAAATAGTGCACCCAGGTACATAAATGCCAAGAGACCAGGTAGCCATTTTTCTCTAGCCCTCTTTACATCCATGACCGTTTTGCATAGGAGAAAACCTGATGAAGCAAGACAGAAAGAGAGAGAGAGAGAGAGAGAACAGAAGAAAGAAAGAGAGCAATACGGGCCAAAAGTCTGCAAGCCTCCGTTTGGTTTCCCAGACCTTTTAACAGCCGCCTCACCTTCTTGCCATTTCAGAGGCCAGACACTACTTCATCTGGGAAATGATTGCTGCTCAGATGATATTCCCGATCGCTGAAATACAGAGTGCTGCCTTTCTCTCTCTACGCAGTTTTATTTCATTATCACCAGTCTGAGTTATTGCGTTTTCCTGTTTCTCATTTAGTGGGTAATTATGGAGGCGTACGGGTGGAGCTGTGCCAGGTCAGGTGGAGCTCTGGTTCAGGGTGAGTATAGGGCACAGCAGAAGGGCGTATGGTGGGCACTTCGAGGAACGCGCCAACATCCACAGTGACACAGATTGAAGAGGACTGCACAAACATACCCAGGCAAGCCATAATTCATTGTGTCTCCACTCGTTTCTCCACTCTAATGAGCTTTGCCTACAGTAAATCTTCTCTTGTAATAGAGGCCATTTTCTGTGACCTTTTTTCGAGCGACTGTCGTGGCGTTTTTTTGTACGTTTACTGTATGTAATTTGCAAGACAAGGCACGGCTGAAAGTTCAACCGGTTTCAAATAATCTTCGATCTCATTCCCTTCGGTAAATGGTGCTTTCACAATGTGGTCAGAAGTTTACACTTCGTCTCGTTTCAGTGATGCAAGACGGCTTTCTGACCGAGATCTGGAATCCTGCCTATCGTAATGGAGATATTAAATAATTACGATCTCCCCCCGGAGGAAAGGAGCTTGTCCCGCACTAAAGGAGAATTATGGGAGTTAGCAAGACTGCAACCATGTCTTGAACTTTTTATTTAGTTTTAAATAAATGGTAATGGTATTTTATTAAAGGAATTAAGCAAAGATTGAAATAGATTTATGCCATAGATCCATTTAAATCCTTTACTTAATTGCTTTCATAAAATAATCACATATATTTGATGGGAATAAAGAAAAATAAAGTTTTTGTAATGTAATCAATTTAAACTATTTGCACATGTTTTTAATTTAAAATTTGCACACATTCAATCTTATTTGTATACGTAATATGTGGGAAATGCAAAACAGATAATTTTTTTGTCTCGTTATAATTATGAAATTAATCTTTTTCTCAAATACACAAATATTTAGTCTCAAATTTGTATACATTTTACTGGTAGTCCACTGTAACCCAAATCATTTTGGGGTATAATATGTCACAGTTTACTTTATTTTGCTATCCTTAATTACATAAATAAACTGTAGTGTCCTGCACCCACTAGTATAAAAAATTATATCTGCTGTCTGGATCCTTTTTGGTTTGACTGTATATGTAAGTGTATATGTATATATATGTATTTACGTTATATATATATATATATATATATATGTGTGTGTGTGTGTGTGTGTGTGTGTGTGTGTGTGTGTGTGTGTATAAAAACTAAAAACGTTGGACTAAACGAGACTAATAGCACTTGCATGTTGTTGCTCTTTTGTTGGTTTCGATTGCTTCTATTGTCCTCATTTGTAAGTCACTTTAGATAAAAGGCTCTGCTAAAGGACTGAATGTAATGTAAATGATCAGTGAAAGCCGGCGCTCTAACAGTAGGGGAACAAACGAGCCGCCCTTAATGACATCAGCAGCTGTTGACCAATGGCTATGCAAATCATCTCTGCCTCCGCGTCCCACAGCTGCAAGCGTCCATCACGCCTCAGGCCCGAGGGTTGCGGCCCTCATATGGAAGACATAGGCTGTAAACCTTTGCATTTGTCATCTCCTCTCCCTGATGTAGAGCTGATTTTCTGATGGGTCCCTCGTCGGTTGACCTGTAGTTTATATGCCATGTGCTGTTCTCTTGGATCCTCGTCAAAACTCCCAGCCTCAAATGAGGATCGAAGACGAAGCTCTGGAGTGAATGATGGCACGTCTGAGCACATCTATGGTGTGTTGTTAAGAGTTTAAGAGTCAATGACATGACACTGGTCATTCATTTATTAAAACATGCCAAAATGTACAGTGACTTGAGCACAACTCTTAATTTGTATGTAAGGTATGTACTGAATTTGGTTGAGTAGCTGCCAGCTGTTCAATTTAAGTACATAATTAGATAATACCAATGTAGGTCGAACAATTACCAAGCAATGCTCAATTTTGTTCATTCTGTTGTGTAAAAAGATTGCGTTGGCAATTAAATAAAATCACTTAAGCAAAACATGGTCAGGTCAAAGTGTCTGGATCATTTTTAGGTCCCACATTTTTTATCAGTTTTACTGCTAATCACCTGTATGAATAATTTTGGGTATAATATGTCACAGTTTACTTTATTTTGCTATCTTACATAAATTAACTAGTGCCCTGCACCCGCTAGTAAAAATAAAATAAAATAACAGTTTTTGTTTACATAATATATTTATATGTACTGTGTTTATTTATTACGTATATATATATATATATATAAATGCACACATTCAGTATATAGTTTAAAAAAACGTACATGTATATCTTAATATTATTATATTTCATTTTATATATAAATATATTTAATATATAAACATAACACATTTGTCTTAATTTATACATGCATGTGTTTGCATTTTTATATACATAATACAAATACACAGAACACACTCATTAATTATTTAGACAAAAACTTATTTTGGATGTGATTAATCGCAAAAAAATTTTGGACAGCAATAAAAAATATATATCAAAAATTATTTCTGGTGTCTGAATAATTTTTGGTTTTGTATATATATACACACACACACATATATATATATATACACAAAAAGAAAAAGTACACCACATCAAACTCCCAAATGTATGGATTTTTATTGAAATTACTGCATTTGAGACACAAATTTTGACAGAGCAATGGTGAATGTCATTTTTATACCTTACGTCATTGATCCTTAATCAAATGTTGTATTTTGCAAGGGAAACCACCTCCTTAATGACCTCATTTGCACTACATATGACAATGTGGAAGACATTATGCTCTAATTTAGGATACCATTCTTAATGTAAATGAGAAATAAATGCTCCACGCTGACATGGCCATCGGTCGGGACCGTGACCGATCTCCTCCAGGTCCTTAGCGAGTGATGTACAGGTAGGATGCCGTCGTCTGAAAGCCGGATTTGTAATTTCCTGCTAAACGAAGCCCTAATTTTGTGTGTCGCTGGCAGTCCCTCTCAACTTTCCCCTAGAAATGAAACATGTATATTTTGCTTAGCGCAGACAAAGGCAATAACTCCAGAAGCCAAATCAAAAAATCGCGATCCAAGACTTTTTGTCGATGGATTGTGGTTCCTCAATAAACTATAAGAAACATCTGAGATGGCCTCATTTTAAAATAAGCATGAAGAAAGAGCTGCAGGCAACAGAGGCCGGCCGCAGGCTCGCACGGCTTGTATGAAGGATTTATAAAGTGTTTATATAAACGCCGAACTGACCAACACAGCATAAATGAGTGCGGAATCTCGAATTTCATAGCAAATTGCTTGTTTAAGTAGAAGCCGATAACAGCTAGGTTAGCTGCAATTAGGCTTTATTAATGACCCAAAAACCCTCTGTGGAGTATTTTTCCAAACATACCAGCGATCCAAAAGAGATGCAGGCTGGATGGTGACCATCTCGGGTTCGACTCCAGAAAGGGACGGGGAAAAACACATCTATTTATTTGCTTCCATAGTAACGTCTTTGAGAAGGTTGCAGTGTTTTATGAGACTCAATATAAAGTCAATTCTCCGTGAAGTGCACAACTCCTGGCGGACTGTGAATGGCCCCTGTTACCTGTGATTTCTTGGCTCAATAACAAACAGTAGTTGTAATACTTCATCCGAGGAAGGAAGCAGAAGCTTTAGAAGCAATAAAATATTGACCTCTTCATCAGCCAAAACTAGCACAATACCAGCCTGCACGTCCGCATGGTAGCAAAACACATCAGTAGCTTTCATGGAGGGCAAGACAACCGCTGGGCTTTACAACGCAATCTGGCCTGTAAGATCTATTAAGATTGATGCACTAACATTTATATCGTCAGAATGATCTGAACAGCACGATTTGTTGCAAGTCTGGATTTAGCAATCTGCCTCAGGCTTTTCTCGATGGGGCATTTGTAACTTTCCAACATCCCAGTACACTTATATGCTCATTTTGCCTTTAAAGTGCCTCTCTCGTGTGTATTCAGAAGTAATGGTCTACACACTGGGTTATTTGAACTCAGCTTTGACAAGAATCATTTTCTATGGTTTTGTAACTTTGCAACTTTTTCTTTTCTTTCTTACTTTCTTTCTTAGTGCTTTCATACTCGAGACCGGGTGTGTCTCACTCATCCTTAAAAGTGAAGCTGCGGGCTCTTTGATCGCCCCTTGGTGGCTGGCTGCAGTACAGGTCATAAACCCTGCCCTTTCCATGTAAACGAATGGGTCAAAATAAAAAAAATGATTACACTTCCAATACAATTTTCCAAAATATGGTTTTGGTCATTTAAAGTAGTTGTTATCACGCTGATATATGTTCAATTGTTCGTTTTTGTGATAAGTTTGATTTTAGCTAGTAATTTAATGCTATACAAATGGGGCGTGTTGTTATGGTTGATTGGGTCTACGGGAGTTTGGGCAGGAGTTTGATTCCGCAGCTCCACCTCACGACACTACTGCGCAGACTCTGGCTCCAAACGAACCTCTACTGCGCAGACTCGGGCTCCAAACGAAGCTCTACTGCGCAGACTCTGGCTCCAAACGAACCTCTACTGCACAGACTTGGGCTTCAAACGAACCTCTACTGCGCAGACTTGGGCTCCAAACGAACCTCTACTGCACAGACTTGGGCTTCAAACGAACCTCTACTGCGCAGACTCGGGCTCCAAACGAAGCTCTACTGCGCAGACTCGGGCTCCAAACGAAGCTCTACTGCGCAGACTAGGGCTTCAAACGAACCTCTACTGCGCAGACTTGGGCTCCAAACGAATCTCTACTGCGCAGACTCGGGCTCCAAACGAAGCTCTACTGCGCAGACTCTGGCTCCAAACGAACCTCTACGGCGCAGACTCTGGCTCCAAACGAACCTCTACTGCACAGACTCTGGCTCCAAACGAACCTCTACTGCACAGACTAGGGCTCCAAACGAATCTCTACTGCGCAGACTCTGGCTCCAAACGAACCTCTACTGCACAGACTAGGGCTCCAAACGAATCTCTACTGTGCAGACTCTGGCTCCAAACGACCCTCTACTGCGCAGACTCTGGCTCCAAACGAACCTCTACTGCACAGACTAGGGCTCCAAACAAATCTCTACTGTGCAGACTCAGGCTCCAAACAAATCTCTACTGCGCAGACTTGGGCTCCAAACGAACCTCTACTGCGCAGACTCTGGCTCCAAACGAACCTCTACTGCACAGACTAGGGCTCCAAACGAATCTCTACTGTGCAGACTCAGGCTCCAAACAAATCTCTACTGCGCAGACTTGGGCTCCAAACGAATTTCTATTGCGCAGACTCGCGCTCCAAATTAACCTCTACTGCACAGACTATGGCTCCAAACGAACCTCTACTGCGCAGACTCTGGCTCCAAACGAAGCTCTACTGTGCAGACTAGGGCTCCAAACGAACCTCTACTGCGCAGACTCGGGCTCCAAACGAAGCTCTACTGCGCAGACTCGGCTCCAAACGAATCTCTACTGTGCAGACTCAGGCTCCAAACGAACCTCTACTGCGCAGACTCGGGCTCCAAACGAAGCTCTACTGCGCAGACTAGGGCTCCAAACGAACCTCTACTGCGCAGACTCGGGCTCCAAACGAAGCTCTACTGCGCAGACTAGGGCTCCAAACGAACCTCTACTGCGCAGACTCGGGCTCCAAACGAAGCTCTACTGCGCAGACTCGGGCTCCAAACGAAGCTCTACTGCGCAGACTAGGGCTTCAAACGAACCTCTACTGCGCAGACTCGGGCTCCAAACGAACCTCTACTGCGCAGACTCGGGCTCCAAACGAAGCTCTACTGCGCAGACTCGGGCTCCAAACGAAGCTCTACTGCGCAGACTAGGGCTTCAAACGAACCTCTACTGCGCAGACTCGGGCTCCAAACGAACCTCTACTGTGCAGACTCGGGCTCCAAACGAATCTCTACTGCACAGACTCGGGCTCCAAACGAAGCTCTACTGCGCAGACTCGGGCTCCAAACGAATCTCTACTGCACAGACTCGTGCTCCAAACGAACCTCTACTGCGCAGACTCGGGCTCCAAATGACGCCATTTACTCAAGATGGCAGCAGCCATACTGAGATGTATTCACTTCACTTTTCTATAGTGGAAGGAAGCGGAGACGCGTCGCCCATCTGTTTTACAGTCTATGCTCCAGACCATCTGTCCTAACAAACAGATCTAAGGAGTCTAATCGTAGGCCTGAAGAGGTTTAGCTGTGTGTTTGTCATTACATTTACAAATAAACATGTTAAATTCAAGCACTGTTTGTCTCTCCAACTTTCTTTACCTTTATAAAGCCATTTTCTCTAAAAGTGTCCTTTATCTTTTGAGTAAAATTCTTACATTTAATCAGCGAATTAGCATAATAAAACATTTGGGCTGTTACCAAGCAAATGAATTCAACACAGAAGCTTCATCTGAAGTGGCATTTAGATGTATTTACACACTGTTTAATGCAAGACATGAATGCATTTAACTGCAATTACAAATGCATAAAGAATGCTTTGCTATATTACACATAAAACGTTAAATACTGATATTTGAAATGATTTTAAAAAATCGAGATGTGAAATTAAATCACAAATAAGTGAGTCATTGCGATTGAACCGAATCATTTAAACGGTGGATTAATTGAGGAGCGAAACACCATCATGTTCCTCAGAGATGCAAAACAGTGTCGCGGCTGTGTTTGGAATTATTTTGGCTGACGAAATAGAGCAAAAACAGGCAATATGGTGTCTGGAACTTAAGTATCTTAATTCACTTTTTTTTTGAGCTGTTGTAAAAAAAAATCAATATCTGATTTGTAATCATCGTAATTTTTGGAGAAAAATTTCACTTTTTGTGTGAAATTTAATAACTATATGAAGTGGTATAAATATATATACAATTTATGTCCCCATGTCTTGAGTTTGTGATCATTCTAAATGTAGTATTTGATCAGTCCCTTAGTATGTATTAGTTTTTTATATTTATTATTTATCCACTGAGCTTTGCCCACACTCTTCTGATTGGCTGTTATTTTTTCTCATGTCTTGTGGCCATGACGCATCAGGTTAGGGCATGGTATTAGGACAGAATCAACCTCACTTCATACGTTTTTAGTATCTAAAAGCCAAAATAATTCATTTTTAGTAGTTGTAAAAATATCTGTGAGGTAATTTATTACCTTCAAGGTCCTTGCATAAAATTCCAAAAATGTCATATGTTTTTCTTTTATTTTTTTTAATTTTTTTTTATTCATCATCCTTTCCTATCAAAGTGCTTGCTATGGATGCAAAAACACAGACTATTGAACCTGGTCCGATTTTTTTATGACGGATCAAAAGTTTCGGAGGCAGTGTGTAAACATGATTGACTTATTTATTTTTTAACGTGCAAAAATTCTCAGTGTGCAATGACCTTAAGGACGTATTTCTAGGCATTAAACATTTTCTAATGAAGTTAGGCTACATATAGTCTGTCATTTGTACAGTTTATTTATTATTTAACATTACATAGTCCATGTCACGAATCTGGTTGCCTCTCACCACACTACAGCTACACATCACCCATGGACTACAACTCTCATCATTCACTGCACTACGACACACACATATCCACCATTGCACTAATTACACAGCTGTCACCAATCACTAATCTACCCTGATTGTCTTGCCACAACTGCACCTCATTTACTCACCCACATATAAGCAGCACACTTCCCTACACACGGTGCGAAGTCTTGTTTTGCACCGGCTGACATTCTGAGCATTTCCCCTGTTTTCACCTGGACTGCCTATTTACTCTGACCGTTTGCTGCCTGCCTTTTGACCCTGCCTGCCTTTAGAGATCCTCTCTGTCTGCCACCTGCCCCGACCTTTGCATTGCCCCTGTTGTTGATTCTGCCTTGCCTTCATTACTCCTGTTACTACCTTTGACCATTGCCTGTCTGACCACCTCTTGTCTATCAATAAATCTGCAATTGGATCTAACTACACTGCCTCTTCATTACAGTCCATTTGGCAGATACTTTTATCCAAAGCATCTCACATTGCATTGAAGGTACACATTTAGATTTGATAAATTCTTGCTTTGCCTGGGATTGACATTGGCATTGCTAGAGGAAGTTACGTTAGATCCAAACTTCATATTGTCCCTGTTTAGTGTTTTTTTTACCTGCATCCTAATCGCCATCCTGACAGCTTTTAATCCTGCCTCTTTCTTCTGGTGCTGAGTGCATTAACGTCTGCGGATAACCAGACAGTGAGAAATCGCTTCTGCGTTTCCAGTGAGATGCATAACACACTCCAGGGCAAGACAGGACCTTTTTATTAGCCATCACTCATCAGTAGATGGGGCCGGGGCACAACCAGGGGGTCAGGAGGCCAACAAGTGGGATGCTTGGAGACGCAGCAAACCCCTTACTACAACCCCACAAGACTCTCAAGCCAGGTTTGAGTGAGTGGGAACACAGGGGGAGACATAACTCTCTCCTCTTTCTTTCTTTGAGGGGTGAGAGGCAGACAGATGGAGAGATGGATGGAGCTAAAACAAAAAGCTGGAAATGTCTGCAGAATGTCATCGAAAGGATATGCATCCTTCGGCCAAGACAAACTAAACATAAAACCCTCCAAACAGACAGTGGCGCTTTCCCTCTTAAACTGGCGGACCGCTCGAAGCCAAAAGACCCACTAAAGACATGAAATATCAAACAGGACCTTCTCCCTGTGGTGTTGTGAGCCAATTATGTAATCAGAGAAACTCCTCTGAAGTGCCTGCTGAGAATAAGCTATCCATCACTCCTGTATACGAGGCGGCGCAGATATATGTGACACTCCCAAAAAGTCAAATCACTCCAGATGACTAATGCAGTCTATACAGTGTATTTGTATCCAGTTGTTCTGATAGAATGACTACAACCCATTTGGCGTTTTTGAATCCATACAGACTTGCATGAAAGTCGTATAACAGCTGTCAGATTAATGTTGGCCCTTCACTTGTTTCTTTTTATAGCTGCCAGATCTTTGTCCTCACTGACTATTATTCAGTCTTTTCTCTTTAACAGTGGTATAATCCACAGGTGGGCCTTGTTATAGCAGTCTCAACGCCTCAATTTTGTGTCTGACCCTGTCTGACATCTTACCTAATAAACACTTGAGGAACTCTTAAGTTAGAGAACAATTGGCTGAGCTCATATTCACAACTTAGTACAAGTGGATACAGCATTGAGGTCCACTGTGCTGAAAACTGGATAATGGGTTCATGGCATGGATTTCTTCAACTAATGATTACTATTTGTCAATGCTATCAATAGTTTAGGAGTTCCACATCAGTAAGGACACATTTGCTCCAGGGTAAATTAACTTTATGAACTTAACAATTTCATTTTCATATTGATTTAGGTGTTGATGGTAACTGAAGAGTTCACAATAACAGTGATTGTGTTGTAGAAATGTGGACAGTTCTGTTCACTTACACTTTAATGTTGTCACACTTATGTTAGATTTACATTATAGTTTTTAATCACATCGCTGCATTTTCACATCGCACATTTTTTAAATAAAAACTGCATATAAAATACTCTGCAAAACCATAATTAATTCTAGACGGCAGAATAAGAGACTATATATTTTTACTTTTTTATTTTCTTTTTTTACTTGAAAATGTAATTTATTTTTACATTTAAATTAATTGCTCATCTAAAGTTAATCTTTAAAAAAACATGAATAATTGAACACTGTAAAATGTAACCTTCAGCAAATCTCCAAATGAATATCAATTTTTTTGTACTTTTTGCATTTAAAAAAGTCATTTTAAATTTTTATTGCATTTTTTTTTATTTGATTAGAAAGTATTTCACTTCGATATTATCCAATTAATTTTTGTGATATTGGCCATAACATACAAAATAATTTTTTTTTTAATATCAATGCATCCTGCGCTTTACTGAAAATCACATTATTCACGTAAACCTCCAGTTCATCTCTATGGGATGTTTTATAATAATTGTCTAACATAGCAACAGTAACCAAGGGGCGGGGCTTAGCGAAGGGTCAAATTGGCTTTGTTTTAATTCATTTACTATGCTTTTTCATCTATAATATATGGCAGAATCGAACAGAACAAGAAGACGCAAGTGAGATGAAAAGATGTTAAAAGCAGCAGGGAAAACCTCTCCTGTGCACAGTCCACTCTTCTCCATTAATTCAACAGACATCAGAGCATCGTACCTACCGAAAGCATTGAGAAAAGAGAGAGACAGATGTACTGCTTCTATGCTGAAAAGCATAAATCTGATTTAATCTAGCATTTACACAAGTATACTCTGTGTCCTGCCAAGCTGTTTTTGTCATTCAGCGCTTGCACTGTAAGAGATGTCACACCTGGAAACCGTGCCAAATCAGCCCCCCGCACCAAATCATGGCCCCTTGATGGGCTTTGATTTAAAAGCAACTGGTCCTGAATCTGGGCAGTTTTGCAGTGTCCCACACCCACAACTTCCTTACACCTCCTTTCCTAAATTCACTGTAGCCTTTTGCTTCATCCAGAGCATTACTCACAATGATAAATTACCTCAACGTGAATGACTTATGTGAAGCCGGGAGGCGGGAGGCACTGAGACACTGTGAAAGTGATAGCCCTGTGGATATACATAGTCCATAACACCACCATGAGGAGCAGCAAAGGGGATCGTATTTGCAACCGACTGCAAAAGGACAGTAAATATATGACATGATAGATTGTATTTATCCTTCGCCTCTTGTCCAAGTTTCTCCGGGTTGTAAAGCTGTGCGAACGGCAGCTTCTCTTTGGGGATCGGAACTTATAAACATCATTTTTCAGCCACAGGTGGTAATGAGCCACAAGAGGGAACTTATATGAGGTTTAGGATGTGGGATAGAGGGAATCGTGTTATTGTAGCACATCCTAAAACCTCACGGTCTCCCAAAGTTGTCTCCAATGTAAAATTTCATGCCTGTCGAATGGCGCCCTTATTTCGGCTGGATCTTACGAGGAAAGGACTCCTGAGATACCCTGCTACGATGCTTCACCGTACATGCACCCCTTGGCCACCTCTATAAACCAGATTGTAAAAATTAGTAAGGCATAACGCTGGCTACCTCATTGGGTGTGAACAAATTTGTCGTTTTCTCTTTTTTATGCCATCATCCTTTGAGCTTTGGGTTCACTGAAGAATATAAGTTCCCCTGTTCATTACTTAAATGGATAGTTCACCCCAAAAAATATATTCTGTTATCATTTACTACCCCTCATGTCATTCAAAACCTGTGACCATCTTTCTTAAAAAAAAAACAAAAAAAACAAACAATTCAAACGTTTTAACCTTCATTGTATGGTCAACAACTCTTTCCCAAGGAACTGTACGGTTCTTAACACAACCAGTGTTTTTCTTAGTGTGAAGGACATGTAATAATATGAAGAACCTTTTGTGCAATGCAAAGATTCAATGGATGTTAAAGGTTCTTCATGGAACCTTCAAAGCCAATAAAGAACCTTTATTATTAAGAGTATTCCTTAGAAGAAAGGTAGTTTGGAAGAATTTCTTTTTTTGGTGTATTATGCGTTTAAGTTCACTTGAAGAAACACAGTCCCATTTTATGATGGATATTAGATACAAAACCATAAAAACGGACATGACAAATATACTTTAGCTACTCTGTTTAGCTTGAAAGAGATAAACCTTTAGGGTGGAATAAACATGTTTTGGAAGCGATTCAGAAGAGACATTGGAGCCAAGAACTGTAAAGATGACAAGTAAACATACAGATGCCAAAGTCGTGTTTAGAAGTTGTAGTCTTTCCTCTTGATCCGTCTTTCACTATGGATGACAGAATGTTTAAAGAAGCAGCATGAAACACATGAGGTAAGGATCATTTGCCTGCGCTCTTCCCACAGTTCTTGACCCACATTTCTGAGGATCTGGCACACGGGCCAAGGAAGGATAGTTTCTTTGGATGATGGTTCCTCGTGTAGCTAAATGCTGCCATGTTATTTGTTACCCTCTCAAGGGAAGCCTTTGTGCTCCAACATGTCTAAATAAAGACATTGCTTTTGTTTATATAGCTGCATGCATAAATTGGCAATATATATTTATATTCTAAAGCCAATAATGTGCTTTTTGGCTTCACAGTCCCAGTAATTTTAGAGATGTTCAATTAAAAAATGTCCTTGTGCTTCTTTAATCAATCTGACTCTGTTTGCTCTGGTATTAGGTGGAATTCATTAATCAATTTGAAGCTATGATTTAATTTCCCAAATACTCAGTATTATGTTACAGCAAGCAGGATATTTAAGAGTTATTTTAGGCTTCAGTCACACTGCAAGCAAATGTGGCCCACATTTATGTATTATTATTTTTTTTTTTACCTCAATATCTTTTCAATTCCAATTTGAGCCACTTCCATATGTGATACCAAATCCGATACAGGTCAGATGTTTTCAGATGATCGCAGTCTGAACAGTCATATCAGGATTCATGCGTCTTTTACGTCACTCTAGATCAGTGATCTTCACATCTGGCTCGTGAGATCCACTTTCCTGCTGAGTTTAGCTCCAACCCTGATCTCACTTACCTACCGGTGATTTTCTAATGATCCTGAAGACATTGATTAGCATGCTCAGGTGGGTTAGAGCTAAACTCTGTGGGAAAGGGGATCTTGCGAGCCATATTTGAGTATCCCTGCTCTAGAGCAACATTCATCACAATTCTGTGCACACTTCAGAGATTTTACATACCCACAGTTATCTAGACAGTTGTAAAAGATAGTCAGTGGAAGTACAGTGATGTGTGTCAGAACTCAGAAGTATAAAACATAAGAGCTCATATCATAAAAGTTTCAAAACTCTACTGTCACATCCTTGTCTTTATTTTTCATATTGCCTGCACATAATTTATCTGGCTTCAGCAGCAGATCACACTAAGTAATTGGGTGGATTTTGTTCTGAAAACCCGGCTACCCTGTCTGTATTGTATTTTTATTTTATTTTTTTTTGCACATGTGGGTCGTTCAGAACCACGACACTGGGAATCTGATATTGGCCATATTTAAAACAACAATGTAAACAGATATACAGAAAAATAAAATCTGAGGAAAAATCTGAATTGATCATTAAGGCTCGCAGTGTGAATGCAGCCAAAGTTCACGGTCACAGAATCAATGTCATATCAAGCACACTTACAATCTTCATGTAACTGGTTATATTGCGTAACGCAACCATGGACTATCTATTGGAGGAGATATGTTTGTTATCATGTCTGGTCTTGATACAGACTCAAGATCAAGATTCTCTCTATGCAAGTTTTATCCATGTCCACCCATCCTCACTCTTAGCCGTCCAAACTACATACAACCACGAGAAATAGCAGCAGCACCCAAAGCATGGCCTGTTAGAGCCAGCTGGTTTCAGACAAAAGCTTTCACCACCTGGTCTGATCCTCCGCTGCGCTTTTACTTTCACATCCGATGGCTTCTCCGCTTGGTGAAATTCCCAAGAGCCTGGCAGAACGAGTGAGATTCCTCCGCCGACATCTGCTACAGTTATCCTTGGCAATCGGCTCTGGCTAGACATTCCATTATTGTTATTTCTTTGTTCAGCTCTTCAGAGAGAAAATAAAGATATTACAGACAGCGTCTACTCGAGCGATTCCTGTCGGATTCCATTCCCGTATTTCTGGTGAAATCGACACAATCGCCTGCTTACGTGAGACCACTATCTCGTTCACATGTCGGGACTGAACATAGGATTGTAGCTTGTGGGGTTTCAAAAACATCCCCTAGCTTGCTTGAAAGCGGCGTAGAAGAACCAGTCTTGGGATCTAACTGGCTAAACATCTTAAAATGTGCTGTTGAGAAGAAGTCTCAGCCTTCTCCTGCTGTTGGTAAAACAAATGTTCCTCCCATACAGTGTTATTCTTATCCAAGCCAAACTGTTAAAATAATTGACTCGCAATCATTTTTGAGTTTGTCATGGCGAAGGCTAGACTTCGATTTAACGCCTCACTTAAATGACACTGTTGACTTGTTTTTATCCAAGAGGTGCTGGGTTATCCCCTTCTCGACTGCCAATCTGTAGTCTTCAGTTCACCACGATGATGTCTGAGAGCTTCACAGTGGTCCACCATTAGCTTAAAAACACACAATTATGACCGTACGAGAACTTGAAAGGAAACAATAAATGAATTTGTTGCTGGATTGAGATGTTTTTACACCCAAAGTTTTAGTTTTTTGTACAATTCCTTTATTTCATGCTTGGTTTCCTCCTTTCCCAGCATAACACCCAAGATGTACTCAATTGTCCAGACCAAACTCTCACACTTGAGTTGAACTAATGCAAGCAGAACAGAGCAAACATACTGTAGGCTTTCATCAGTTCAACTCAAACCCAACAAGGAGCCTCTCAGAAAACAAACTTGTGCCTCTGAAATGTTTTTCACACAAAAAAGGGCATGAGACACCTCACTGTAGAAGACGACAGATACATTACATGTTGAGTTTTTCCTCTGTAGCAATGCTCCATCACTTCAGTTACTGGAGATTCAAGCTACCACATCTCTCGTATTTGCCACGAACAACTAGCTGCTCACAGAAGAGCTTAGACTTCAACCTGTAAAAATGAGACGAAACATTACTGCTGTAACCGGTGATTTAACATTTGAACTCCATTTGAAACTTAATATAACATTCATCACACAACACAAAAGTCTTTCATACATATATTCTGCCATCTGTTAGCATTGGGTAGATATGTCTGGCTCCAGGTTTCTTCTATGCCATGATTTCATCCTAAACTCACCTCTTTAAGTCTCCTCTTAAACTGTGATGCATGGTATCTGATAATATAATATCACTCTATTTACCGTGTAAAGCTGCTAAAAAAACCCCCCCCCCCCCCCCCAAAAAATACTTTATATAACTTATATATATATATAAGTTTCGGTATGTTGTAGTTTTTTTACTACTTTTGTAGATTTTCTCTAATTTGTAAAGTTTTTACTTAAAACCTGCCAAAATACACTCATAATACAGATATTAATCATCATACTGCATACTGACAGAAAATGTATAACCTGAATTAAGTCGCTTTGGATAAAATCGTCTGCTAAATGCATAAATGTAAATTACATTCTCAGAAAACAAGTGTTATGCCTTTAACACTAGCTTGCTCTATTCTTTTTCTGTTCTATCTGTTTTCGTTTGATTTATTATATAATAAATAACAAATGTTCTACGTGTACTGCGTTAAGCTAACCGAGACTTGTCATAGCACTCACATATCATTGCTCTTTTGTTGATTTTGATTGCTTCTATTGTCCTTATTTGTAAGTCGCTTTGGATAAAAATATCTGCTAAATGACAAAATGTAAATGTTATGTGGTGCTTCTTAAGTAAATTCATATTGTTTCAATAATTTTTTTATATTTGAATTGGATAATTAGACAATACTTTTTTTGTGCATTGCACATGAAGATCCTCCTCTCTTTTCGAGCCTCCTGTCTTCCCTTGCATTTCACCTCTCCTTTCTACAGAGCCCTTCGGTTATTTCAAATCCAGACAGACGTGACTGTAAGTGCTGCTGCCTTGCCTTTTAAAGGGGAAGTAAATGAGCACAGATCATATAAATTAGCATCTGTATGACTCTTTTACACATTTGGCTCTCATCTCACTGCTTGACCTATGGCACAGGTCGAGGACAATGGGAACCGTGCTAACTCTAATTACCGCACACTGCTAGAAGTGACGTCATTCTCAGGCTTTAATAGAGACATGAGTGTGGGTTATAGATTGAGAGAGAGTCACACGGATGTGACATGATGGACTTCGGAGGTCAGAAGGCTGGAAACTTAACAGTCTGTAAAAGTCTCGGAAATGATGGGTTTGCCATGTCAGTGATTATTACCTCGTGAGATAGTCTAGTGAATTGGCTGATGTCTCACCCAGATAGGTTGAGATTTATAAATATTGGACAATTTAAATCTTTAATTCAGATTTGAAACCAATTCTTTATTACATTTTATAAGCAGCGAACAAATAAAATCCCAAATGCATCAACATTCTTTTTCTTCAAGCACAAAGCTAATTGTCAATTATTAACCTTATTAATTAACATACATAATAATAATAAAAATAGGTCACTTGAGATCTCGAGGAATGTATACAGTCAATATTTTGGTTTACAGTAAGTCATTGTCTTTATCTTTGTAATGTCAGAGGGATTAGAAACAACTGTTTCAGTCTGGTCTTCTGGTCAGTATCACACTCCTCTTCGTTTAACCTTTAGAGGGCACTGTAGCTCTATATGAGAGACAGTTTTGGGCTCTGATGCACAGGCTGTAATATGTCTATTGAGGGGAAGTGTGTCTTAACACGTCCAGAGCAGGAAAGGGTAAATTAGAAAGCGTAATTAAACCGTATTGACACCATATGTGCTCCGCCTCTCTCAGCATTTGGGCTGTGTGGAGGTGTTTAACCTGTAATTACAGACAGACCGCCTCCAGACTGATTTATACATTCACACACACACACACACACACACACACACACGCACGCACGCACGCACGCACGCACACACACACACGCACGCACGCACACGCGCACGCACATGCACACGCACACACACACACACACACACACACACTAAGTGTTGTAACATAAGTGTCAGTCAGTGTGTAGATGCACCGGTGTCTGTTTGATCTGGGTTTTGTGAAGATTATGTAAAAACTTGGCCAATGAAGAAATATTACAGGTTCAATACAAGTTAAGCTCAGTTGACTGCATTTGAGGAATAATGCTGATTTTCCTCAGAAATCAAGGTTACAGTGAGGCTTTTCTTTTTTAATGAGGCATATTTTAAAAACTATTTAAATATAATAAAATGTTCAAATTAATTTTGCGTAACTTTTTGCACTTTTGTGGAATAAATTGCCTCTGGATATTACCTTCGGTATGTCGAATATGGTTAGTTTTATTTAAAAGCTAAAAGTTGGCTCTTAAGTAGATTGTTTTGTTGATGAATTTGTATTACATACATGGTTATTTGCGACAGTACAGTTTGTAAATGTGTAATTTTATTGTAATTTTTGTATTTATAATGCGGTGGCAGTGTACCTGTAACCGGGAGTGGAGTTTGTGCTTATATCAAGGATCACAATAGAAATACATTTTATTTTAAACTTTATTGTGTTATCCTTGACAAATTGAGTGTATTCACGACTTTTTTGTCAAATAAAAATAAATAAAAACATATATAATTTTTTAACATTTTAAATTATTATTATTATAAAACTTGTAATTATTTTAAAGTGATTTTACATATATTTTACCATACTAAAGTCATGTTAAATGACTTAAAATTAATTTAAATGTTAAAATTAAATGTAAATAAATAAACAAAGTAAAATTTAAGTAATATAAATTTACTTTGTTGCCATGACAAATAATCTTAAAATGGTTAAATAATAAAGTTACAACATAACATTTTAATGTACATGTATTTATTAGTGGTGGGCATAGATAATTTTTTTTAATCTAGATTAATCTAGATTAAAATGGCTCATTTGAATTCTGCCGAAGGCATTCAGAATATGTGTGCTACCCAAATAATGACTAAAAGTAAGTCTTTGAGAACGGGTTTCTCAAGCCAGGTGGCGCATTAGACCAGGGGCTCATCTCCTGTTTCCAAAATGCATCACAAACTTTAATCTCTTCCCGTCCCAATCCCACGAAAAAACTGGAGGAAAATCCCGTTCCACTCCCGGAAGAATGACTCCATTCCCTCCCACTCCCGTGTTTTTTTTTTTTTTTTTTTTTTTTGATAACTGTCAATTACAGTAAAAATATAGTACAGATCACAGCGTGCCCACCTTATTAGTTGAATAAAAACCCAAAATGTCGTTCTTCGAGTTTCGAAGTTTCTCGCTCAAGTTCACATGAGACCTAAAGCGCATCCTGTTTGCTTAAAAGCGCAACGTTTCGTTGTTATTCTGAGTGCACACAAATAAACGTAGAGTCTTTACAGATTCGAAAGATGTATTAGGCTACTTTATCTGTATGACCAAGAATGACGGAGATTTTAAGAGCAAGTGAGCGCACCGAAGCCTGTCCTGCAGCAAACACGCTTCCACACAAACACTTCAATAGCGCACATTTCTCTAGGTTAACATCATATTGAGCGGCCATGTAAAGTTGCTACTACATACATCTTTCAGATGAAAAGCCATATTTGAGGTTGATGAATGATAGGTGAGCGTTTGGATGTCCTGCCCGATTGTATTACCACATAGACCAGCCGTTAACAATCTGTCCATCACGGACTGCGAGCCTCTAGTTCGAAGACTCGTTCTCGCCCCCTACAGTGCAATTCGGCTAGGTATACATCCGCGCTAAAATATCAGGGTGAAAGTCATCATAGCTTGCGTAGTATAGACCCAGCTCCCAACCCAACTTTGAGAATAGATTAACGGCGATATTTTTTTTATCGCCGATAACGGCCCACCACTAGTATTTATAAAATATAAGATGCACATTTCAAATAAAAAAATAGCTCCATTTACTTCCACTTCAAATGTCTTTGGAACAAGCCCAAAACGATGAATATTGCTTTGACATATTCACTCTTTACCCGCTTGCTCTTAAAGTGCTGACGCTGCACATCAAGCTCCACATGTTTGAAGCCGCTTGAGCTTTGTGAAGTGTTTCATGGCTGCACACAACTGTTTCACATGCGTATATGACACATAACGCATGGCTACATGTGTATGAGTCGCTGTATGTTTGTCATTTGCCTTCTTTTTCAAACATGAATCAGTTCCTCTCTTGTAGTATTAATAGTTCACAGATGTTGTGTATCACTCTTACACTGAAACGCTATCTTTTTTACATTTATTCTTATTACGAGACAGGTCAACATTAAACTTTTAATTTAGACCGAGGTCACAGCGTCCTCTCGTTTGTATCATTTTGCCTGAGTATAATTTCTCATAAATGATCACTCAGATTAGATTTTTTTAATATATTAGGCACAAACGTCCCATAAAGAAACCATGTTTGTGTGAAAACTGTGCAGCTATGAACGTCTACATCAGCATCAGGTATCAATTAACGACTTTTCTTCCATTAATGGCTTTTACGCGCCCGGTTTTCTAATACTGACAGAGTTCAGAGGTCATCAAAACAGCGTGACACTGTATTATGAAGTCATCACATGCCCTGTGGGACAATGACATAAACAAATGGGTTGTTAGCGCCTGATACGGGACTTAAAATAAACACGAAAGTCATCCAATACAGCTCAAATCTGCAGGCAAACATGATTAAACTGTTTTGAGGGTAGCCAAACGTTGGCCCACACAGTAACTTGGCAGTTCCGCAAGGGATTTTAAAGGCTGACGGTGTAGGCAGATCAGTATAAGGAACATTACTGCCTGTCTAAATATTAAAAGCAGTCGCAGACAGATATACAGAGAGATTATTTGACCCCTGGACTTGTTTATGAAAGTCAGACAAAATAAGCGGAGGAGTGCAATCTCTCCGGCTCGCGAGGGACCGGCTGTGTGGGTGGATCGCTTGGCTGGAGGAGCCCCAGATGGCTCCAACTCACCGTATCCCATAATCCTTTACCAGGCCCATGAGGAAGTGTGGAGAGATGCAAAGAACAGAGATGTGTAAAACAGTGAGTTAACAAGTACACAATCTGTTGAGATCTGGCACGGTGCAGCTATCCCCTCGCCTGTACAAGTCACGCAGCAATAGCATCAGAAACAATTATTATGATTCTGATCATAAGCAATACATACAGTTATTATACGATCTCTCTTTTTCATCACAGGGGAAAAGGGTAAATATGTTATCCAGAAGCTGTCACCATAGCTGATTAATCACAGTATATTAAGACACTTCATATTACAGGTTTTCCGAAATGTTATGTTTAAATATGTAAATTAAGTTAATGTCAGATAATTAAATATGCACTCATTTGCATATATTTCCAGATCAGAAATCTGATAACGTAGTTCTTGTTTCATTTTGTTACATTAAAGGGATTTTTGGTTGAATCACTCCAAAAAATACAAAAAATAAATAAAATAAATAATAAAAATACTGGAAACAGTAAAAAATAAAGAAAAAATTATAATAAATAAAATTAATTAATGAATTAATGTAAAATTAATAAATAAATAAACAAACACAAATACAAATAAATATCAATTTCCCCATGTGTTTATGAATAAAATGATACATAAATCAGTATGAATGTATAAACCAGTTTGGATATTTATGGCTCAGTGCATGAGAAAAAATCATTTGGGGAAAACTGTGTTTCAAGATGTCCAATCTAATAAAATATGCAGATAGCAAAGACATAACGTTAGAAAACAATGTGTATTTTAGATGTTTTCTTTTCACTATGTTATGGATGCAAAATTGACCTGTGCATAAAAAAAATCCTTTACACAAAGAACAACCTCTTACTCAACCTGGATCCATATGCTAATATAAGTACATTAATCATTAATTTTATGTTCATATTTAGCTGAGCAGTGTTATGTTTTCGTGAAGCTTTCATTTGATGATTTTGATTTAATTCAAGTCCTCTGACACTGTTTGAGCAGTCGCCTTACAGAGAAGCTGTTTTTAGTTACTACCTCTCTGTTTTAGCACTCATAAGCAGTCCCCTTGACGAGGGCATAACCCTGTTGTCCTGTCAGCATGTAATCTCCCACACGCACCTCCCCGGACTCTTCCAGGTGTCACCGGCTTTGGTTTGGTGTGCTGTCCTTCAGCTATTCCTCCAGGCCTCCGCTGCGCTTCAAAGCTCTGACTGATAGGGTCATTGTGCTGACCTGTGCAGCTGTAGAGCCGCTGAATGCTGGATTTGTGACATCAGCGCTAAGTCCTTTCAATTAGCGCTCAGCCTGTCATCACGGCCGCCTCTGATCCTCCTTTCACACAGCCTTGCATGCGCAGCGCACAGGTGGAGCTTCGGCCCAGGTGTTCACGGAGGCATTTACAGGAATATTCTGGGTTCAGTACAAGTTTAATAGACAGCATTTCTGGCATGACATTGATTAGCACAAAAAAATGTTTCTTAGATAAACATTAAAATGGACCTTTATCACATTTCTGGGGTTCATTTCTGCCATATGGACATCAACTTGAGAAGCTATTACTAAATATAATGTAGAGACTTTAATTTTCTTTAAAGCTGCTTTGCAGTGAATTGCATCGTGAAAAGCACTATGCAAATAAACGTGAATTGAATTTAATTCTCAGGAGCAGAAGTCATCAGTGTTGGGTAAACTTGTATAGTGGTATGGAAACTACAACAAATCAATGTTTTGCCATAAAGATTTGCATTTGTCACAATAGAAAAGAAAGAAAAAAAGAAAAGAAAACAGAAATCCACAATACTATTTCTATGACTTTCCCCCCCCCAAAAAAAATATTTTGATTGATTTTATTTGTTGGTCAGAAAAGAGAAAAATGTCAAATTTGTCATCACTCTCTCAGTCTTTGTATTAGAAACACTCACACAGCAACATAAACCAAATGTTATAAATGTACATTCATCATGAAAAAAATAATACAAATAAATAGCTGTATTTACAACATTCATACTTTTGGAAACACATGAAAAGGAATACATGATCGTTTCAATAGCTACAAGACAATTGGGCAATAGGGCCGTTGACCTGTATCTTTCCTCCGTTATTGTATTTAAATATATTTCTAATATACAGGTGCATCTCAATCAATTTGAATGTTGTGGAAAAAGTTCATTTATTTCAGTAATTCATCTAAAATTGTGAAACTCGTGTATTAAATAAATTAAATGCACACAGACTGAAGTAGTTTAAGTCTTTGGTTCTTTTAATTGTGATGATTTTGGCTCACATTTAACAAAAACCCACCAATTCACTCTCAACAAATTAGAATACTTCATAAGACCAATACATTTTTTTTTAGTGAATTGTTGGCCTTCTGGAAAATATGTTCATGTACTGTATATGCACTCAATACTTGGTAGGGGCTTCTTTTGCTTTAATTACTGGCTCAATTCGGCGTGGCATGGAGGTGATCAGTTTGTGGCACTGCTGAGGTGGTATGAAGCCCATGTTTCTTTGACAGTGGCCTTCAGCTCATCTGCATGTTTTGGTCTCTTGTTTCTCATTTTCCTATTGACAATACCTCATCGATTCTCTATGTTCAGGTCTGGTGAGTTTGCTGGCCAGTCAATCACACCAACACCACGGTCATTTAACCATCTTCTGGTGCTTTTGGCAGTGTGGGCAGGGGACAAATCCTGCTGGAAAATGAAATCAGCATCTTTAAAAAGCTGCTCAGAAGGAAGCATGAAGTGCTCCAAGATTTCTGAGCATGCAAGTGCTGAGCGTGCAAGTATCTGAGCGTGCAAGTGTCTGAGCGTGCAAGTATCTGGGCGTGCAAGTGCTGAGCGTGCAAGTGTCTGAGCGTGCAAGTGTCTGGGCGTGCAAGTGCTGAGCGTGCAAGTGTCTGAGCGTGCAAGTGCTGAGCGTGCAAGTGTCTGAGCGTGCAAGTGTCTGGGCGTGCAAGTGCTGAGCGTGCAAGTGTCTGAGCGTGCAAGTGTCAGTGCAAGTGACTGAGCGTGCAAGTGTCTGAGCGTGCAAGTGTCAGCGTGCAAGTGTCTGAGCGTGCAAGTGTCTGGGCGTGCAAGTGCTGAGCGTGCAAGTGTCTGAGCGTGCAAGTGTCTGGGCGTGCAAGTGCTGAGCGTGCAAGTGTCAGCGTGCAAGTGTCTGAGCGTGCAAGTGCTGAGCGTGCAAGTGTCTGAGCGTGCAAGTGCTGAGCGTGCAAGTGTCTGAGCGTGCAAGTGCTGAGCGTGCAAGTGTCTGAGCGTGCAAGTGCTGAGCGTGCAAGTGTCTGAGCGTGCAAGTGTCTGAGCGTGCAAGTGTCTGGGCGTGCAAGTGCTGAGCGTGCAAGTGTCTGAGTGTGCAAGTGTCTGAGTGTGCAAGTGTCTGAACGTGCAAGTGTCAGCGTGCAAGTGCTGAGCGTGCAAGTGTCTGAGCGTGCAAGTGCTGAGTATGCAAGTGTCTGAGCGTGCAAGTGTCTGAGCGTGCAAGTGCTGAGCGTGCAAGTGTCTGAGCGTGCAAGTGTCTGAACGTGCAAGTGTCAGCGTGCAAGTGCTGAGCGTGCAAGTGTCTGAGCGTGCAAGTGCTGAGTATGCAAGTGTCTGAGCGTGCAAGTGTCTGAGTGTGCAAGTGTCTGGGCGTGCAAGTGCTGAGCGTGCAAGTGTCTGAGTGTGCAAGTGTCTGAGTGTGCAAGTGTCTGAACGTGCAAGTGTCAGCGTGCAAGTGCTGAGCGTGCAAGTGTCTGAGCGTGCAAGTGCTGAGTATGCAAGTGTCTGAGCGTGCAAGTGTCTGAGCGTGCAAGTGCTGAGCGTGCAAGTGTCTGAGCGTGCAAGTGCTGAGTATGCAAGTGTCTGAGCGTGCAAGTGCTGAGTATGCAAGTGTCTGAGCGTGCAAGTGCTGAGCATGCAAGTGCAAGTCTGCAGCCAGACCCTTCTCGGACTGACGAGAATCAATAAAAAACACAGTTCAATGATCAGGACTTTTTTACGGAAGAGGATAAGGGCCAAGCAATGTTAAAATTACTATAGAAAAGGTACAAATGTGTCCTTTTAAGGGTACTGCTCCAGGGATAAGCTGTTGTACCCCAAAAGGTACAATTTTAAGCCATTGTTCTTGACACAACATTACCTAACAATGATTTGTACAGGTTAAGTAAACAAGGGACAACAGTATGCCACAATTGAGCAAAACTTGTATAAAATAAAAAGTTGGTTACAGCAGCACAATACGACCACGGGAACTGATATATTGGGCTCGGTTATGTGTTATGTGCTGTTTATTATAAGCGAACTTGAAATTATTAGATCAGTTGTTGGTGGTTCTTCTGGCTGAAATCTTCCACTTGTCCTCAGATCTTGTCCTAAGTTCAGACCCTTCTCCATGGTTTATTTTTCTTGGACTGTCAAAGCACTCATCATCTTTTCTTCAAGCCTGAGGGTTATGGAGATTCAATACGCTTCAACTAACCCATTAAAAGCCAAAGACAAATCCCCTTTACCTGCCGGTCTGGCAGTTGCTTCTAATGCTTCTGGCTCGGTTCCACAGAAGCTGCAGCGTGGCCAAGATCTTCAGGGCCCCTGTGAGGGCCACAGAGACAATAGACAGCTATTTAGTATCTCTTTGGCAGAGCAAGAGGCAGCTGTGGCGCACAGACACCCCAAAACACCACGATAAAGACTTATATCGTCTCACGCTGCGAGTCTGCGCTGGTTTACGTGTATATATGGAGGCTGACATTGTAGGAAGATGCATGCAGGCAATTTGTTTTGCTATTCCCAAGCGCTGTAGCTTGGAGCGTACATGAAAGCACGGAGAAGAATAGAGGCATTCGGAGGATATATGAGGAGCCATGTATTACAGCCATTTAGTTCTGCATGGAAAACATCAAGTGCTCTGTGAGAATGCTAAAGGATCAAACCAGCACAGAGTCAGTGTTTGTCTAAAACATTCAATGTATCAGTCCCCATCTGTGAGAATTCTTTTGTTTGCTGAATATTGCCGAAGGCACAGAAAGAATGGATGTGTGCTGTTTGTTTTATTCCACGTGTATCTTCATGCCACATCCTCCTGCCAGAGGAAGAATGTTTTTGATGGCAGCAAGAGAAACATAGAGGAACGGAAAAGCAGGAAGGCCTTCTCAAACAAGATCATATGAATGACAAAATAAGACCTGTAGCCTCAAACAGACAAATAACAGACTTGAAGTTTTTATTATTTCTTTTATTTATTTATTAGAATTTTTATCAGATTTTTTTCAGTTCACATAATCCATCCTGTGTTGTGAGAAATGTTCAAATGTATATATATATATATATATATATATATATATATAACATTTTCTATATTTAATATGAGGAAATTGCAATTGCTTTCATAAGTCTTAACAAAAAAAATAAAAAAGTTTTATATTGCTTTACACCATATGTCTCCAACTACCAACTTTGAATAACTAAATAAATAAATAACTAAAATAACTAAATTAATAAACATAGCCTTCATCCCATCTAATTAAATTCTCAAAATGTTAGTGCTAATACATATCTTAGATGGAAAACCATCTAACATTTTTTTTAAATGTAACTAGTCTGTTTCAGAATGTTCAGAGATCATTCAAATGTAACGTTCCTATAATATTTTGATAAATGATAAAACGGAATGTTCCCTCAACATAAAAAAACCCTGACATTTGGATCATTCAAAGAACTTTTCAAAATAATGTTTTCATAACTTAATTGAGCAACTTCAACTTTAGCAAAATGCTCATATTTTCGTTTCCTGGGATCTTTATACAAAGATGATTTGGCCAGCGTTTCTTCTCTTATGCAGATATGTCTGTCATATACACCTGAACTTTACACTTATGAGAAATACGAATTGTGTTGATTGTATCAACACAGACTATTTTCTATTTACCAATATTTGATATCTGTGCAATTTGGTAGACATTCAATGCATACATGTAATCAGTTCATGCATTCCCTGGGAATCGGACCCATGACCTTGATGTTGGAATAATGAACACATTATGGTACATGTTCGACTCTGCACCTCCACACTGTATAGCTGGTATATTTATTACGTGCTGAGAGCTGGATGACCGAGCGCTTTTCTCAGTGTTACCTTGGGAGCAGCTCAAGACGTCAGATTCTCGTAAGTGCAAACCGACCTGGCAAATAAATATGCAATTCTGATTCAATGAACTTTCCAGTGGGTGTTGTGACTCATCAATACCAAGAGAAGAGGCTTTTGAGTTGGTTTGGCAACAGTGTAATTTATGAACATTAAATTAATAGTGAAGGCTAGTCTGGACAAAATTTTACATTAGTTCTTTTCTCACAATTCCTTTTCAGAATTGCATTTGTTTTCATCTTATCAGCAAGTACACCTGTCTTAACGAATTGCAAAATGTCTTCAAAAATCTGAAAAGACCACTGTGTTTGTATTTCAGTGGTCACAGATGCAGTGTATGATGCATATACATTTTACAAATAAATAAATAAAGAGAGCATTTCTAATGGAAGATGATGCAACAACATAACCTCTTTGCAAATTGTTCTTGTTATTGTAAAGAAACTATTGCAATGGCACATTAACGGTACATTTACCGAAAATTGTTTGTACAAATGGGGATTTTGCATAAAAAGCCAGCTCCCCATTTGATTCTTATCTCACACATGTTCATTTGACTCCAGTTCAACGCTAAAGCTGCTCTGTGGCACAATCACACAAGGTCTCGGTGCAGTGACTACAACAGTAATTTAGCACAGCTTCAGGTCTTTGACTGCATCAGCCACACCTTACACAGAGACCGACTCCCTGATGAAGATTTCATAAACTTACACTTTCAGGAGGAGCTGTAACCCAGCATCTATTGTTATTGTACTCAGTCTACAGACTGATAAAGCACCAATCACTGATGTATAATGGTACTGATCAAAACCTGAACAACTAAAGTCTGAATCTTTACAGACGTGAAACAATCTGGATTTGAAAAGTGCCTCTAGGGCCAAGAACGCTGATTACTCATTGAGTCATTTCCTATGGCCCCGCCTCTTGACAGAAGCCTTTAAGAACAGCCTGATGAGAGTTTGATTACGCAGTAATCTCTGAGTTAGCATGGAAAGGGTGTCTGGAAGCATGCCGAGTACAAGCGATCGTGTAAACAGATGCATGCAGGTACATATACACTACCAGTCAAATGTTTCTGAACAGTAAGATTCATGTTTTTTCAATAATTATCTTCTTGCTCACCGAGCCTGCATGTATTTGATCCAAAGTAGCCTACAGCAAAAACAGTAACATTTTGAAATAGTTCTACTATTTAACTAGCTGTTTTCTAGTTGAATATATTTCTAATGTAATTTATTGTGATTTTAAAGCTGAATTTTTAGCATCATTACTCCAGTCACATCATTCATTCTAATATTCTGATTTGCTGCTCGACAAAACATTTATTATTATTGTGTTGAAAACAACTGAGTATAATTTTTCAGGTTTCTATGATGAATAGAAAGTTCAGAAGAACAGCTTTTATCTGAAATAGAAATCTTTTGTAACATTATAAATGTCTTTATCACCACTTTTGATCAATTTAAAGCATCCTTGATAAATAAAAGTATTCATTTATATTAAAAAAAATATTTAAAAAATTTATATAAAAAAAAAAACTCCAAGCTTTTGAATGGTATTGTCGTGTTTGGCATCCAGAGGTTGCACGGAAGAGCCAGGAAACACGGAATGAGGAGACGAATAACTTCTTTTAAACATATTTTAGGCATCTTCCTCGTTGCGGGCGGCGGCACTCTCCTCGCCGCCGGCGGGAGCAGGCCGATGATTGAAACATTTAATTGAAACAAGGAGATCACAGAGACAGGTACACACACTCAAGGACACTTAGACATTAACAATAATCCACAGGAAACATGGGGCAGAACAGACTATATGAAGGGAGACATAACTGGAAACACCTGGGACGAAATCAAGACACAAACAGAGACTAATTAACTAATGATGACAGGAAACTAGGACAAGAAAACCAAATATGGGCAGGGAAACAAAAGGCAGAGGGAGACAGACTGTGACATTACCCAACCCCCCCCCCCCCCCCCCCCCCCCCATCGGTGAGCTGGACGGAACCAGCGGAGGCCTCGGTGAGCTGGCAGGGACCAGCGGAGGCTTCGGTGAGCTGGACGGAACCAGCGGAGGCCTCGGTGAGCTGGCAGGGACCAGCGGAGGCATCGGTGAGCTGGACGGAACCAGCGGAGGCATCGGTGAGCTGGCAGGGACCAGCGGAGGCATCGGTGAGCTGGCAGGGAACAGCGGAGGCATCGGTGAGCTGGACGGAACCAGCGGAGGCATCGGTGAGCTGGCAGGGACCAGCGGAGGCATCGGTGAGCTGGCAGGGAACAGCGGAGGCATCGGTGAGCTGGACGGAACCAGCGGAGGCATCGGTGAGCTGGCAGGGACCAGCGGAGGCATCGGTGAGCTGGACGGAACCAGCGGAGGCATCGGTGAGCTGGCAGGGACCAGCGGAGGCATCGGTGAGCTGGCAGGGACCAGCGGAGGCATCGGTGAGCTGGACGGAACCAGCGGAGGCATCGGTGAGCTGGCAGGGACCAGCGGAGGCATCGGTGAGCTGGCAGGGACCAGCGGAGGCATCGGTGAGCTGGACGGAACCAGCGGAGGCATCGGTGAGCTGGCAGGGACCAGCGGAGGCATCGGTGAGTTGGACGGAACCAGCGGAGGCATCGGTGAGCTGGACGGAACCAGCGGAGGCATCGGTGAGCTGGCAGGGAACAGCGGAGGCATCGGTGAGTTGGACGGAACCAGCGGAGGCATCGGTGAGCTGGCAGGGAACAGCGGAGGCATCGGTGAGCTGGATGAGATCAGCGGAGGCATCTTCCTCGTTGCGGGCGGCGGCACTCTCCTCGCCGCCGGCGGGAGCAGGCCGATGATTCCCGGCCATCCCTCGCGGGGAACCAAAATCAGTCGCCGCCTCATCTTGGGATTTTTTGGGTGGATTATTCTGTCGTGTTTGGCGTCCAGAGGTTGCACGGAAGAGCCAGGAAACACGGAACGAGGAGACAAAGAACTTCTTTTGAACACTTTACTTAGAAACACGGAGATAACATAGATAGGTACACACACTCAGGACGCTCAGACATTAACAATAATCCACCGGAAACATGGGGCAGAACAGACTATATGAAGGGAGACATAACTGGAAACACCTGGGACGAAATCAAGACACAAACAGAGACTAATTAACTAATGATGACAGGAAACTAGGACAAGAAAACCAAATATGGGCAGGGAAACAAAAGGCAGAGGGAGACAGACTGTGACAGGTATAGTGTATAATGTTACAGAAGCTTTTTATTTCAGATAAATGCTGATCTTCGGATCTTTCTTTTCATCAAAACATCCTGAAAAAAATGTACTCAAGTGTATAAAATATTGATGATAATAATAATAATAAAACATGTTTCTTTAACAGCAAATCAGCATGATTTCTGAAGATCATGTGACACTGAAGACTGGAGTAATGATGCTGAAAATACAGCTTTGATCACAGAAATAAATTACATTTTACAATATATTAAAATAGAAAGCAGCTATTTTTAAATAGTACAATTATTCCACAATATTACTGCTTTTGTTGTATTTTGGATCAAATAAATGCAGGCTTGGTGAGCAGAAGAGAATTCTTTAAAAACATCAAAAATCGTACTGTTCCAACACTTTTGACTGGTAGTGTAACTACTATTTAACTCTCTGCAGGTCGTAGAAACGGTTGTGTGTGAAAGGCAACATTCGACCAGCTCGGTCAGAGCGAGCCAAAAAGGACAGTCATGCAATGCTGACAGTGCCCCCCCTTCCTTTATCTGCCAGGAGTCACTCAGAAAACATGCCATTTGAGGCACACACAAGCCTGTCTAAACAAAACCCACGCCAGCTTCGCCGGGAAACTAAAGATATCTTAAAAAACAATAATGTCTGTATCCTTCTGGAAGGGATACGCACCGGTTTGGTGCCTCACTAGTGTGCAAACACTAGAAAGTGCATTCACACGTACCAACTTAAAACTGAGGATCTGATTCATCCTAAACAAACAGATTGATGGATTGTGTCAAATGTTTCCAGGAAGATGGGTCTGGTGCTTATTGGGTCCAAATACGCCAACATTAACATTAACCAAACTGTTTGAGCAAGAAGAGCACGCGTCTGCCAGAAGTCCAGTAGTCTAGGAGGGAGCGCAGAACAGAGAGAAAGAAACACAGCACTGAAATGCTAGATTGAATGTTACTGTTTGCCATTTGTTCTGCACTACAAATTGTCCAATATACTGGAATGCATATAATAAATCACTCGCGTATCATGTTTCACAGCAGCTTTACATCCCGTTACGAGGCCAAGCAACACAGGTCTTCTCCTCTAGAAGCTGTATAAGGCCATGAAAGCTTCTGCCATACAGTGCCAATTAATTGTGAACTAGCTTATTTCAGCGGGTCATCGTGGGATCTTGGTGAATGAGGTAAATTCAGCTTGAACACACACAGTGTTTATTGTGGTGTGCTGGAAATCATCATTAATGCTTTAAGAGGCTCGTATTAATGTGTGTATGCCATAAGAATATCGAGTTTTACTGACATCTGCTGACCTCGATTGCTTCAGAAATTAGATCATGCTTACGTAATGAACATATTCAGAATTGATTTCATGAAGTTTGTTTCTATCATTGTTTAAAACATTATTTTAATAATGAAATGCTAAATGACTCTTATGAACCTGTTCCTTGTAATGAATCAGATCACACAAGGCTGATTCTTGAACAAATGACTCTCAAGAGATAGTTCTTTTTTTTAGACCATGTAAATCGGTGAAGCTTTTCATATACATTATGACAATGTGTAATTAAAATAGGCTACAGATTATGAGTTACATAAGCTGACTCTGTTCACAGAGTGCTGTATCCAAGCATGTTAACAGAAAGTTGAGTGGAAGGAAAAAGATGCACAACCAACCGAGAGAACCGCAGCCTTATGAGGATTGTCAAGAAAATCAATTCAAGAATTTGGGTGAACTTCACAAGGAATGGACTGAGGCTGGGGTCAAGGCATCAAGAGCACCACACACAGACGTGTCGAGGAATTTGGCTACAGTTGTGGTCAGAGGCGTCTTACCTGGTCTAAGAGAAGAAGAACTGGACTGTTGCCCCGTGGTCCAAAGTCCTCTTTTCAGATGAGAGCAAGTTTTGTATTTCATTTGGAAACCAAGGTCCTAGAGTCTGGAGGAAGGTGGAGAAGCTCATAGCCCAAGTTTCTTGAAGTCCAGTGTTAAGTTTCCACAGTCTGTGATGATTTGGGTGCAATGTCATCTGCTGGTGTTGGTCCGTTGTGTTTTTTGAAAACCAACATCACTGCACCGTTTACCAAGAAATTTTGGAGCACTTCATGCTTCCTTCTGCTGAGCAGCTTTTTAAAGATGCTGATTTCATTTTCCAGCAGGATTTGACTCCTGCCCACACTGCCAAAAGCACCAAAAGCTGGTTAAATGACCGTGGTGTTGGTGTGCTTGACTGGCCAGTAAACTCACCAGACCTGAACCCTATAGAGAATCTATGAGATATTGTCAAGAGAAAAATGAGAAACAAGAGACCAAAAAATGCAGATGAGCTGAAGGCCACTGTGAAAGAAACCTGGGCTTCCACACCACCTCAGCAGTGCCACAAACTGATCACCTCCATGCCACGCCGAATTGAGCCAGTAATTAAAGCAAAAGGAGCCCCTACCAAGTATTGAGTGCATATACAGTAAATTAACATACTTTCCAGAAGGCCAACAATTCACTAAAAATTTATTTTTATTGGTCTTATGCTCCATAGAGAGCATCCTCACATACTGCATCTGTGGGTGGTTTTCCAGCTGCACAGCCACAGAGAGGAAGGCGCTCGAGAGGGTCATCAACACGGGCCAGAAGATTATCGGATGCCCCTCCCCTCCCTGGAAGACCGGTATAGTTCCCACTGTCTCAGGAAGAATATTCTCAGAGACCCATCTCACCCCGGACACACTCACTTTGAACTGCTGCAGATGTTACAGATTAATGAAAACTCGGACTAACAGAATAAAAACACAGTTTCTACCCCAGAGCCATAACTGCACTGAACACAACAAAGATTTAAAGACTTAGTAATTATCTACTCTACACATACTGGGCAATAAGATGGGAACGTGCAATGACCGGCAGAAATGTGAATGTAATTTGTGAATTAATTTTTTCTCCTCACCTTAAAGGTTTGCTTTTCCTCGATTTCGTTGTACTTGTACAATGACAATAAAGATATTAATTCATTCATTCAGAACTGGAAGCGTTAAATTCCCATCGCAGATGTTATGTACTGGCTTACACAAGCCTTGATTTACCATGGCAACATCCTATGTATGCAAGATAATATATACCAAGATAATTTGTAGCAATATGCCTGACAGTGTTGCGGTTCATCGCACTCACAAAAAAAGTGAGCTTTAATCCCCAGACCACAAAGCTCTTGCCAAATCCTTGATCTGACTTATTTTCCATTTTACATAGACAGGGCTGACGTGTGGTGTGTTTCTGAATTTGAGCCGCAACTGCTCCCACTTTACCAATAACGTTATATTCACGACAGATTTTCAGTTTCATATTCAGCCGCTCAAGCAGCTGATCCATGGGTTTAGAAACAGCATATACCCACATACACTGACTCTGGTGGACATGTTCTGAACAGAGAAGGGTAACACTTTTAGGTTTTAGCCATTAAAACTGTTCCATGACCACCCATAAGAGCCAAGTGGGTTTTAGAGGCATAATTCATACAAAAATGATAATTCTGTCATTGTTTTCTCACTTTTATGAATTTCTTTCTTCAACACAAAAGAAGATATTTTGAAGAATGGATATGGATAACCAAACAGTTTATTAACTTCCATATTATTATCATTATTATTTTATTTAGTATTTTTGTAATTTTCAGAATTCTTTTTTTGGGGTGAACTATTCCTTAAAATGCAAAATGTCCCTTTGATAATTAATTTGGATAACTAAATTGCTTGATGTTACATTGTTGTTATAATTATTTTATTTAATAGAGGCAATGATTCTTATGATTGTTTGTTTGAAGTGAATCAAAAACACGAAGAGCAACCAGTTCATTTTTCATAATTATTGTTGAATCAAAAACGCACACTGTGACCAGTGAAGTCTGATTTCTGAACGAATGACTCTCATGAGTGTTATTTTAGTGAATGGAGAATAGTAGTGTGACCAGTGAAGACTCTCATGACAGTTTATTATAATTATTATTGAATCAAAAACATATAGTGCAACCAGTGAAGTCATGAGTCGATTCTTTTAGTGAATCATAATTCACTAAATCGCAGTGTAATTGTAATTGCAGTGTCATTCTTGTTTGGGCCTGGTCCCAGCGGTGGGTTAGGGTTAGCCCTTATATGCTCAGAAATGGCCCTGAGAGGAAGGCGAAAGTTTGCTTACTGGGTTTTGGAACAGAGCCATTGCATGAATGCGGTATTTGACACATTTCTGCTTTTACCCATCAATGTTGGCATGTTTTAATGAGGCAAATGTTTCCGAAAATGCAGTACTTCATGGAGCGGTGCATATAGCTGCCATAACAATAGCTGTGTTTTACCCATGATGCCTTTGTATCTGGACTTTCGTCCGCCGAGCAAATAACGCCGTTGTTTTACATTGCGTCACCAAATCTGCTTGTATTTAGACGGTCAATACAAGCATCGTGAGTCATGTTGTTTTTACCATCTGGCTTTCATTATTGGGTTTTCGTCCAAATATCTCAATCTGGATCAGATATTTTCACCAGTGTTTATTTTAGCATGTTTTAATAATATAATCGTAAGGTATTTGGACATTAATCCCACAATCTATTTATTTTGATATTCAGATGAGATTTCACGAACCACACAGGCATGTCAGATGTGTTTGGCTTTTGGCAGAAGTTGGCCATTTCAGTCTCGCCTGGGTTGTTTTTCAGTTTTTGTCATCATGAACTCTTACTTTTGGGGTACTATTTCAACATTGGTCCGTTACCAGAATCTTGCCTCTTCATCAGGAAATGGCCCACTCACCATTTACCTCAAAAAATGATCTCAGCCTTGTGGTCATTTTGCAGAGGCGCTCCACGTCGGGTCTTGAGATTGGATAAACTGGCGTTTTGACAGACCGCTGTGACACACTATATTTGGTATTTTGTCCTGCAGGTGATGTGATTTATTCTGGAGCGTAGAGAAAGTGCTCCCCCAAATAAGACGAAAAGTCAAATTCACTTAAGTCCAGCGCAGCAACGTGCATCGAATTAACAGAAACTTGTTTCATTCTAATGTTTCAGTCACTTCTGCCCTCGTACTATACTTGGTGTCAAATGATACACAGCTGTCTAATAGGGAGAATGAGAGGTTGGCATTTTCTTGGCATCTTCTGAAGCCCTGGCAGAATTTGATAACGGACGCTGTAGCCCTGGAGAGCTGATTTAACGGGAATCCGTTATGCTCTTTGGCCAGATATATGAGGTGTTCCTTTACGTGACGGGAATATTTCTAGCAAAACAGAGGAGTGCGTGCTGATATGAGGAATGTCAGGACTATAAGTTATTTAGAAGAAGTTGTGTGGAGAACACATTTACAAGCAATGCATGCAATCAGATTAATCAGATAATAAAAAAGATACTTGAGCAGTTTTTGTTCTATATTAAAATAAATGTATTTTTTTAAAGTAATTTTCCCTTATTTGGAGGGGGGGGGGGGGGGGGTTGCATCATTAAAATAATGAAATTATTGAAAATAAATACATTTTGGTATTAGTATTATTTTTAGGCAAATATGGAAGCCATGGATAAAAAAAGTAATTGTAACATTTTATCTCACAAATCTTAATTTGAAAAATCAGAAGAAGTGAGATATGAACATATATAAAATAAAAAACCATAATTCTGACCTTTTCCACACAATTGTGAAGAATAAATGGCAATTCTGACTTTTTTTCCTCTACAAAATTGCATGTTCATATCTCAATATTTAGTTTCACCATATAATTTTATTTTTATTAAATTGTGACTTTTTTCACAATTTTGTTTTCTTCACAGTTGCAAGTTTGTATCTCATAATTTGGATTTCCCATCTCACATCTCAGAAGTTAATAACTCCCAATTATAAGTTCAAATCTCACCATTCTCACTTTCTTTTCTCAGAACTGCGTTAAAATGTCAGAATCGTGAAAGATAGAAACTCAAAATTGCGGAAAAAAAACTGAATTATGAGATACAAATTTGCAATTACCTTTTTTAATTTGGAAATGGACTAACAGAGAAAAATCTTACTAATGTTTAAAAAACATTGGTGAAAGATATATAGATGATGGATGGATGGATAAAATAATATAACATATATCATAGATCAGTAAAGTTCAATAAGTCTCTTTAAATGTCAGATAATTTGACCTTTTAATGACAATGCAATACGTTTAGTTAAGGTTGTAAAATGTAAAACTGTAAAATGTGAAAAAAACTATCTGGAGAATATTTCAGAAAATAATGATTAAGGAGTGTATACATGAATTCAATAAGTAAGCAAATGACTTTTGCTATTGTGTTTAAAAAGTGAACGCTTTAAAGGTAACCACTTTTCAAGAATGAATGTTTTGACTTTAGTGACAATGAATATCAGAAAGCAGCAGGCGCTCACATTCCCGTATCACATAATGCACTTCACTGATTGACCCAGCGATATTTTATGACTCTTACGGCTGAGCGCTTTTCTGCTCCGCATTATTCCTCTCATTCTGATCTCATTGCGAGGTAAACCTCATACACTGCCATTGTGATTTATTCCTAAACACAGAAAACTCCCCTTAATGGCCGTGTAGGCCGTAAAGATGACAGTCAGGTTAGCGTTGTTTTATTGGCACAGGAGAGTGTGTTAGCAGGCCTCGGACTCAGTATTTCACTTTCATTTCCTGTCCCGGGACAGTGGTGGGCTCGGCAGGGCACGAGCTGGGTTGTTATTACTGTAGTCACTCAGAACGGCACGCCGGGGGATGAGCAGGGAAACGTTTAAAACCAGCTGACGCAGTGAGGGTGAGAAAACAACACACAACTACAGCAGTCCGACTGTAAATCTCATTCACAATACATCTACCTGAAACTAAAAGATGACCACAAAACCAGTCATAAGAGTATTTCTTTAATTGAGTTTGTTCATGGTTTGTTAGGATAGGACAATATTTGGCTGAGATACAACAGTTACACTTTATTTTGATAGTCAATAATTCTCATTAATTTGCAAATACATGTCTACTAACTCCCAGACTGTTAGGGTGGGTTTAGGGTTAGTAGAGTAAGTCCACAGATGTGACCCTGTCTGTGAGAATCCAGCTAAAATCAATTTTTTTGTTTATTTAAATTTTCTACATAAAGTAAAGAACATTCTGTGAAATTCGATTTTGAGACTTTATCCTGGATGTCAGAGAGAGGGTCACCTATACTTGTAAAGTTTCTCAGTATGTTGTGTGTTGTAGACCCATCAAAATAAAGTGTTAGAAGATATTAATCAGACAGACTACTAATACTATAATGACTGCTAGTCGACTTGTAGTTACAAAGTTACTCACTGTTAGTAGAATGTCTAAAGTGGATTATCGAAATAAAGTGTCACCGATACAACTATTGGAAAATCTGGAATCTGAGGGTGCAAAAAATAAATTACAAAACTAAAAATATTGAGAAAATCGCCTTAGCAATGCATATTACTAATTAGGTTTTGATATATTTACAGTAGGACATTTACAAAATATCATTATGGAACATGATCTTTACTTAATATCCTAATTTGTGCCTTTTTTGGCATAAAAGATACAAAAACATGAATTTCGACCCATAAAATGTATTGTTGGCTATTGCTACAAATATACCTGTGCTACATATGACTGATTTTGTGCTCCAGGGTCACAGATATGTTGTGTATGTGGAGCTAAATAACTGATACATATACAGTTGATATGCAAAACTAAAAGAGAACTAATAAACTTTTTACATGCATAGTGCAGCGGATCGATGTTGGTTTTAACATGGACCAATCAGCTGAATCTGAGGGGGGGGGTGTTGTGTGTTTATATTAGCAATGGAGTATAGGAGTTCATTCACCTATAAACATGCCTTCTGTTTAATTCCCTTGTGCTCTGTATAGCTATATTTAATGAGAATATGCCCCGTGTTAACGACCCCTTACACAGTTTGAGCAAGATTAGTCATCTCAGATTACATATAAATATATACATGGGTTTACTGTAAGGTCACCGGGTTTCTGAAATATGACATTTCATCGTTTAGTGGTCAAAATATAATGGAAATCTCACTTGTCTATGGATAAAAAAAACTAATCCAAACTAGTTTTAATACCAATAATTCATAAAATCAAATCACACTATGAAAAATAGTAAACAATAACCAATGCAAATCAAACAAAACAGGCACAAATATGACATAACAAAAACAATATGATATCATCATTTTTAACAAATATTTTTTACCTTTGTCTAATTATATTTAATATTTTAGTTTTCACAGACTGTAAATATATTGTTTACAGTAATTCATTTTTAAATTATATTTTATGTTTGTGATTTTTGAATCTTTACTCTCCATAATTAGGCTTATTATTTTGCTCATTTTGAGCAAATGTAAGTGTTGCAAGTGTGATTGTTTAGTTCATTATGTTTTATTTATTTATATTGGGCTGTACTTTCACCTATGGAAGCTTGTTTTTACCACAGGATATGTATATATAAAGGGATCCCTGGGTATTAAGACATGTATAGCTTAATATAACATAAATGATGTCTCTTATTTAAACATGTAGTAGAAAACCCATGAAAGATGTATGTTATTTAAGAAATCGACATCGTTTTTGGACTATGAGGGGTGCCATTATTTATGTGCAGAGTGCATTCTCACTCGGTGAGCTACTGGCGCTTATTTCTACAGTCTTTGGCTTTTTACTGAAACACAACTCAGAAAATAAAATACTGATACAATACCACATTGTGTGGCATTTGGTTGTAATTTTCAGTCGAAGGGCAACAAGAGAAGCAATGTAAGACTTTCCTGGAGATAAGAAGAGGAGAAAAGATGCCTGTAGATGAATAAAACTACCTGAAGACCTGCTTCTTCTCTCCACTTTATCCCTGATGCCTTCGAGTCTTAGTAGACCACAGCTACTGACAGAGCTAACAAACGACTGAGACTAGAAACGGTAGATTTCATCTGTTAGGAAGAAAACACTGCGGCCGCTAGAGGAGTTTCTCAGCACGGATCTTACTCCATATCAGAGGCGTTTAGACTCCTTGTGGGGGAAAAATCCACGGTACAGCATTTGGCTTAAACCTATACTTATATACATCACCACCTGTACGCTCTTTCGGGTCGCCTGCGGTCATCACATCAGTATTTTATTTTCCCAGTTGTCTATTCCGAGCTGTATCGTGGTATAAATAGCAACAGGTAGCGCTAGTAGCTATTTGGTAAGATGCATCAATTACGTTATATTAAGCCATGCAAGTCTTAATACCCAGGGATCCCTTTAAGACTTTTTATCCCAAAATTATGATTCTGAGATTCTGATTCAAAACTCTGAGGGTAAATCTCCAAATTCTCAAAATTTTTGAAAAACAAAATCAGAATATCTTCTTTATAGAGACGTCTGGTCACCCTATAGCTACAGTAGTAACATAAACATTATCTATGGTACTTTTGCGTAAACTATGGTTGATGTGGCACGGGTTCAAATAGACTTTGTGACTTCTGCTGTTGTTTGACCTGTCCACACTCATACAGACTGACGCTTGTGCAGACTCAGAGTGATTGATCAGTAATGTAATCCAAAGCATTGTATGTCACACTGAACCCTGTCCTCCTCTCTGGTCCACAGCCTCTATAAAAGCCCACAACCGCCTTTTACAATCTCGCTGTGATTCACACTCTCTGATTCCATAAATCTCCCAGCATTCAGTGCAGAAGGGTGTGGGTCAGGGTTCACGAGGCCATGGTTTCGCGCTCTTTGTGAAAGCAGGGTCGCTCAGGCATGGTTATCGCTTGCTCCAGAGGCTCCGCGCGGTACCTTTATCGCCCGGCCGTTTAATGAAGACCACAGGCGTGCACTGACCGTGACTACCCCGGACCCAGCGAAAAGCCCCTGCAGTATAGAAATTGGCCATGTTTCAAAAGTTTATAAAAACAGTTGGACCTAATGGGTCAATGCTGTGAACGCCGAGCGGAGTATTATTACCAGGCCACTGAATGCAATAAGACTCTGATCTGCAGCTGTGTGTGAAGGGTGATAATGGGCCTTTGCAATTGACCCAAACTTTCTCCATCAGATGTCTGACACGATACAATAAAACGTTAAAGAATTGCTTAATGTTTTCAGACAATACCACATGAAACAACCACTTAGTGCTTAAATAGTGCATATACACAAAGAACAGAGCATTAGATCATATGAAATAATAACAGAAATCTGACCATATAGGGAACACCATTTTCTCTTAAAGAGACAGTCCACCATAATTTGCACTCTGTCATGCCATTCCAAACATTTATTTATTAGAATCCAGCAAAAACAAAAACAAAAAAAAAATACAAATACTATTCTTGCTATTTGTTTTCTATCCAAAAAAGAAGATTACATGCAGAGATACTATCAAGCTTCTCTATTCTTATAAAGTGCACAAAAGTGCTATTTTCTGCACTTTTAATTATTATTTTTGTAATTTTTTTTTGCTCTTTGGTGGATTCTGTTATTAACTTGATATCGTGTCTTTCTTTTATTTACTAGAACAGCAAAGGTTCAGGTTTATAAACACAAATGATGGCTAAATGATGACATTATTGTCGTTTTTGGGTGAAATATTCCTAAATGAATTGTCCTTGAACTACGCTGTTATCTAAGTAAAGGACAAAGAGCACAGAAGTAACACTATTATATCTACTCCAGCAAACCATGTCAGCATAAGTGGCCCGGTGGTCATATTGCTAAAATATATGTTTGGGTTAATATTGTAGTTGTAAATAGAAACAAATAAATGAGATTCAGGAGATGTTGAAAAGATAAGTTCAAATAAAAATAAAATCCCAGAATAATTAATGAATTAATGAGGCATTTACTGTATATATAGTGTCACAAACTGTGGGGAACTACAAGACGAGAGCAAAGGACAATCATAGCTATTTTACAAATAGAAAATAAGTCCATTTATTTCTACGAGATTGTTGCAATATATCATTCAGTCTTAATGACTCTAGGAATAAAAGTACTTGTGTTTGTTCTGTCCAGCAAAGTGTTTTTTTCTAATCTTTCTTTTGTGCTTCTACTAAAATTGTCACTAAATTTCATGTTTGTAAAAAAAAAAAATTAATTAATATATTCTGAATATTAAACGTTGTCCATAGTTTGTGTGTATCATTAATGGTATTGTAGAGGGATTCCTAAACACTTTTGTTGTCCATAGTTTGTGGTTTGTCACAATAGTTTGTGCATATAACCCCTAATATATATTTCAAACATGAACTTGAAATATTCCCTGCATGTTCACGGTCCTCTGATGTCAGTCATGTGACATGCAAGTAAACAAATCAAATATGTCATATTTTTTTTTTTTTTTTTTTTTTTATTAAAAATATGTATTCATTTTCATTTAAAACGTTTACATTTTCATGATTTAATGTTCTCAGAATATTAAAAATGTACGTTTAAATAACTTTATATTTTAGATGAAAATAAAGTTAGTAGAACACTGCAAGTAATGGGTTTGCAACCTTTGAATAACTGTTATAATAACCAAAAACAGATACTACGACATTTTCATGACCTAAATTTGTTTCCTGGGACATGGGTTAACTTTGTTGGAAATGGTCAAGGATTTTAATTTTTATACATCATACCCCCCCCTTTTTTTTTTTTTTTTTACCTGCCAAAGGAAATGTGGTAACACTTTAGATTAGGGAACTATTATTATCAACTTATCTATCAAGTAGTTGCTTGCGTATTAGCATATTACCAGAATATTGGCTGTTTATTAGTACTTATCAAGTACATATTAATGTATTTTTCTGTTTGGCCGTATTCTACTTAACCCTACCCACCGAAACATAACTACTTCTACAACAACTAACTTATTCACTATCAATAAGCAGCAAATTAGGAGCTCATTTAGCTGTGTGAATATGTGTTCCCTAATCAAAGTGTTACCAGAAATGTACTTTGATTAAAACAAAAAAAAAGGATTTTAGAATGCATATTTTCTGATCCCAGGCAACTGTGTTTCGAGTTTCAATGCATGTTCTCCTCTGACACATCTTACCCCCACTCGCTCCTACACAATAACCTCAAGCTGTTATCTGCTCCTTGATGTGTTTCTTTTCTGGGACACTATAATGAAGATAACAAAGACCCGTCTGGCCTGAATGAGATCTCAGCATCACCTCTGCAGGCCTGAGCGCTCCCACAGGCACGAGTATCAGTTTATATCGACTCGTTAAAACACTTGAGCTCCGACCATGAGCTCATCAACGCTAATGTCAGCCACCGCACAGTGTGAGTCCAGCACGAGCAGAAAGACAAGGAAAACCGAGGGGAAGAAGAAACAACAATGTTTGTTTGAACAATGACTGCCCAGACTGTTCATCATAGGGCTTAGCTCACGGTGAGATATATATTCCCCCGAATGCCGCGGATTACAAGCACATAAAACAAAGCGAAGGAGGGAGGATATCGCTGTGATTTCCTTCAGAGGGCTTTGGCTGGAATAGCTCAGGCCTTGTTTTAATGATTTCCTTAAGAAAACAGAGAGCTAGATGGAGAGCGGCGTTCCCGGGATGAGAGAGGAAGCCGAGGGTTTGGTGAGGCCATGTCTCTGTGACTTCCTAGCGCTCCGCTCGGGAGCAGATAAGCAAACGTGCCTCACACACACGGCCTGAGACTCTTCCCAAAGCATTCTTAGCTTCCCTGGCAAGACTGTTGGAGAAAAGAGCCCCTGATCTTAACTCTATATGTGACCCTGCACCACAAAACCAGTCTTAAGTGTCAATTAAAACAAAATCTGCATCATCTGAACGCTGAATAAATCATATTTCCATTGATGTATGGTTTGGACAATTTTTGAAAACCTGGAATCTGAGGATGCAAAAAAAATTAAAGATGAGAAAATCATCTTTAAAGTTGTTAAAATGAAGTTCTTAAAATGCATATTATTAATCAAAAATTTGTTTTTTTATATATTTACGGTAAGAAATTTACTAAATATCTTCATGGAACATGATCTTAATATCCTAATGATTTTTGGCATAAAAGAAAAATAGATAATTTTGACCGATATCATGTATTATTGGCGATCGCTACAAATATTCTCCAGAGACTTAAGCCTGGTTTTGTGCTCCAGGGTCACACATATAAAGTCTAGTCTCATATTTGACAGACCTTTAAACTTTTCTGTTAATCCTGTCGCACACAATCTTTTTATCAAGTCAAAGCTCTTATAATATAATTGTACAAATGTCCAGCTTCAGTGTGAGGTTCAAATATAAAATAAGTGATAAAACTTTAAAATGATTAGTAATATTTCAAGAATAAAACTTACTCAGAATTCTTACTTAGTCTGTAATTAACCAGACTTTTATCAGTGAGTCTCAAATATGATTGTATGATTTGACGAACGTTTTTTGTTCATATTTCAATCATCATTGGATTGCATTGCTTTATGTTTTGATCATTTAAATATCATCTTATTAAGACACATTATTTCAGATATAGAGTGACGACTTATATTTAGATATTTGTATGTCAGTACTGTTATAAAGATCTCATTGATTTACATTACAAGCATCAGAATTGCATCATATAAATATCAGCATCAGAATCTGCATCATATCAGCATCTGCACCAAATTGCATAATTTTGTCTCTGAATAAAACTGAGCGGTTAGTTCCTCATCATTAGCTCCATGTTCTCACTAAATCATACTATCTAAGCCATAACAACCTGATGTATCAACATTATTCTATGTATTCATTTTGTTTTTATATATTTTTTTGGTAACACTTTATATTGAGGACCAATTCTCACTATTAACAAGTTGCTTATCAGCATGTATATTACTTGCACATTGGCTGCTTATTAGTACTTATAATGCACATATTAATAATGTCTTATTCTGCATGGCCATATTTTAGATCCCTTCACCCAATACCTAACCTAACTAACTAATGTAAAGTGGTGCTCTAAAGTTTTACAGTATCCCAGGCATTACAGGGTTAAATGATAATCGTTTATTTATCCAGCTGTTCCAGTGAATTTATCAATTTGACCAATTCCCAGTGGGTCATATTTTTCCTCTTCTTCCCAAAAGCCTTATAATCTGAATCGTCCTAGACACCCGATGCAATCCACTGGGGTAAAATTAGGTGTGAGCCCTGGCTTTAGTTTCACGAGGTTTTTAGATGACGTTTAAATTATTGGACAACTAATATGCATGATTAAAGCTGTTGATGGTTGCACAAAATTGGAGAACAATTGTATAGGCCTCCCTTGAGAATGTGCTCTTAAAGCCGTTTGAGTGGAGGTGGAGATTATAACGCTTTATTTAACACTTGATCTCTGGATAGCTGAGTCTGAACTGCCAATGAACCTCAGACAGAGTTAACAGAGTATGTGAGAGCGGCTCTCTCTCGGCCGAACCGCATGCAATGCACAACACTTTAGAGATGGATGGATGAAAGGATGGATAGATAGATTTGGGGGTTTTACATCGATCCTCCAGTAGGTGGCGACAAGTGACTGTTTTTATGAGTGAGTCGATGAATCATTCCTTCAGGTGATTCATTTAAAAACACTGATTTATTCAGAAATGATGCAAACTCTGTCACTGAATTCAGATCCATATATTAGCATTAAACTCTTACTATTTTAACCATTTCTTTCTATGGCTACAATGGTGAGAGTAGTATGCTAGTACATGGTTTATTTGACTCACCAGAGCCATTTAATCATTTACTGTACTGATTCATTCAAAACACTGAATTATTCAGGAACAAAACACCACTATTGTGTTTCTACTGTGGCTTTCATTGGCAGAGCAAAAACAGACAATCTGGCAACATCGTATCTAAAATGTAAGTTACTCCTTAAAACATTGTTTTTTAAAATGTAATCGCCAAGACTTTTCTTCCTGTTTCAATCTCAAATGCATGGTTTTATAGTTCATTGTGTACTCCCTGGTTATTTTGTAAGACATGAAGTGATCAAGACATGCAGACCTTCGAGACAGCACTCAGTTTAATAACCAGTCAGTTTAACCCACTCACGCTTGATAACACATGATTGACTTTGACATTTCACATCCCAGACTTGCATCAACAGGTGGTTTACATTTTCAGCCAAATGTAA
>CM049883.1:28290554-28320554 GCA_027474115.1 Schizopygopsis malacanthus
AAACAGATGCACATTAGAAGAAGCAAGAGACAAAAGTTTCAAATCATTAATATATGTGTTCCTGTGGCTCAGTGGTTAGAGCACAAAGGTTGTGGGTTCGATTCCCAGGGAACACATGTACTGACAAAAATATGTATAGCCTGAATATCACTTTGGATAAAAACGTCTGGTAAATGTAAATGTAAATATATTTTTTTGTTTTGTTTGTTTCTGAAATATATTGATAGTGTGATAAAATAAGTTTGTTATGTAAGTTTATTTTTATTTATTTATTTGTTTATTTGTTTTTTATTCAGCAAAGATGCATTAATTTGATCAAACAGTTCGGCGACAGTACTGACATGCTTATATTATTTTTATTTATTTCTATTCCAAATACCATAAATACTGTTCGTTTGAACTTTCTATTCATTAGTGAATCCTGAAAAATTATATTTATGATGGTTTCCACAAACATATTGGGCAGCAAAACTGTTTTTAACATTGAAAATAATCAGGAATGATGCTGAAAATTCAGCTTTTATCACAGAAAGAAATTACATTTGACATTATATTCAAACAGAAAACAGTTCATTTAAATTGTAAAGATATTTCACAATTTTACAGTTATTTACTATATTTTGTAAGCAGCCTTGGTGAGTATTTCAAAGTATTTCAAAAACATAAAGTAATTGTATATATTTTTTTCTTTCCTCCCCAATGGCTTAAAAACAAGAAGTGTATAACATTGCTGATCATCTCATTTAATTGATCGAGATATTATGCTGTTTAACGAGCCTAACAGGCTGTCTGGGACCCAGGCCTCATCTGTGCCATGCACACGAGGTGAAAGTGCAAGTCTGTGCATTTTGTGCAGCTGTAAAGTGACTCTAACTGGCTGAGCACAACAGCACAAGAGCCAAAGTCGAGCGCATAGACCCGACCTGCTATAAAGCACACCAGATTAATGTAAATGTATAGACTTTCGCCCTCGCTCCTCAGTTTTGAACTCTCATATATGCAGACACACACACACCGTCTGCAATGGCATTCACAGTCTCCAAGCTTGAGTCAGCCATTAGCCAGTAAATAAAACAGATGTTCTCACAATGCAAATGCAATAGTTAAGGCTGACTGCTGGCACTGTGTCACAGTGTGAAAGAGGAGAGTCTCTCAGACACTCAACATGAATCCACCGTGCTTTAAACATGTGCCTGAGCCAGTCAATGCGTGAAACCGTAGCTAAGCTGACACTTTCTCACAGTCTGGCTACATGACAAAACCTACCCACACCCAGAGACATGAACATATGCACAGCACTCACTTCAATGTGTGCTGGCCGATCCTCAGCTGACTGCATTTGCACTTATTGACAGGGCTTGAATTGGATAAGACAGAGCTGACACAATCTGACGCCCTCTTCTGAAGTCATTATAATGATTCATTACACAGCTCAACAAGTGATACGGCATCCCAAGCGCTCACACGTTCCCAGAAACAGGCAGAATAAGCGCCGGATTAAGAAAAAAAAGACGTTTGTTTATGCACCCAGAGGAAGGTTCACAGGTTGCCTTGTCATATCTCAGACGAGTTTGTTGCAACCTTGACAAGCGGCTTAGAAAATTGATCTTTGGATAGAGTTGAAATCTCTTGACATTTGATTGAAAACTGACGCACAGGTTCTGACACGGTCTCTTATACAACTCTGGAGGAGACGCTACGATTAACTGAATAAGTTCCTTTGAGTTGTGTCAAGAAGAATTACAGGAGCATATTCCTCCTAAACTTTCATTACTCAAATGTTCATTTAATGCATAAAACAGATCGGTCTGGGCCAGGCTTGATTTGCTTGCTGTAATGAATGATAATACCATTAGTGTGCATGCTGGTACACTGTAAAAATACATTTTTAAGACTATTGGAGTACGAGAAAATACTATTTCAGTTTTTCTACTTCAGAATTTCATGTTTAATTCAGTTTTTTGTTTGCCTTTTTTTCTAAGTCTATGTGACAGTTTACAATGAAAAGCATTTGTAATGTGGTGGTACCATGGCGCAGTGCTTTGATTTATACAATACTGATCATCACAAATCATAGCATTTTCATAGTTCTTTCAAAAAATAACCTGTGATAACCATGGGAACATGTCCAAAAACATGTTTTTTCCATTAGTCAGGTTAAGAAATGAATGTGTTCATGGTAACACCACTGGTTAACATGTGACCCCAGTTGTTGTTGTTAATTATAGTTTTAAAGGACTTTTATTTTGAAATGTTGTCAGGTTTGTCTTGTTGTTGTACTGTCTTTTATTGTGTTGGTTCTGTTTAATGTTGAATTGTCTCCACATGTGTCTGAACAGGCCTACTTTCCTACTAGGAAGCCTGTGAATGCCTGGCTAGTATATAAGTCAAATGTGTATTTGTGATTATGCAGTATTCATGAAACATCATGGAGAAAAAGCAAGAAAGTTGTTCATCGTAGTTAAATTGGACCCGAATGAATAGTTTTTGTGGTTGTTGTTAGTACGTCATAAAAAATAAAATAAATAAATACAATCCTTGTCAAAGAATAAAGCCATCATGATGAATATATTCATGTTACGCACCTGGACTGCACATCAACAATGGTGAAGTATGTTTTTTTTAATATATTTACATACTATGTGATTTAGAATTTTGTTAATTTGTCATTTCATATACAGTTTTATCATTTCATATACAAAAAAAACAACAAATTTTGTGTACAAAATTCTTACAATTTGGCTGGTCAATCAAAAATGGTTAAGATGCTAAATTACAGCTGTCATTAACACCCATAATTCAACAGACTGGAAATGGAAAGTCATGCGTAATGAAGTACATTGTGGAATAATACAGTATTCTGTTCAATGTGTGCTGGTGAATATTTTGGCAAATGTAATAGGTCATCCTGGTGTTATTTGTAAAAATATGTTATTTGCAAATATGATTTTTGAGGTACAATTTTTAGTAGTACTATATATAATAATATTTCTGCACAATACATGCATGTTTCATTATCAACAAGTGTTGTTCTGTTTAAAAGTTTAGGGTTGGTAATATTTTTTTAATGTTTAAATGTAGTTGATTAAAAATACAGTAAAACGATTATTTGTTTAAGTGAATATATGTTAAACTGTCATTTATTTCTGTGATCAAATCTGAATTTTCAGCATCATTACTGCAGTCTTCATTGTCACATGATCTTCAGAAATCATAATAATATGCTGATTTGCTGTTCAATAAACATTTCTGATTATTATCGATGTTGAAAACAGTTGTGCTGCCCAATATTTTTGTGGAAACTGTGATACATCTTATTTTTCAGGATTCACAGATGAATAGAAAGTTCAACAGAAGAGCATTTATTTGAAATATAAATATTTTGTAACATTATAAATGTCTTTACAGTCACTTTTGATCAATTTAATGCATCCTCACAGAATAAAAGTATAACAAATCTTCCAGAGCCCAAACTTTTGAACACCAGTGTTTATATAAACAACATGATAATGGACCGTGTGCAGTTCACTGATTGAAGGGACGCATTGACTGTACTGTCACTGTACATGTCCAAACGGGCCTTTACTGGATATTTTGTAACTTGCAATGTTACTGTAATCATCCGAACACTAATCTATCAAACTGCTTGTATAGTGTGATGGAGCGCCTGTGCAGGAAACACACAAGAGAGCACATGGTGCCCAGCGACTCAGGTTTTATGTGTAGACTAATGAGAGAGCCAGCTGGAGCTGTAAGAGATCCTGATGACTCTTTATGGTTCAGCTAGGCCGCGTGTAACGCTGTTGTTTTGCCTCATCATCCCTGGAACACAATGAGGGCAGCAGGGGACGAGGTCGGGTTGGTAATCGCTCTGAAAGTGGGGAGCGCACGTTTACACAGAGCTGCTGGATTTGTAGGGAGGACATGCTGAACGTCTCCGTGTCACACATGGTGAAATACACCACCTGTCTGAGTGAGAAAAGACTGATGAAGGGAGAAGGATTCTCAGATGTAAATCAAACACACCTCAGCCTCGCAGTCCGAGCCACAGCCCTGACAGATATGCTGAATCGCTTATATCTCTAACACTTATGATGTAAAGCATCATTTTATAAGCCTGACTGAGTATCTGCCTTTAATATGTTTTATACGGTGCTGCAATGACAATGAAATCTGGGCTCAAAATGAATAGCTGTGATTAACAATTCGTATGTATAATTATAACAATATATATATATATATATATATATATATATATATATTATATATATATACACACACACACACACACAATTTAATTATAATTTTTATATCCTTTTTGTGGAACATTATCAAGTATGTTTACACATTTAATAGATAATGTGACATGACTGTTATTAAATGTGACACCAGTTAGTGGTGTTGGGATATACCTGTATATACCAACAATTATCGATATCATGTCAATTTAGTGTGACGATATGCCGGTATTGGCGATAACCGCAATATTTGAAATGAACAGGAGTCTTAAGTAAATTCTCCAGCGCCAGTCCCTGGTTGACCTCCAGGTGGCAGTATTGCGCCTCATCTCTGACACCCGTCAAACAAGAAGAAGACGCAGCCTTGCAGCTAGCTTACTCAGAGAAGACTTATCTGGGCCTGGTGTGGGATTCGGTCACGATGCAGGCTCGTATAACACCTGCTCAGATTGAGTCAATCGTCACAGCAGTCGCGAGGCTGAAAGAAGGCCAGTCACACACAAAGAAAGAGTTTCAGAGGCTGATGGGTCTGATGGCAGCTGCGTCCAATGTGACACCTATTGGCCTGCTTTACATGAGACCCCTACAGTGGTGGCTCAAGACCAAGGGGTTTTCCCCGAGGGGAAAACTGCTTCGCATGATCAAGGTCACGCGGCGATGCCTACGTGCCTTAGACATGTGGAGGAAGCCTTGCTTCTTGTATCAGGGCCTGGTGTCGGGAGCTCCTTATCGCCGCGTGTCACCCCCTAGTTACACGTTTCCTCCGCAGTGCGCTGAGGCTGAGACCTCCAGTACGGTCCCGTGTTCCACCTTGGGACCTGGCTGTGGTGTTGGAAGCTCTCTGTAGGCCTTCCTTGGAGTCTTTTGAGGAGATCTCTGATCGACATCTCACTCTAAAGACTGTATTTCGTCTGGCGATATCTTCTCTCAAGACAGTTGGGGATCTTCAGGCCCTCTCAGTGGCCCCTATTAATTTCTGAGTTTGCACCCCCGGTATGGCCAAAGCCCTTTTATACCGGTGAGCGGGGTATGCTCTGAAGTTCCCATCCTCAGCACCACAGTCTATAGTACTGCAGGCTTTCTGTCCTCCTCCCTTTCAGGAGCCTGACCAGCAAAAGCACAGTTGTATGTGTCCAGTGCGAGCACTGGATGCATACGTCCACAGAGCTGCCCTGTGGAGAAAGGCAGACCAATTGCTAATACCCCGGCTACAAAGCAGACCCTCAACCGATGGATTGTGGATGCCATTAACATTTAGTTTGAGTCCTCTCAGCTCCCCTCGCCGATGGGAGTCAGAGCTCATTCAACTCGAAGTGCGGCGGCCTCCAATGTCTTTCTCGCAGGTGTCCCAATACAAGGCATCTGCAGTGCTGCGGTTTGGTCCATGCCCATGAACTTCGTCAGGTTTTATGGTCTCGATATGCAGACCACTCCAGGCTCTTCCGTTCTCTCGCCCTCATCGTGGTCCTGAGGGATACACACAGGGCAGGGACTTGGAAGTCTGGCAGCGTGGGCATCTCGTTCCCCAAAGCGTCTTACCAGACGCAGCTCGAGTTCCTGGAAAGGAACGCCCCAGGTTACGTATGTAACCCTGGTTCCTCAAAGGAACGAAACGCTTTGTCTCGGTACCGCACTTCCTGTATCCCTGCCAGCGTTTTGCTTCCTTCCTTGAAGCTGATGCTGGCTGCATTGCACGTGCTTTTATACCAGCTGGTCATTACGTCACCCCGCCCGAGACGTCTCGCCCATCATTTGGACTGATTACACACGATATTCAGAGCTGCTAACACTGATGACGTTCCCTAAAGCATCTCGTTCCTTCAAGGAACCAGGGTTACATACGCAACCTGAGGTGTTTTAAAGTGCACAATAATCCAAGTTATCTCTATTTGTGTCGGGCCTAGTCATGTTTTCATATTTCAGTATCAGTATGCAGAGGGGGCAGCGGTGGGTGCTTGAGCACCTGCCCCTTTTCTCCTCGATGCCCAAATTGCCCTTTTGTCAAGGAATTTTTTATTTATTTTTTGTAATTCAACGCCTTTTGTGAAGGCCTGCCCAATCCAACTATTAGTGAAATGAATTAATAATAGTTTAGCTGTAAATGAAATGATCCACATGATGACTTTCACCTGACGATCTCTCACGTTAAGACACCTTTAGGACGCCTTTAATAACGTCCGTGACTGCCGGTAAAGTTCTCAGCGGAGCGGTGTGCTTGTAAACCTATATTATTGAATAATACACAGCTGTTGTTAATATTGCTGTGTGTAGCCTGTGGAAGCACGGTTAGGTGCATCAAGGGGCTACAATATTTGTGTACAATGTTTTCCTAATGACAATTATATGATTGGTTTATAAAGGCTACTACGAACAATTATATTTTAAATAAGACATGAATATTGTTTTAACAACAACAGTAGTGTTCACAACAGGAAAACCACCATACCCTGTAAACTCAATAACAACAACAATAATAATAATAATATAATCCCAGAGTAATTAAGAGGTGCAACAAATGTCTTTAATATTTAAAGTTAAAATGGTCTTTTCTGTTCTGTGTTTCTTTTTCAAACCCGCGTCATGGCATGTGCTGCTGTATCAATGCAGAAGGATCCATTTCGATACACATACCAGCAAGGAGCACAGCCCTATTTAAAGCCGTGTACCATGTGCCCCTTTTATACTTTGAGCACATGCCCCTCCAAAGGTCTCTGCACGGCCCTGCTAGGTCATTAGATTTGCTGCACTGAATGTTTATATTGGATGCATGAGCTAGTGGTTTCATATGTATGATCGCAAATCTTTGTTTTAGTTTTTCAGCAGAATGCAAGTAAATATAGTCCTATGTGTGCTGTCTTGTATCAGCGGGATTGAGGACTGCGGCTCCTGTATGTCACTTCTCTGAAACATCTGCTTCTCATTAAAATGCTAGATCTACCAGGAGAGCAAAAACAAAAAAAAACAAGCATAAAATGCAGACGGATTCCCGGTTGCCTCCTTTTGTTGTGGATAAACAGATTCCCTGGAGGCGGAAGCACACTTCAAATGGCCTACGCTTTGGTTTTCTGTCTTGCTTGAGCTTGTTAATACTTCTATTATCTAGCAGTCATCAAAGTTCATGATGTTGAAACTGCAAAATATGGATCTTTATATATAGTTACTGTCACTGTTTACATTCTTGTATTTATTTTTTATTTTATTTTTGGGAGGGGGTTGGGGGTAAAAATAATACTTTTTTCATCAAGGATGCATTAAATTGATCAAAAATGACAGTAAAGACATTTATAATGTTCCAAAAAGAGTGTAATTTACTACACAAAGCCGTATTTCGCTGACAAGCTATGCAATATTGCATTCATAATTAAATGTTATTCATCTGCGATTATGAACATGATATTGCGTAGCTTGTCAGCGAACTACGGCTCTGTGTAGTAAATTACACTCCATTTGATGGACGTTTACTACTAATCAACAGTGTTGGGGAAAGTTACTTTTAAAAGTAATGCGTTACAATATTACGTTACTCCCTAAAATAGTAACTAATTACGTTACTTAGTTACTTTTTATGGAAAGTAATTGTTACATTACTTTTGCGTTACTTTCGTGTTACTTTTTAAATATGCGCAGGGCTTGATTGTTTGTTTTTAATATAATAAGTTATATTTATAGCAAATGTAAAAGTCTTTCACACCAAAAAGAGTAATGAATAAACCTCAGACTGAAGGACGAGTAAATCACGTCTGTACAGAAGAACACAGGAGAAGTTCAACACTCTTCAGCAATAAAACACATTGTTAGTTTATCTAAAGTCATGTTTGATTATTAATATGATGGAACTGGATCATCAAAGGTCAGCAGCAAACACATCGGTTAATAAAATGAGATTAGATATATTTGTGTTGTTTAACATATTTAATTATTGCAGGTTTGCGTCATATTCTGAGTTTCACTGTTTTAATTCATTTTGATGAACACTGAATCTGTTTTTTGTGAGTGGGATGAATTAATACACATTCATATTTAGTCTAGATTAGATCTACAGTAAGATCATGTTCACACGGCGCACTCAGTCAATAAATGGAGAAAAAGTAACTCAGATGTTTTCTAGTAAATTAAAAAGTAATGCGTTACTTTACTAGTTACTTAAAAAAAGTAATATTATTACGTAACTCGCGTTACTTGTAATGCGTTAACCCCCCGACACTGCTAATCAACGAACGCTTTACTGACGAGACACGCATGATAATCACATGCGATTAATGGTGCCGCCTACCAGAACCTTTAACATCTCTATGGCCACATGTCATTTTTCCCTCCACCTTCACTGGCCCTATTTCTTCTGAACAGCCGTGGAATCCACTGTTTGGTCTGAGTAGCTGTGAAAGTTTGGAAAAAGCTTCGGCCGATCTGTCAGCGGGACCTCTGCGGCACGCAGGCCTTCGCTTCTGGAACCGTTTCTTTTCAACACCCTTTCACGCTAGCAGAGGACATGTGTTGCATATATTTTCTCTTCAAACACAGGAGCACGGTGCCCTCACGCACACGTGACCGCCCTACTGTTATCGAGTCGCTGGATCGTCTCTTGTTGTAATCCCCATCTTAGGTCTGCCTATAATCGCAGTAAAGTTTTCTCAGGGTTGGATTTCACTCTTCCATACGGCTTCTCTGCAGCTGCGGTTTTGCCCTGACCATTGTTTTGTGTGATAAGTAGTCCATAACCCAGGTTAAGCCGGCAGATTATATACAGTATGAAGCAGGCCGCTGCGGACCACCTCCGGTGAAGATGGAAACCTGACCCACACGTGTGCGCTTTACAGTGCCTCGGTTATGATGGAAGACAACTTTTGCTTTGACTTTATGTAAATTGTTCAGTGGGTCAGATGGTTTGAGTTAGACGACCCCCCACAGCCTAAAAACGCCAACCAGGCAACAGTTCGAGCTAAACAAAGACGCTGGAAATGAGTTTTCAGTATTTACCTCTCCGGAGGATACGGGATCATCCAGGGAGGGGAGTTCAGTGCTATGCAGTAGTGGTTTAAGTTTCTCTAATTAAATCATGTGAGCGCTTCTCACATTTCTGTAGCGCTGAGGCAAACAGGTTTTGAAATGTGCTTATCTCGGTGTCGATTTACTCTTTGTTAACTTTGTCGGGTTATCAGAACCGTTTTGATGAAAATAAAATACGGCTCATGCGTGCCTCCCTGTTAGCTTGACCCCTGAGCACGACCACATGGGCGGCAAAGGCAGCATGTTTATTCACCTTTCACCTCGCAAAGGCTTGCGTACAAAGGCTTTCCTGAAATGTGTACAGCAGAGGTAGCATACTTCCTGAAAAGAGTACATATTAAAGGAACAGTTTACCCAACAATGTAAATGTTAACTCTCTGGTCACACAAGATGTAGATGAGTTTTTCTTCATCAGATTTGTAGAAATGTGTCACTGCATCAGTGTCTCAGCAATTGATCATCTGCAGTGAATGGGTGCCATCAGAATGAGCATCCAAACAGCTGATAAAAACATCACAATAATCCACATCTACACAGTAATCCATCATTTAGACATTTTTAACCTCATGCTGTTGATTCTGACTAAAATACGTGTCCATAATCAATGATTCCTCCAGTAAAAAGTATTCTGGTCTGAGAGATCAAGCACCGTTTACAAGTCCAAAACAGCTCTAAACAAATATGTGGATGGATTTTGATATGAGAGACAACAGGAGATGCACTTTTTCACTGGAGGAAGCGTTATTATGGATTATGGACTCGTATTTTAGTTAAAACATCTTAATGATGGACTTGTTTCAGCTTCTGTCTTCTCCAGATGGACTGGAGTGGTGTGGATTATTGTGATGTTTTTATCAGACTATCATTCTGACGGCACCCATTCACTGCAGGGCATCCATTGCTGAGACACTGACACAGTGACACATTTCTATAACACACTAAAGTTAAAATGATGATCAGGACTTTTACATGTGCTTCAGTATGTTAATCAACACATCAAGTGTACTACTTTTAAGCATGACAAATATTATTGAAACATAACTATTAAAACATGTATTTTAAGGTACATTTAATTTAACATTATTACAAAAGTTTGTGTTTTAAAAGTGTGCTCAAATTTGTTAAGAAGCATACCTTCTTAAGAACTTAAATGGCATTTTATTTCATTATTATTAATATGTTGTCTGCAAGGAGATTTTTTAAGTATACATTTAATGGATAATTTAAGTACACTACAAGTGTGCATGCAATTAAGTGCTCTTCTTTTTCACAAGGGTTCACTCATTTGTAATTGTTACAACAGGTTTTCTTCTTCCTCTTTTTCTACTACATTTGTACAGTAATGTTTCCAAATCAATAACAATGACACTTCAAGATTTCCGTAGCCTTCTAAGAATCACTTTTTAATGAATTGATTCTATGATTGTTTGCGGTCTGGATATTGAACTGGCAGGGAAATATTGTTATATCTCAAATACCTGGTTTGCATAAACTGGTAAATGAGGGATTTGTACTTAATGACAAACTGCTTTGCCAACTGGACTAAATCATATACTGTTTGGTAACTAATAGACTGGATTCATCTTGGCGGTAGACATTGGTGTGCGGTAAAGCAAATTTTTTTTTTTATTGGTTATGGGATTACATGATTCAAGCAGACCTGTAAAATAGTCAGAGCTAAATAAATAACTGTAATAAAAAGCAAGCAGGCCTTGATGAATCAAATGGAAAAACTGTCTTTCTGACCTTCAGCGGAGCTGCAATCCCTTAAAAGAATGTAAGTGTTTGAGCTAATCTTGGGAAACAAGACATTCTTCAATGCATGTTCCAGTAATGTCTAATTTGCTCTTTTATTTCCAGTAATGGATTTTCTTCGTGTATAAATATTCTTTCCACTCACTCTGGTACACGTGAGGGATTTCTACTGCAGTGAACAAGTGGGAAATTATGATGAATCAAAAATTATTGTAAAATGCTGTCGCAGGTTTTCAGACTGTTTGATGTCAAGGATTCCCTTTGGGTTCCCCTTTCTTAAACTTTTCTAAAGGCATGCATCTATATATAAATATATATATACTGTATATTCACATCTATACATGCATCTATATGTTTAAAGATGTATTCATGCTGTGTGAGAAACAAGGAAGAATTATATAGAAAATAAATGCTTTTATATTTTCATTATATAGTGTGTGTGTGTGTGTGTGTGTGTGTGTGTGTGTGTGTGTGTCTGTGTCTGTGTCTGTGTCTGTCTCTGTGTGTGTGTGTATAAATATATCATATAATTGGTATTTATGTACTTTTCATATCCTTTTTTTGTGGAACATTGTCAAGCATAATTACATATTGTATAGACCGATAATTGTGACACGACTGTGCTTTCTCAGACTGAAATATATAGAAGGCAAAATATATTTATAAATGATTTAAAATATATATTTATACCCCCCTCCCCTCCAAAAAAAAGTCAAATGTGTTTACATAAATGTCCTTTTAAAATGTCCTACATAATTATTCATTGAATTTAAACAGAAGATAAAACAATATCTGACTTTTTTATGTTTTTGGCTATGGATATATTGGTTTTGTCACCTAATTACTGTAACTGGAAGCGCATTTACTGAATTTTTTTTTTAAGCAAATATATTTTGGTTACTTTTTGAAGATTTTGAAATGAATTTACATATCTTTTGGGACTTGACGACATGAGGTTTTCTTCAGAATAATGCACATGTAAATGAATATGTGAAATTGATTTCAATGTTTAGGGTTTCATAGAAACACCTTTCGTAATCTGAAATTAGATTTAACTCATTACGATTAATGAAAATGTGTGCTTTTATGAACATACCTAATATGCATCCAGAAAGGGAATATTGTCAAATCAGCACCATCAACTGAGTCCAGTGCATATTTTCAGCATTTAATCTGTCAAATTGGTTTTCAAAGGCCAAAAATTGCATGTGTCAGTTAAAACAGCAACTTCATAAGTCTAAGGATGATCAGCCAGGCAAGAAAACATTAGCTAACCCTATATTTAGTCTATTCTGTGGTGGTCTTAACTTAGAATCATATCACAGAAATAATCAGATTGGCTTGGACTCATCTTTGTCTTCCTAATCCTGGAGGTCATCTCTGTAAAGCAGTAGTTTATAATGTAATCTTCTCGTTTGGCTTTCGGTAGATGATTTTTGGATGGTGAACCCAAATGTGGCTTTTAGAAAAACTCAAAAAGCGTTTTGTCCAAACATATTAATTTATGATCGAATAAAGGGAAGTGTCAATCAAATCAATAAAAGATGTCATGTGGATCAAATCATGTGGATTCATTTATTAACGATATGCCAGTTTTAAAGCATAACAAAAGAAAAACAAAAGATGTCCAAAAAATACACACAAACAGGTGTGGATCTTCAACCTTTCCTTTAAATATGACACATTTTACACAAGAAAGTCTGAGTATTATTAGGTTATCTTGTGGTTCATGAATGTCTGGCATTGATTCCGCTGGTCGAGCGTGACGCTGGAGAGGAACAACAGTCTTGAATTGATTTCTGTAAAAGGTCCAGCTTAAATGAACCTTGATTCAATGTCACCCTAGATCAGAATTGTGATTTTTAGCTCGAGCAGGCCTGTGCCATGTCGACGTAATTGGAGGAGAGCAGAAAAGCAACAATGGCATTTCGTATGCATGTGTAAAAAGACACAAGCTTAATGAAATTACTTTTGATAGGAACGTAGTGCCATGTGCAGCTGGGAAACCTGCACTTTCCTGCTGCATTCTGGGAAGAATTAAACTCCCTTTCCATTTATGAGTTGGAATTTGAATCGAATTGGCCACACCCATAATAATCTGATCTAGAATTTAAATCAGACTGACAGGAAGTGGACTTAAAGGTATAGTTCACCCAAAAATGAAAATTACCCCATGATTTACTCACCTCAAGCCATCCTAGGTGTATATGACGAATCCAATCGGAGTCATATTTAAAAACGTCCTGGCTCTTCCAAGCTTTATAATGACAGTGAATGGCTGTTATTTTATTAATAGTCTACGGATCACTGTTTATAGAGTTTAAATATAAATATTTGACTTACAAAAATGTATTGACTCACTACAGGAGGCACCCCCCGGAGCCGTATGAGGCACGTTTTATTATGGATGGGTGCACTTTATTGGACTTCTTTTGGACTATTGAAAAATAACAGCCATTCACTAAGCTTGGAAGAGCCAGGACGTTTTTCAAAATAACTCTGATTGGATTCATCAGAAAGAAGAAAGTCATCATAGGATGGCTTGATGGTGAGTAAATCATGGGGTAATTTTGGGTGAACTATCCCTTTAATGAGTTACAATAAAGTGCAATGGCACCTGTCCACTTTTTCAGTGGCATTGGTTCACTAGAAGTATTTGTTCCATTAATTTGTGATTTTTATGAAATTTTCATTTCTCAGTTATAAGCCACGAATCGAACCAACCAAATCAGAGGGGAATTACAACATTGCAAACTTTGATTTGACGCAAATAAATAAATATAAAAATCGAACAAAAAGACAAAGGTACAAGATTGTGAACTTAATGGTGTTAATGAGGTAAAGAACTACAAACTATATGAAGCACTGTGAGAGACATGATCAAATTATAAACAATGGAGAAAAATAAAACGATGAATTTCAAGTTGCATATTGAATGTTTATTGCAACATATGCGCATATACACCAATATTGAAGTGTTTTGAGAGTGTATGGTGTCTGACTCGATTGTAACATTTGTGGCACTTCATGGAAGGAGGTGTTCGGACTCTTTTGGCACAATTTGCTGGCCTTAACTCTGATTGCTGGAATTATGGGTAATGTAGTTTTTCACCAATAATTCAGCTGTTAAACATGATTACACATTTTAAAAATGATGCAAAGAAATGGCTTCAACAAAAGCATAGCTCTGAGTAGATCTGTCTATAAGTTATGATAAATAAAATAAAAAATGTTCCTATGATTATTATTTGTATTTTTTTGTTCCAGAAACAGAGTGTTGCAAAACAGGTCTTACATTCTGGGAAATAATGTGGTCTGCCTGTCTGTCTGAGATGCCTTTCACTGAAAATTGAGTGTTTAATCTTATTATTATACATTACTGACACTCTATCCTCCAATTTGATACTGTTAAGTGCTTTGACACAATCTGTATTGTTAAAAGCGCTATATAAGTAAAGGTGACTTGACTATAAACCAAACTTTGAAGATTTGTGCCAGAACTTTAAACACAGTTGTCAATAACAATTTTAATGTGCTTTTGTAATTCCAAAATAACTGGAGATCCATGAATATATTTAAATTTTAATGGCTCTTATTTCTTCTTCTTTGCATTCAAATGGGAGTTCCAATGTGGCATGCTATTTGCCACCTCATTTCAAACTTGAGGATTTAATTTGAATTTAGAAGGCATTCTCTATTCAATTCTAAATGGTGTTGTTTTAGCTGTTATTCTCGTGGTCATTGAAATTGTGTCATTTTTACCATTCATGAAGAGCACTCTGTGTGTCATCACAACTTGTTGTAGAACGCACGAAGAACACAAAACAACACGCTAGGCAAATATGATCATCGAGAGATTTAACCCAGTTACTTTTTATAGAAATCAGTGCAATGGAAAAGTATGGTTATGGAAGCTGTTTGGACATGTTTTTTTTAAGACAATGTCACTCTGTTCCCATTGCATTCAGGGAATCCTTTCCACAGTGCAATGTCTAAATGCTGTTACTGCTCGCTAATAGCGGAAGACAAAATCACTGGCTTCTTCCAGCTTGCGTATGTGTGATTGGATAAATATGGGAGCAGCGCTGGTTTCTGGCAGGGATGTGTGTCCGTGTGTGTGAAGTGCCATGCAGCATGTGTTCCTGCTTTCTCATGAACTCTCCTGACCTCATGTGAAAACCAGCTGCTTTCCATGAAGAACATGCATGTTGGGAACCACTCGATTGGAGCAGGTAAAAGCTGAAATGTTTGTGTCTCATTCTGTACCCTGCTGTAAAAGAACTGCAGAAATCTCTTGTTAACATCCCAAGCATAAACATTCGACGTCAGCTTCGGAGGTGGCGCCTAGCTTCCACCTAACATTTCCATTCCAGACGCATGTAACCCCCAAATTGCTCTCTCCGGGGCCGAGGTGGAGCACAGGGGGAAAAGGCCGTCTTTGTGCTCTCTGCAGCACGTAGCTGAGGTCCGTAAACAAGAGCTTGTCACCGGTAAAGTGTTGGCTCTGACGCGTCATTGCAAGTGATGTCAGCAGTGTTTTTCCACCTTGGCCGCACAGCGCAGTGTTGTGGACCACGTAAACTTTGCATTGTCACTCTCGGCAGAGGTTTTGACGCCTAACCCATGGTCCCGCACCCTGGTTACACCCAGAGTTTCCAGGTGACCGTGTGTTTATGCTGTCTGCTGTAACGGCTGGTTGACACAGCACACTGAGCTAATAGAGCGGAGCAGAAAGCGTCCAATGCGCTGCTGCTCTGCGGTCTGACTCAGTCCAGCCTGCCATGGGGAAACTGTCACTGTCCTCTGCAATGTAACGAGACTCCGTGTCATTCTGCAGAAACACATGTAAGCTCCAATACTGGCAGTATAACAAAATAAAATGCAAGTCATTGAAAATAATATTTGAAAAAGCTGAAACTTTCCAAACAAATAAATTAATAAACGGGTCCTATTTTATATTAGGTGACCTTAACTACTATGTACTTACATCAAAAAAATATATATATTGTATCGCAAAACATGGTCGCATTTATTTTACAGACCTATTCATCATTTACATACTATATACTTATTATAGTGATTACAATAACTAGGTAATATCTAAGTGCTAACTCTGAACCTACCCCTGAACCTAACTCTACCCCATGTGGTTATATTACCAGTACCTTTTTAGGTAGGTACACTGTAAGTACATGTAAGTGCACTTACTGTAAAGTGCAACCTAAAACACGTTTGCTGCTATTAAGGGTGAGATACGGGTAAGGTTAGGGACAGGTTTGCTGGTATGGGTAGGTTTAAGGGTGGGTTAAGTTGTAAGGGATGTCAACAGTGTAATTATAAATGTAATTACAGAAATGTATTACAGATGTAATTACATGCATGTATTTTTTTAATATACATATGCAGAAACTTGTACACGATAAGTGCATTGTCAATTACTAATTTAAAGACAAGTACATAGTAGTTAAGGCCAGTTAATATAAAGGGACCAGTTAATAATTAAATGACTTTTTGTAACAATATGAACTACCTTTGTGTGTGTGTGTGTGTGTGTGTGTGTGTGTGTGTGTGTGTGTGTGTGTGTGTGTGTGTGTGTGTGTGTGTGTGTGTGTGTGTGTGTGTGTGTGTGTGTGTGTGTATTATGCTCATTGAGGCTGCATTTATTTAGTCAAAAAACTATAAAAACTGTACAATTTTAAAATATTATTAGAATTTAGGGGAACAATTTTCTCTGTGAATATGATCTAAAAACTATTTTAGTCCTGTGATGCGATTCTGAATTTTCAGCATCATTGCCCCAGTCTAATGTGATCCTTCAGAAATCATTATAATATGCTGATTTGCTGCTCAAGACATCTTTTGTGTCTTTTCAACCATTGAGTATGTATGACATTTCAATATGTTTCTAGGGTACAAGTACACATAATGTGCCACAGTTTTTTTTTTTTCCTCTTCACTTACAGATTCGAGCTTGTTGTTGGGTTCTGGCATGGCACCTCTGATCACATGACCATAAAGCTGTCAGTATCAGCAGCCGTCTCTGGACTTACAGAGTGCTAATCCCAGTTAAAAGCCACACTTCCACAGCCTTCCACTCTTCTGCACTAAACTTGCTTGTTTACCTGCTGGATAAGTCGATTTTATATGAATGAGGTCAGCACCTCACATCCACGGGCCGTTCTGCACCCTTTATTTCCCCGTAACGTTGTCTACCTGCCTCTAATTATTGCTATAAAGTGTATTAGGCTCTCGCAGTGGCCTTCAGTGCATTTATTGGCCTCACAAATGATGTGAAACTTTGCTTTATTCAGTAGGAATGTTGTCTGAGGTTGTTAAAATAGGAAAAGTGTTTACACAGGTTACAGGCTTCTGGTGTTAGTGAGGTCAAAGTGTCATGCAGGCCTGCACTTTACATAATGTCATTGTTTAAGTTAGATGTAGACCAGATATTTAAGTGATTATGTGAATAAGTAAATACAGATGTAATCAACGAACTTGTCAATCAAGCAGTAAGTACAAAATGTAAATGATTCCAGTAAACAATACCTCCCTTTATCACATCTAAGTGCTTTAGTTTGTACGAGCTGATTTCAGATTTTAGACCCAAATGGAGTTAATTGAATTCTAAAATGCTTTGAAAGAAATCACCAATTTATTTTACGAGTCAAATTAAGTTGCAATGCAGATTTTAAAATAATGCTTTAAATAGAAATGATAGCCTATATAGAGCATGAACATCAGAATGTCATTCAGGAGCATGCATTACATGGCACTTTTATATCCTTTGCAAAATGAGAGCAACATAAGACCTATATATAGCTATATATACAATTCACTGTAGTTTCCAGGTGAAATGAGCGCTAGTGGCAGTAAAACGCCAACTTTTGGGGTTTGAAAAATTCTATTCCATGACCTCAAACTCGTTTACCATACTACATGATTTGTAAACTAACACATTTTGATGTTTGCATCACATAGCCATCCCCATATATGCGGCTTTTCTGATGTAGGTAAATTGCTCGGTATCGCAACTGTACAGTGTGTTTCAATACAAGCACCGTGAAACACGAGTCACAATTAACAAGTGTTTATTCTGAAGCTTGCTCTTTCCAAATTTTTTTGATAGTGTACATACAACTACCAACATAATAAGATGTTGCCAAATTCACGTTTATTTTTAATAATGCTGAACATGCTTTTAGCCCCACTCACTGGAAATTTACTTAGTGTTGTGAAACATGCCATAAGGAATATAATATTTTCCAAAAAGTATGAGTTGATTTTTGACCATATATATGTTAATCACAATGTTTGGTTGCACTTTTATTTTTATGACCCTTAGTGCAAGGCCAGAGTCACACACAAACACAAAATGTGACATTTGCTGTACATACATCTAAAAACTGAAGGTATAATACAGTTATGCCAATAAGTCGCCACATTAAGACTGCACACTGTGAGCCTAATGGTGTTGGTCCTGTCAATCTCTCTCTCTTTCTCGCTCTGGTGATTCCCCTGTTGCATGTCGGGCAATGTTTCCACAGCCTGAAGGTGCAGTGCCAAACCAAACTGCCCGGTCCAGGCAAACACACACACACACACACACACACACACACACACACACACACACACACACACACACACACACACACACACACACACACACACACACACACACACACACACACACACACACACACACACACACACACACACACACACACACACACACACAACACACACACACACACACACACACACACACACACACACTTGGAGTCAGGCAGACAGGCGGCCACACTGAAAGCGGTGCATGGGATAGATATGGGCAACTACATCATTTCAGAATCAGCTAGTGAGTAGTTGTCTGAACAGTCTTGAAGGGAGAATTCACCTGGAAAGCAAACATCTGTTATTTACTCACCCTCATGTCGTTCCAAACCTGTATAACTTTTGTCTGTGGGATGAATCTTAATGAATGCTGGAGGATTATATGGACCTTTTAAAAATATATTATTTTTGGTTCCACAGAAGAAAGAAAGTCATGCAGGTTTTCAACAGCACAAGGTTTGACAGGATTTGAGTTTCTTTAAATAAGCCCCGTATAATTGGGCTGGTTTTGGGTGTGTTATTGAGTTATTTTCTATTTGGTTGCATATAATTGTAATGGTCCCCTTTAGACATTGACTTTAAATAACTACATGTCAACTAACTCTTATTAGTAATGTTTTGGACATGCACTTTACCTGTATTAGGCCTCCAAATCTGTTGTTCATCAATAACTCCGTGCCACAAGCTCCACATTCAGTCTTTTTTTGTAAGCACTTAGATATGCCTTACCTTAGCTCTTTTCTATCAGTAGCCCAGCCCAGCCTTGGCCGTGCTAAATTCATTAGCAACGCTACTGCCACAGGAACTCAGCCCCATAACAGCGCTCAGAGTCCCTTAGGACGAATTAGTGTATAGATTTGTACATTGAGAGGATAAATCGTCAAACGTGCCATTCAGAGCACAGACTGTTTCAATTTTGTCATTAGTTTTACCACCGGCCAGAGACTTCTTTGACACAACTTTAACAAACCAGCCCGAGCCCTCAGACACACCCTCTCTTGTTTCTTTGGGCAGTAAAGATAAGCACTCTGTCTATTTCTACTCCGTATCAGATTCCGCCGTGCCAGAATGAGAGCATTTAGACATAAATCAACTGGAATGGCCTTGTAAAGCCCGCGGGGAAGAACCACCTACTGACCAGAAGGTCGACGAGGGGCTTGTGCAGGTCTAATATCTCAGTTTTGACATTATTGGACCTTCTGATATGAGATATTATGCTCCACTAACACGAACGGCTTATGCACCACTCACAAGGAGCTAGTTACTATGATGGCTTGCCTATTCCTTCCTCATTCATCATGCAATCAAGCCAGTTTACCACAAGGATACGTTCCCTAGATTGCTGGCGCACACAGCAGTAGACTCGCATTAATTATTATTTTCTTCTTACCTAGTAAAATATATCAAGAACTGGCTGCGGTGAAGGCTAATAGCTTGTGTCATTTCCCTCATAAAGAAGCATTTCTTCAATTCATCTGGAACTGTTATTCTACAGCGATGGGCACTTATGAAAATGTTATGGCAATAGAGCAGCGGATTAGGTGTCGGGTTGGAACACCAGCCAAGGTAGGGGCAAAGAGAAAGAAGTCTTCCAGTTTAGCTCCATACCAGAGCAAAAATGTGAACAAAATGAACAAGAATGGCTCTTTCATTTCAGCTCGCTCCTTCTTCCTCTCTCGCTGGGTTACATATGTCTCTTTTGCTCTCTTTTCGCCCTTTCGCTCTATGTCTACACCCTTCCTCCACGCATGGTCATAAGCCACATGGTGGAGTTATGGATTTAGAAATCACTCACTCCATTTCTCCAGCCCTCCCTGTCCATTCGGGGTGGAAAAAAAGTGCCAGACTATCAGACTCCAGTAGCACAAGGCCACTACTGAGTCAAAGAGGCCCTCGGCTCCTGGGCCAGTGAGGTAGGGGAGACTCTGACCACCCTCAACCTCGCACCACCACCACCTATACACTCTTCCTCAGCTCTGGAAACAAACACACATGAGCATATCCACCCGGACACACACGCACTTCCACATCGGACGCACACGTATGCGTAAACACGCGAGCTTGCAAACTGCGAGTGTACAGAACACACCTGCCGATTTTCCAGACAGCGGCTGTACTGTATGTGAAAAGATTCCCTGTAATTAACCCATGCCGACAACCGGGAAAAACAGGGGTCTATGAATGAGATTTGATTTAGTCTTACAGTGTTTTTGTTTTTTGCGATTGATGGAAGGCATTCCCAGAAGAATCCAGATTTTTATACAGACAGTTTAAAACACTGTTGGATGTAATGTGTAAAAATTGTTCAGTCCACGTCCTTCAGAGTTTAGTTACAACTAATGGTGCATTCAAGTCCTCCTGGGAAGTTCATATTTACGTGTTGACATGTTGAAATTACGATTTCAGTGCGTTCAAGTCACTTTGGTTGGAACAAGATGGCGATTTAACTTTTCTACCTATTCAATTCAAGTTTATTTGTATAGTGCTTTTCATGATACAAATCATTGCAAAGCAGCTTTACAGGAAATCACGTTTCTACAATATATTTAGTAGTAGCTTATCAGTGCCTATACCTAAAATTAAAAAAACATAATATGTAAACTCTACATCTACATAATGAAGACTAAAGAGTGTGCATCATTTTGTTTGTTTTTTATCATTTTATTCAATTTATGAATGAGATGTAAACTGAATCATTATATATTATGTGGTTATTATACAATAATATCATATTGTGTATACGCAACTTGTATAGTTTTACTGTGCATAACAATTATTTTTTTACATTTATTTCAACAAATGTATCATCATTACAGATGCTGCATATGTATAGTCTTTGGCTGCATCCATTGCATCCGACATGTTTTCTCACTGACGCCCCCAACTCGGAAACTCGGGGCTTAAAGAAAATTGGAGTCTCCCACCCGAAATAAACGACTCTGTGGTGGCGTGCATGTGCATTCAGCTCAAAAATACAATCTATCTGACATGACTTGAACACACCATTATCCCATCCCATACCTACCTGGAAGATTCTAGTACTCTAAGACCTTGATTAGCTCGTTCAGGTGTTTAATTACGATTGGAGTTATATTCTGCAGGACAGTCCCCCCGGGAGCAGGATTGGATGCCCTTACTTTAGGGTTGCAACAGTTTGTCACTGGTGCAGTATCCTTAAAGGGATAGTTCACTCAAAAATTTAAATTCTATCATTAGTTACTCACTCCCATGTCGTTCCAAATGCATAAGACCTTTGTTCATCTTCGGAACACAAAATAAGATGTTTTTGATGAAATTCGAGAGCTTTCCGACACTGCATAGACAGCAATGAACTACCACGATCAAGGCCCAGAAAGATAGCAGGGACATCATTAAAATAGTCCATGTGACATCAGTAGTTCAACCATAATTGTATGAAGCTACAAGTATACTTTTTGTGTGCAAAGAAATAAAAAATAACAACTTTATTCAACAATTTCTTCAAAGCGTGTTCAAGACAGTACCAAAGTATACTTTTACTCGTATACTAAGGCAGTGTTTCTCAACTCCAATCTTCGGGACCCACCTCCCAGAATGTTTTAGATGTCTCCTTATTTAACACACCAGCAAGCTAATGAGCTGAATGTGGGTCCCCAAGACTGGAGTTAAGAAACGCTGTGCTTAGGTGAGCACACGGTGTGTGTGTGACGCGACTTTCAGCATTAGCACAGTATACACACAGCCCGAATGCATATGCTTGCATAAGCACCTTGAATTTAGTTTGCACTTATTTTATCCATGAGGTGGCAACACTGCCCCAGCCCCAAGAAAAATGGAGGAGATGGAACGACAACAAACTACTGGTGATGTCAACAACAAATCACTCAAAGTTAAGTCCGACACTGTTCCTGGGTCCAAATGATTCATCAGATGCCAAATGCAAACAACAACCAGTGCTAATAAATACTCACGGTGTGCTGTAATGCTGCTGAAAATGATCTTGAGCTTTATCTCCATACCAAAATCTAATTCATAATCATTAAAATATCTGGACACCGTGAGCCTGTATTAACTTTTCAGCAAGCAATCAAATGCAGAGCGCTTTGTAAGCTTATGCATTCGACTGTGGAAAGTAACCGTTTAGGTGTAAATAAGGTTCATTGTGGTCCCTTTATACTGCCCTTTTGACAAGCTCTTGTACCACTAAAGGTACTATTTCTGTTTATGTATGTACCTTTTCTCCAGTTCGTTTACAATACCTGTTTTGCCTCACATGAAACATATACATTTATAGACTATGTCTGTGCATTATATAAATGTGTGAACATGTTACATACGTAGTAAAATACTCCACGGAGCGTGGGGAACAGGATGTGTCGGGCAAGTGTCAAAACTGGCCCCGGATGATGTAGCTGGCACTTACGCTAGCTCCCCGCCAAAACCTCAACCGTCCTTTGGAGATTTGCAGTGTTTGCCACTGAGCAGGAGCTCAGCAGGCCCTGATTGTTTTCTCATCAAACCTGGCTTATTTTCACGCGGGTTGCCTCTTTCATACGGTTTGATTATTACTGAATGGAGGTCTTTTACAGCACAGCTAAGTGCAACACGTCGCATTATGAGGCTCTACGCTGATTGGCTGTCGGGAAACTTTGGGACATGTTACGGCACGGTGCCAGTATTGGGTTACACCACAATTAGCTCAACTGGTAGGGCTAGGAGTGAAAGAAAGAAACGACATGGTTAGTGTTTACAGATGGGGGTGAATGGGGGATGACAAGGAAGGAGGAGGATGTGGTTGATGTCACGGACTGTATCATCATCAGTGTTGAGGAGTGATTAACTAAAATAACAGTAGCTTAGTTCATTATTCAGTGGCTTCATGCTACTTTAGCTGTTTTTAATAAAGTGAAGCTTTTCCAACAGCAAGATTGCATGTTGTGCATGCTATTTATTAGTATTTCAGCAGTTTAGAAAAAAACTAAAATCCCAAACAGTATAACCTTTTTCAAGTAAAAAGTTGGCAGTGTAGCATGAAAAAATGTACACTACTAAGACAAGTTTTTTAACAGCATGACAGTGGATCAGCTGTTTAATCACAAAACCGATGTTGCCTCTATCTTGATGCAAATGAAAGCATCAGCAAAATGCATACAGATGTAAATAATAATACAAATACAAAAATATATAAAAAAAAATCATTGTCATATAATAATAATATTAATAATGGAATAATTATATGATGTAAAATAGTTATGGCTAATTTCAGTGGTGTTTTTTGTTAACTAGTTTCTTTCTAGTTACTATCTCTATAGTAATGAACTGGACATCTTCATGACACATTGTTACTTTGCTGTCCCAGTCTCATCATTACCCCCCCCCCCCCCCACACACACACACAAACCCTTCCAGGAAAAGTAAGGCAGATGCCCTTTCTTCCCGTACAGCTGTACCCTCAAAAGGTGATCCGTTATATTGTTTATCTCTCTTTTCTGGGAAACAGGTTATAAAGGAGAAGTCTGTTTATTGACACACTGATTCTCAGTGTTAAGTGTAGCCTAACGCAGTGCCTTAAGAATGATCAGTGCCCACCTAAAGACTCCTATTAACCTATCTGCGTTTCCTAGATACACCTGATCCGGGGTCAGCCGTGCCAATGCACTCAATTACCCAGAATGAATCACTACAGGTTACAAACAGGCTCAGTTAGAGGAGTTGTAGTTGTTTAGAAGGGCGGAGGGTTCAGCCACAGACTCTCCACTGCAGAAACGTCTATTAAAAGAGCTACTGAGAATAGATTGTTTGACTTCGACACAGACTCGTGTTTGTCTTTCCTTCTTTTAAATCAAAGGCGTCTGGTGTTTCCGACGTCAAAAAACAAGGACCATTTTACAAAAATAGGTAGTGCATCATAGAGATGCAGAGAGTTATGAGTGTTTATGCAGTGTTGTGTTTTTGAATATTAAAATCAGAATGCTTCGACTCAAATGTATTGTGCATTTAAAAAAAGAAATCACAGTATTAACAAAGTACACAATCATGTTTACACACCAATAGCAACCGCAGTGCAACGCTTGGTTTCAATAAGCATACAAATCTAACTTTAAAATGGCAACCCATAATTGCTATAATTTCCAGTAACTGGTTGTACGCCAAACCTGTACAAACAACAACACACCCAGGATTCTCTGTAGTGACTTAAAATGTGAGTATTTTGCCGTTTATTTATTGGTACATATTCAGAGAAGATGGAGTTTAGAAGCTGATGATTTGCTTCAATACAAACACTGCATATGTCCTATATTATGCAACACCCCCCCCCCTCCCAATAGAGACAACGATAACACTTGGGAAATGTTTTTATATATTTGAATAGTAATTTTCATATGTTGTTATAATATTTAATAACTAATAACATGCCATTTATGTATTACATGATTTATAATATGCATAACATCATTAAATATGATTATTTTTTGCTCTTTTATGTATATATATGTATATTTCCATCTGTCTGGAATGCACATTTAAAGCAGATGTGGTAACACTTTATTTTATGGACTAATATTCACTCTTAACTAGTTGCTTATTAGCATGCATATTAGTAGCATGTTGGCTGTTTATTAGACACATATTCATGTCTTATTCTGCATTAATCCACTCCACACCTAAACTTATCAACTACCGAACTAAATATTAATAAGCTGCATATTAATTGTGAATGTGTTAACTATTCTAAAGTGTACCGCAAAAGTCCAAGCAAGCATTAGAATGATGTGAAATGAGTAACATGTTTTTTACTAAAATATATTGATCAGCTGATGCGTAAAGAACAATCTTCAACTATATTCTGTTCAGTCATACATTTGTTTATTTCATATTAGTGTTACAAGTGCTTAACTTTTATTAAACTTTAACTATTAGCAGTTTTCTTCACGATGGACAGTGTTTTCAGTCAGCACAGGTATTGTACGCTCTTTGCCAGTGTGATAAACACTGTATATCGCTGCATTTCTGATAGAAAAGAGGAGGATGGAAGTATTTTTATTTGTATTAATCAAAACAATAATTAACATTTGCATGAAGATAATATGATCTTTTATATACATGTTAAAGGATTAGTTAGTCCCTCATAGCATCTAAAATAACAGCTTTGACGTTTGAGCGCTTGCAAATCAGTGAAAGTATAGAGTTTAGACAAGCTTTAAGCTAATGAAATGATGTATCGGATTCTCGACAACCAACATGTGACATGGTTTGAATTGAGCTTGAATGTCATGCGGTTCATGCTGAATTAATTACAGCGGTTTAATACTTAAGGTTTGGAATTTAGAACCGACTGACCAGAGTGTTTGAGTTGCCTCATGAAGACTGTACTTGTTGCTATAACACAGCATAACTATTACAGGACAGATGATCTTACATCTCTGTGTGTGTGTGGTGTGTTGTGTGTGTGTGTGTGTGGTGTGTGGTGTGTGTGGTGTGTTGTGGTGTGTGTGTGGTGTGTTGTGGTGTGTTGTGTGTGTGTTGTGTGTGTGTGTGTGTTGTGGTGCGTGTGTGTGGTGTGTGTGTGTGTGTGTGTGTGTGTGTGTTGTGTGTGTGTGTGTGTGTGTGTGTGGTGTGTGTGGTGTGTGTGTGTCTGTGTCTGTGTCTGTGTCTGTGTCTGTGTCTGTGTGTGTGTGTGTGTCTGTGTCTGTGTCTGTGTCTGTGTCTGTGTCTGTGTCTGTGTCTGTGTCTGTGTCTGTGTGTGTGGGTGTGTGTGTGTGTGTTGGTCTGTGTGTGTGTGTGTGTGTGTGTGTGTCTGTGTCTGTGTCTGTGTCTGTGTCTGTGTCTGTGTCTCTGTGTGTGTGGTGTGTGGTGTGTGGTTGTGTGTGTGTGTTGTGTGTTGCTGTGTCTGTGTCTGTGTGTGTGTGTGTGTGTCTGTGTCTGTGTCTGTCTGTGTGTGTGGTGTGTGTGTTGTGTGTGTCTGTGGTCTGTGTCTGTGTCTGTGTGTCGTGTGTGTGTGGTGTGTTGTGTGTGTGTGGTGTGTGTGTGTGTGTGTGTGTGTCTTGTGTGTGTGTGTGTGTGTTGTCTGTGTGTGTGTGTTGTGTGGTGTGTTGTGTGTGTGTGTGTGTGTTGTTGGGGGTCTGTGTCTTGTGTCTGTGTGTGTGTGGTGTGTGTGTGTGTGTGTGTGTGTGTGTGTGTGTGTGTGTGTGTGTGTGTGTGTCTGTGTGTGTGTGGTGTGTGGTGTGTGTGTTTGTGTGTTGTGGGTCTGTGTGTGTGTGTGTGTGTGTGTGTGTGTGTGTGTGTGTGGTGTGTGTGTGTGTGTTGTGTGGGTCTGTGTCTGTGTGTGTGTGTGTGTGTGTGTGTGTGTGTGTGTGTCTGTGCGGTGTGCGTGTGGCGTGTGTGCGTCCTGTGCGTCTGTGGCGTCTGTGCGTGTGTGCGTGTGTGCGTGTGTGCGTGTGTGCGTGTGCGTGCGTGTGTGTGTCTTGTGTGTGTGTCTGTGTCTGTGTCTGTGTCTGGTGTGTGTGGTGTGTGTGTGTGTTGTGTGTGTGTGTGTGTGCGATGGCTTTTTCCACTGCAGTCAGCAGCAGCTGCTGGACCAATCTTGCCAGAAAATCGTGCATTATCATGAGGACACCAAGCAAATATCAGTCTTTTTGTTTTAGCTGCAGCTCCTTTTGGTTTGGCCTGGACAGACAGCCGCAGCTTCTCTCCTGGATAAACTACACTGTTAGGAAGGAGACTTGGAGAGTTTTCTGTTTACAAATCACACACAGGTTTACTCCAGAACATACAGCATAGTTAGTCCTTCCAGAAACAACTCTACGAGATGATGATCCGAGCGCAGGAACAGAGCAGCTCAAGTTTTGCCATCAATTTGAAATTTATTGCATTCTACAATACTTCCTTCTTTCAGCTTTCCCCTCATTAATAAGTGCACTCATGCCAGGACTGCAGATAATAAAATCACATGAAGCTGGGGCTTGGACTGCAGTGGACTATTAAAGACAGGTGTAAATGGTTTAAATTTGTGTCGTTACGGGTTAAGCAGAGGACACATGTTTAGTCTTTTCTGAAAAAAAGATCTCTTATGAGAAGACGATCTGTGTGTGGATAGAGACCAGCCTAATTGTTGCTGTCAATAGGAAATGTATTACTTCAGGTGGGTTAAGCAGAGGACATATGTCATGCCACGCCACATGTTTATCACACAACACATAAAGAAAGACTGTCTGTGTTCTGACTATATTGGACAATCATGCTCACTTCTTCTAGTTTGTTTTTCTTCCTTTAGGATACCTTTGCATCATCTAACACTCACTTAAAGTTAAGCTTTGAAAACACTGCATAGATGAGTTTTTTGCTTAGTATTTTTGTATTGTGTTCCAGTACAAATATCTAAATATTTTTAAATCCATATACACTGGTAACACTTTACATAACATCTTTAGGTATAATGCATTGTGCAGGTATTCATAACGTATGTGATAATGCAGTATATATTTTCATAAAAACTATTGTAATCAAAGCTAAAATGCATTATAATATTTTCTGATCCCTTTTTATATTTAAATTGGTTGTTCATGCATTTTGTCATATAGTTTGTGTCCAATGAATAAATAAATAAATAATGTATATTAAGTGTGGTTAAAATTATTCATGAGACTTTTAGTTTTGTCTTCTGAAATATATATATATATATATATATAATTGAACTGAATATGCTCAAAACAGGGGGGGGGGGGGGGGGGGGGGGGGGGGGGTATCTGCAAATGGACTCAAAGAAAAATAAACGAGTTTTGCTTTGAATGAAGTTTAATTTTATTTTCTCATTTGCAGATATTATTTCTTGATTTAAGCTTAAACTTAATGTCAATACATTATTTTCAAAAAACAAGACTTAATGTCTTATGACATGTTGCTTAAATTGTTAATGTATCTTGATTTAATAATTTTAGATATTTATGGAAAAGACAACAACAAAATGAACATATTTTGTGGTCTACTAATTAAAAAAATAATTTACAGCAAATTTAAATATTAATAAATGTATTTTCATACTGTACAATATACACTTATGACGGCCAAATTAACTTTTTTAGCAATCAAGACTTTTTGTATTTGTAGACAAAATTAAATAAAAATTCAAATATTGACCATTTATTGGTAATCTTTCATAACATGATCATAATCATTCTATTTTTGCTATCGGTCAAAATTGTAATATTGGTGCATTAACAACCCAAACACAGGGAAGGGACTTTTCCGCCTCTTTATATCGACATGTATCTTGTGAAGTGTCTTAAATAATTCACTACGTGTTAAATGCTACGTTGTTTAAATGCTTCAAACAAACCGGACACGGCGTCCCGTCACGTAATTCGGGTCGGCTCTCACACACGCCTGGTATCGGTTCTCCCCGATGGGGACAGCTTACTAAAACCACCATTGCCAACAATGTCTAGTGAGTGCAAATGTTTTATTTAAAACGTTAGGTCTGAGTATTGATTTGATTTCTCTCTCTCTCCTCCTTTACTTGGCTAAAGTACTCCGTCTGTCCATCATGCTTTTCAGCGCCAGGCAGGTCTCACTAAGGTCCTCTCTCCGCTCCCAGTCAGTGATGATAAGAGAGACACAATGTCGACCCGGCCAAGAAAAACACTTCAACCCTGAGCTGGCTTCATGTTGGAACCTGAATATACAATATCTCACCTTTGTGAGGAGAAAGAAATGAACAGAGACATTACGATCCGACATGTTCCTCCGTCGTCCACAGTTTGTATTTAATTACCACCAAATGAGGTTATGTTTCATTTGCAGTGAAACAACTCTTCTACAGTTTTAATCAAATGTTCTGCATTTCTCTTATTATGGTTTCCCGTTCGCTCGGCACGAGGCCTAGGTAAATGACAAGTGTAAGCCACAAACCTTTCGCCCGCTGGCATTACCGAGTCGTGCCAAAGAGTCCATCTCATTCTGAAAACCTAGACGCATCAATATACCTCTTCCACGTGAGGGCAGGAAAAACTCATTATAAAGGGGAAGGGTATGTTTGGAGCTGTCCGGACAGTTTTGACAGGTGGATATAAACCATTCCCTCCATGAACTCAGTTTGCTTTGTCAATATGGGAGTATTCATCAGGTCCACGCATGGAGAAACCGCAGAAATAATTAATACATTTTACACTCTTGAGAGATACCGAGTGCATATCTGATTTCATTAAATGTTGAAAGTTCACAAAATACTCATTTTTAGTTTTGCGGGATGATCTATACAGCAGTCGTTTGAGAGTTAACGCTGGACCAAGAGTTTTAAATGTTGTTGAAAGAGTCTCTTCTGCTCACCGAGGCGGCATTTATTTCACCGAAAACAAAGTAAAAGTAATACAATTACATGTAAATATTATATATGATTTAAAATAAGTGTTTA
>CM049883.1:28328154-28360654 GCA_027474115.1 Schizopygopsis malacanthus
TACTTAAAGCTCAAAATGCATGTTTAATTCAATGTGTTACTTGCCCTTTCTGTGTAATTATTTGTGAAATATACTATTGATTTCTGAGTGAAAATTATTTCATTTTAATATTTATATTTATAGTATATTTACGTAGATGTTTATTGAATATTTACTGCATGGAAATATAAAATAATTATTACAATCAGGGTTCTGAACATATTTACCCCAAATTTTGGTAAAAAGTTAAAATTAAATAAAAAATAAAGTAAAATAAAATAAGTTTATATTTTTAGAAATAATTAACAAATTTAGTTTGACCTCCTATGAATGACAGTCAACATTCTCAAACATGTATTTTCCTATCTACATAACTATTTATTCAATGCTTACTGTTTAAAAATAAACAACAACAACACAACTTTTGTTATAAAAATAAGACAAATTTTAACTGTATTTACACACCACAAATGTGGGTAAAAGCTTGTAAAACTCACAGAAGAGAGAGAGAAAAAGAAAAACAAATGTATATATATATATATATATATATATACACATATACAAAGCTCATATTTGTATATTTTCAAAATGTATTTTGACCTCCTAAGGATGATAGTCAACATTTTCTAAAGGTTAAACCTTCTTTTACAGACCAAATAATTTTAAAATAACAATATTTTTGATATTTCCAGGTCATATTTTGCACTCTGTGTCTGAACGAGTAATGCTGAGCCTTTCATTGAAGCTCGAACTTTCCGCTTGTTGTCTTGTCAAACACTTGTGAATGTCCATAAATACTCTCAGGCTGTCGGTCCAGCAGCACATGGTAAACTCCAGCCCAAAAAGCTTATCATAATCTCTTAAACCTTAACAGCACGAGTGTCAGGAGGCCATAGTTCTTTGTCTGTACTATTTATGTCTAATATTTGCAGTATGAGAGAAGCTGAGAGTGTGAAATATTTAGTTTTTGTAATAATAAACAGTTTCTCTTACAGTAGGACAGACTGTCTTTATCATATATTATATGATATGTATTTTCTTAACAAAACAAATAACACCATGCAGGAGAATTGCTATATTTTGTGGTAAGTGTGATAGTGACTACGCTTGTGTTTGACAACGTTCTCGTGGACTAATGAGAGTATAGAGAAGTGGTTTAGTGGTGAACCTCATCGTTGAACAGATTGGGACATGATTTTACAACACACCACCATTGCTTAACTTGTGCATGTTCAGACCCGTGAATCTCCTCTATCAGGAGACCTGATGTTTCATCACAGAACTGGCATACTGCAGAGTGATTTGTGACATCTTGATGTCTGCCTCCAGATATGTTTCCGTGAAAGCACTGGGGCTTCAAACAAGGCCGTGTCAAATGAACTGGGTCTGTTGCAATAAGTCAGTGGTGCATGTGATCTGTATGTTCTAAGAAATGTTTATATCCTCAAATATTAACATGAACCATGAACCATTCCTACTGTTTATTAATGATATTTTTTAAACAATCTATGTGTTGTTAGCATTAATAAAAAAAAAAAAAAATATTCCACGATTAATGTTAATATTTAAGACCTGCTAACATTCAAATAATATTTTGGAAGAAATTAATACTTTTAGGATAAATCTTTAAAGGATGAATTTAAATATATTTCAAATAAATACTGTCTGTTTGAAATTTCAATTCATCACAATTCATGTGTATGTGTATGTGTGTGTGTGTGTGTGTGTGTGTGTGTGTGTGTGTGTGTGTGTGTGTGTGTGTGTGTGAGTGTGTGTGTGTGTGTGTGTGTGTGTGTGTGTCTGTGTGTGTGTGTGTGGGCATGTTTATGTGGTTTATGAGGACACAAATTTGTATAATGACATGGGTATGACATAGGTATTACAAGGAGAAGGTGATTTATGAGGACATTTTCAGTGTCCCCATAATTTAAAACGCTTATAAATCATACAGAGTGAGTTTTTTTTTTTTTGTGTGTTTGTGTGTGTGTGTTTGTGTGTGTGTGTGTGTGTGTGAGTGTGTTTGTGTGTGTGTGTGTGTGTGCACATTTTCAGATGTATCCCCCTTTGTAATCATAAACATTTTCATAATTATCTGTAATTTAACTACAAGTTTTTTATCTTCTCAGTAACTGTAACTGATTACAGTTACATTTATTTAGTAATTAAATTGCGTAACTCCATTACATGTATCTTGTTACTCCCCAACACTGGTGGCAGATTTTTCATTTTTGAACTGTTTCTTTAAGTATTAAATAACGAGGCAAAGGTTATTGCATTGATCTCTATTCTCTCGTTGAATCCAGCATGGCAGTCAATACACAACAGTAACCGGAGTGTCTGAGCGTTGTCAGCAGGGCATTCTGTGGGCCGCGGGTGCATGTCGAGGCCAGCCGATCAGACATGCTAGTATTTATTAGCAGCTGTGATGCTCAAGCCTTCTCCAGTGCAGTGAAAGATAGCCGGTCCATGTGTGGACGTCCATCAACTCAAATAGATCACGCTCCTCTGCGGACGCCCCCTGAGAGCCAAGCGGTCCAGTTGTCCTATTATAGCCTTGCCTGCTCGCTCTGGAATAAGAGTTTGAGTGGACATGAGAGCTTTTGGAAACGGTGAGGCTGGGTTGCTAAGGATAGAGACTGGTCTGCCCTCTCCTTGTGACCTTCCTCCCCTCGAGGTCCACATTAGCAGAAGCGCTCCAGTCGCATACAGCGTTCTGACTGCTGACACTGAGGCTTACAGATATTATTAGGGAGGGACTTTCCCCAACGACCCCATGAATCATGTACAGGAATAACATACAGTTTGTGGACAAAACATAGGTGACTGTATGCATGCGTCTGAGCTGACGGAGCAGCCACTCATTTTTGTCTTCTCCTAAAAAAAAGTGTTTCTCAAATTCACTTAAAAACAATGCTTACATCTCATAGCACACATATTTAATTTTGGTTAGACATAAACAGATATAAATTAACTAATACAATCTGTAAATAAATAAATAAAAAGAAAGAAAGTAAAGTTGTGACATTTATGAAGAATGTTTTTTTTTGTTGCCAAAAATAAAACTGTTTCAAACAGTGATTCATATTATTAATCAGAGAACCAGATTAATTAATAATTCATTTAGACCTGTTGTGAACTGGATTCAGTGATTTTCTTTTAACTCAACTAATTTATGAATCAGACATCGCCACTTCAGATTTCCATAAATTAATAACATCAGGATTAGTCTAATATATATTCTATATATTATTCAAAATACACATTGTTTTAAAGCATTAAACAACTTTACAGAAAATGTTCATACATCATCTTACTTGCATGCCTTATAAAATTACATTTAGGCACAATATAAACAATCAATAAATTGAGATTTGCTATATAGTGTGTCTATGAATATACATGTGCATCTCTACAAATTTGAATATTGTGAAAAAGTTCATTCTGTTATTGTAACATTTCAAAAAGTGAAACTTTCATATATTCTAGATTCATTATGTAAAGTAAAACATTTCAAAATATTTTGTGTTTTAATTTTGATGATTAGAGCTTACAGCTCATGAAAGTCAAAATTACTTCCTATCATGGTATAGCTATTGGGGGGGTCCAAATGTGAGCCCTCCCCCAGATATTTTTTTAAGTTCAGTCGCGGATCAGATCGTAAAAACAAACAGGCCAGGGTATCATGCTAGCTTTCTAGCTATAATACTGAGCCATTTAAACGTGATATTTTTTCACATTTATTCAAAAATTGCCGCGGTATTTTTGACCACTACTACTTTTTAGATGTCTACTTGCTTATCGTCTGAAAAAAAAGGCGAATGTCCCCCTGTTCGTCCTGCTTCTTTCTTTTAGCTCCTAACGTTACCTTCATTTCATTTAAGCACCAGTGACAGTCGGACTGAGCGGTTTTTTCAAACAAAAAAACAAAGTATATGGTGGTTACGCCCATGCTTCCTATTGATTCCTAAAAATATTTCCTAAGATCAATCAAAAAAGGATTTTCAAACCAGAAGTTATTTAAAGTATGTTGTTTTATGTACTCAATACTTGTTCGGGGCTCGTTTAGCACAAACTCCAGCATCAGTGAGGTGTGGCATGGAAGCGATCAGCCTGTGGCTCTGCTGAGGCACTATTGAGTCTTCAGTTTATCAGCTTTCTCTTGAAAATATCCCATAGATTCTCTATGGACTTCAGGTCAGGCATGTTGGCAGGCCAATCAAGCACATTAACACCATGGTCATTGAACCAGCTTTTGTACCTTTGGCAGTGTGGGCAGGTGCCAAGTCCTGCTGGAAAATAAAATAAAGCTTGTCAGCAGAAGGAAGCATGAAGTGCTGGTTGATGGCTGCGTTGACTGTAGACTTCAGAAAACACAGTGGACCAACACCAGCAGATGACATGGCAGCCCAAATCATCACAGACTGTGGAAACTTCACACTGGACCTCAAGAAACATGGATTCTGTGCCTCTCCACTCTTCCTCCAGACTCTGGGACCTTGATCTCCAAATGAAATGCAACATTTACTGTCATCTGAAAAAAGGACTTAGGACCACTGAACAACAACAATAATATTCAGAATATTTTTGGGTGAAATATTCCTTTTATATATCGTTTACACTTCCATATGTTAAACACTACATGATTTGACTTTATATTTACTGATATTTGACTAAACTTGTTTTAATGTGCGTTTTTTTATGCCCGGTCACACCAAGAACTAGAACTACAAAGATAGCTATAACGATAATGTATTAGCATCCACAGCAATGCATAATGATATTCTGTTTATTATAAGCACAAGCTGTAGTTATGTCATCTGCTGCTTTAAAATATTCTGTGAATTCTGATTGGCTGTCAGTATTTTTATCATTCACCATCTGGAAAGAGTCATTCTGAAAGAGATTCCAATAATATTGTTTCTGTGTTATTAACATTATATCTGTGATGTGCACTTCCATATTCTAATATATTTAGAATGATAAAACGTTATATTTACAGTTAATGTCCTTAACTCTAAATGGGCGTTTATTTTCAAAACTTTAGAAGAAACACTATCAATCTTCTTGAGCCTCTGGCCTGAAGAGTGGAGAAACAGGTGCTGCTCTGACATGTGACAGATAAGATGAGATATGAAAGGTGTGCCAGAAAGAAAGGCAGGCTAGTACTGTATGAAACACAGGCGGCTTCAAATAGAGCCACTGAAATAACTCTCTATTATGCTGTGCAGGTGTGAAGAGCATAGCCAAATAAATACAATTACACAATGAAGTGTTAAAACAAATAGGCCATGTTAGGATACAAATGCTTTTTATTTATATAAATCTGTTCGTGTTTCCATGACCACTTTCTCCAACTTCCAGGAACTTTATACTTGAAGGTATTTTTTTGTCTATTGTCATGATGTTCTTCTTAAAAAAAAGTAGTTTTGGTTTGGAAAAACATGAATATTCAGAATATTTTGGGGTGAACTATTTTTTTTATATATCATTTAAACTTCAGTATGTTAACCACTACATGGTTTTACTTTATATTTACTGATGTTTCACTGAATTTGTTTAATTTTTTTTTTTTTTTTAATAAGATAAAAATGCTTTTTATGGTATAAATCTGTTCGTGTTTCCATAACCACTTTCTCCAACTTCCAGTTTCTACTTTGTGAATAAAAAAAAACAAGCCTAAGCATGAATGTTTTCCTCTTTCAGTCTGACCGGCTGGAGGCAGAAATACTAGAAAGACACGAGCAGGGTCTGCTTAACAACTGTGGGCAGTCTGTCCTGGTATTTAGACTCCATTAGCCACTCATTCTACACTTTGAGTTTGGTGACTCTGCAGTGGGGTGATGCAAGGCACTATATTTGCCTCCCCTGTTTGTGAGACAAATGACTTCTACTCACCCCAGTCACCATACAACAACGTGTCCAGCGTGGTCGTGTTAATGTGAAATAATGTAGTTTCTGTAGGATCGGAGAGGTATAGACAGCTATGGTACACAGGCTAGCAGTACCAAAATAGCAGACGACCATTTGCATTTCATCTGTCGCACACTTGACACCAAAGAGTCGCTCAGATATTTGCGCTTCCCGTGTCACAGCTCTGGCCTTGCCGGCAACTATTTCGGTGGGGTGTGTTCGGCTCCTTCTCCTTCAGTCTTTTCAAGCGCTTACTTGAACATGGATTTCTACCATGAGCTTCAGGCTGTGTTCAGCTATTTTTACATTTCTACAGTGTTCTTATATGGAGTAACAGGAAAGTCTGACTTCACTTGGTGGCTTGTGTGAAATTTATCTTTAAGGATTCGTTTGACTCTTATTAATATTTTTTTGTCGAATGGATTTATCCGAGGATGAACTACAGAACTTCAAAAAAAAAGGTGAGGAATAAACTTTGACTGACTTTTAATCACTTCTTCTCAAATTATTGTGGCTCAACACATGTGCTTATACTTTCTTGACAAAAGGAAAATTTGACATTTTCTTAGTGTAAGCGATATTTACTTTTAATAATAAAAAGCTAAGATCCATTGAGAGCAGCTGTTCTTTGACGTTTTCATAATTTTATGATGAACAGCCTGCTATTTTGAAGAACTTTCCTTGAGGGCCTTATCGCTGTACTGTAGATCTTCATTTCACATAAATAAAATAACAGATGTGGGGAAATTACCCCGACTGCAAGTTGATACGGGGTTATGGTTGGTGGAAAAATTTTATACTGTCCAAATCATCTTGGCCACTTAATGCTTGGCTTTAAATGCTCACACATATATCTCAAGATTTGTCCTGGGTCAGCATTTGAGCTCTCTGAGTTACAGAAAAATGTCTAATAATGCCATATTGTAGTACTTTTAAGGCACATTCCCATTCCATGACAGGCAGAAGCAGTGATGAGTGCCGATTAATGGATTTAGGTCAGAGGATAAATATGGGTTAATGAGTTATTCCCGGATCAACCACACAGTGCAGCAGCTGCAATGAAACAACTGAATGATGACTAATTTGTCTTCTCCGTAGTGTAAATAATGCTGGCAAAAATGTTGAATAGCTTGTTTGAGGAAGTTCAACAATGTTGACATTTTAAGCTTAGAAGTATTTCGTTTTAAAAAGCAGATATTTTGAACAGGACACACTTAAAAGTAGTCTGCACGGTTTGAAAATCCATTTTTTTTACCAAATGGCTTCAAAGGGTTATACAGGTGGCCTGTGTATGTGAAAGGGCAGAGATACGTCTGCCTTCTTCCAAAAATAGTTGGTGTTTGGCATGGTGTATCTTTCTTTACTGTACATAGTCACAGGCAGGATTACCAACCACCTCTGAGGTCAAAACAATAAACTGTGTCATCTTAAATATAAAAGTTAGTATATGATTTTTGACGATAAACTGATATAATTTCTGTTTTTGCAGGGAAATCACAATGTAATCTCCAATATGTGGTGTTGACAATGCAATAAGTGTCAGGCCAGGTCAATTCTGCGTCAGACTGAAGGAATTGGGAATACACATCCATCATGAGCAACCAAGAGAAGCGCCAAAGGACAATCATGCAGCACCTCCGCTATATTGATAGCTTTATGGATGAGATAGATCGTGAGGTCATGAGCCTGACGGATCGAGCTTTCAAGAGTCTGTGCATTGGAGATGAAGCAATCTACAATGACTCAGAGTTTTCCCCATCTCTAGTCAGCTGCCACAAGCCAATGGTGGAGGACGTCTCAAAAAAGGCACAGCAGAGCACATTTTCTGCTGCCAAAAAACTTCATTCTTACCCCCTTAATGGAGCGAATGATCAGTTGAGTAGATCAATTAAGTCATCCAAAGACTCATCGTTTTTTGCAGCGTTTGCAGCCAAAAAGAATGGTGAGAGCAGCAAGATGACAAATGGTGATTCATGGGACAAATCTGCTCTACTCAGCATCCAAAGGGAGCTCTCCGAGTTTTCTTCAGATTATCACAGTTTAACCGCGGAACATCTTTCCCAAGCCCAAAATCATCTAAAATCAGATGAAAAAGGGCCTGCCAAGAAATCAGGCAGGGTTGCTTCAAATCCCCCGGAAAAATCTTCTAAAAGTAAACATAGCAAAAACAACAAACTGAGAAAACTGAATTGCATAAACTTTTTCCTCCACAGCGAATTCAGCCCATTTTTGTCATGGAGGGATTTTAATAAATTCTCCTTCGGGCAGGAGCACATTTCGGAGATTGTGTTGAGCAACAGGCCACCTGAATGGTATGACTCACCTCTTTACAAAGAATTAACTGCAGCACATGGATGCTATAAATTAAGTGTCCCCCCATCAGTTGAAAAAGAAGTTGAAAAGTGTCCAAAACAAAGTGAGACTCATCCACTTAAACCACAACTTGCTTCTGTACAATCGGCAGCGCCTAAGGTACCTCCAAAACCAGAGAAAGAGTCTGGGCACATCCAGCATAATATTCCTACAAAAGCTCCTCCGCTTGTTGCTGAACAGAGATGTAATTCAGAAAGAGTGGAAGCTTGCGTTCCTTGGCGAAAAAGCCAAAGTAGAGCAAAAAGTGCTGCTCCTGTGGGGCATTCCTTCATCTCACCAGCCTGCGAAAGAACAAACGCTAGAGAAGGGAGTGCACAGGCATTTAATAAAGAAGTCAAGACAATAGAGGACCAGACCTCCACTAGTTCAACTCCTTTCAGTATTTCACAACTGTTGACACCGGTGATACCCTCCAGACATGGGACAGGAAATTCAGAGATACTGCAAACTGTGCTCTCACCCACTGCCCTGGAGATCCCAGCGCTCCTTGAGAGAGAACTGTATCCGTCGCCTGAGATTAAGAGAGAGGGGTACAAATCCATTGCATCAAGCTTGTTGTTCAATCTCAAGGACAACAGAAAACGGGTTAAGGCCATGTACAGTCCACCTAAGTTTAAAGTTTTGGATGCAACAAAACAAAGTAAAGAGTCTCCCCAGCCTGAAGTGTCAAACGATGTGCTCGAAATACCAGATAATTCAGAAGCAAAAACAATTTCACCTGCTCATCACAAAGCCATTATCTCTCCAATGAGTCCCTTGTTGGAAACTGGAGAAACTCAAACTGGCTCTCCAGTGAATGGTGGAATGCTAGATGACTATTTGGCACTGAGTCTGCTTCAATCTGGAAATTTAAAATCAAACAGGAGCCCTGCAACAAACAAGGCAATATACCCATCATTACAACTTTACAGAAAAGCTAGTCCTGAGGAGATCAGAGCAAATGCTCAAGCTGTGGTTGATACCAGCGCTCAGGTTTTCCCAGAAAAAGCCAGCAACGATCATGACACAAAGCATAATTATCCAAGTAAATTGTTGAATGGTGTAGAGTTGCAAAATAAAAATGATACCTTAGAGTCAACGCTAAATGCCAAAAAGCCCAGTGAAATTTTAAATAGTGAAAGGACTATTGAAAACAAATCTGGAAAAAGCTCAAGTATAAGTTTAACACAACTGGAAGAACAAGCCATGAGTGATGGTACAAATCAAATTAAGGACAGGTTGGAAACTAGAGGAACAGTCAGTACAGAGAAAAGCCCTGTTAAAGAAAAAGAACCCAACTTAAAGGAGGCAGGAACAAAGCATGTATTTTCTGCACGACAGAACAACTACATTAAAAGTCAGAGATTTGTCAGTACAGATGATGATACAGATCATGATGATAGTTCTAATGCAGAACAACGGCTGATGGATATAAATGATGAAAATATTAATGAGGAGTGGTATAGGCATTCCAAAAATACAAAAACGAAAGAGATAAGACAAGAGGAGCATAATGAAGGAATACCTACGAATAAAGGACTTGTTAAAACAGCAGTAGACGGACCACTATTGAAAGAAAATGTTAATGTATGTGAAGTGGCTATCACAGCTAAAGAACAGAGCAACATTACATCAAAATATGGTTTGGAAACTCAAAGAGAGCAAAAAGTAAAAGAGGGAACTTTCTCAGTGAAAATAAACACTTCTGAAAAGAAAACAATGTTTGCATCAATGGAACCAGTGCCAAGTAAGACAACTGCCCCCTTAAAGAGTGGTAATGTTGTTATAGATAAGTACGACTTGGCCAAAAGGGCTTTAGAGGAAGTAATTGCTGAACGAGAGAAAAGAAAGTTGAAAAATAATGCATGTGGTTTTGAAAAACCTCAAGATGATCTTGAGTTACCCACCAGTGAAGAGGACCAACTACTTAGCATGTTTATGCCGAATGAATTGGGGGCAAGGACAAAAGATGGCAAAAATCAGAATACCGTATCTGCTTCTAAAACTAATATGCAGACTGTGCACACAAAGTCAGAAGACATGGCCAAACATGGTGAAAGTCATGTGCCTGAGATAAAATTAGCAAGGCCCTGTGAGCAGGAAGCATCTAATGGGCAGTGCCAGCATGTAGAACCTATAAAATATAATGAGAGAGACAGATTGTGCCTAGACCATCAAGAAACCAACACAAGTAATATCAGCAAGGGTGATGAAATACGCCAAAAGAAAGAGTTAATGAATAAAAATAAAAGTCATGCAATGAAATGCAAAAAAATGGGAGATAATTTGGAAAGTAGAGATATTTGTAGTGTGGGACAGTACGAGGAAGAGCTGCGTGTTGACAAAAGGGGTAGTTCCAATAAACCTGAGGTACCTCCAAGAAGAGGGAGAAGTCATTCTCAGAGTAATGACAGAGTAGTTGAAAAGACAGAAGGTAATTTGGACTTTAAAAGAGAAGGTGACACTACAGGCAAAACTGAGATAATGGAAAGTAGGGAAATAAGCAAAGTTCAGTCAAGTCAAACAAAGACTCGAGGCCCAGTGAGAGGAAACGTATCAGCTCTGAAAGAGAAGTATGACAAAGAAATTAAGGTGAACCGCAAGAATGTTCAGAAAGGCCTGTCTGTTGAAGGTACATGTTCTGAAAAGTCTATGGAGGAGAGACCCAATGAAAAGGCTCCAAAAGACAAAATTAATCACAAATTTGTTCCACCAAAACTTACAGTCTGTGATGCTGAAAGTGGCATTTATTCCATTATCTACAGTGAGATGGATTCAGAGAGTGGAAGAATGTCCAACAGCTCTTCAAAAGAATCAGAAAGAGGCGAGGAACATTCTAGTTCACAGAGGAAACACAGTATCACCCAAGACTTCCAAAAGGCTGTAGGTGATCTCACAAACAACAGAAATGAAGAAAAGCAAGAAAAGGTACAAATTAATGAGAAGGAAGAGCATGCTGACAAGGAAAACAAATCCAAAGGTCCAAAAGTCTATGTGAAAGGCTTCTTAAGTGGACTTCTTGGACTTTCAAGCTCAGAAAGTGTCAAAACTGTAGACGAACTTGAGGAGGAACTCTCTGAAACACTGTCCTTAGAGTCTTTCAAACCTGATGAAGTCAGAAAGGACAGTATTGCAGTATATAATATCCTTGGACAGTCTCACTCAATATCCTCACTAAGTGGTAAACAAACACACCACAGCAGTCACTCTTCAAACGCAAGTGAACCCTCTCTATTGCATGAATCCAAACAGGGGGCACAAGTAGAATGAGGGGTTAAGAAAAGCAGAAATCTGCAACATGAAAGAAAAAGTAGATGAAAAGGTGAAGGAGAATTTCCAGAAACCCTCAATAGATTCTTGCTCTTTAAGTAACCATGAAAGTGAGTCAGATATCTCTGACAGAGTAGTTTCTCCACCTAGTGATCTGGACAAAAGGGGATGGGTGCACAGCTTGATTGAGTCAGCTAGAAACTTAACACAAATACCACACAGTCATACGGCCTCCAAGGATCAACAAGACAACTGCTTGAATAGATCTGAGAAAAATGAAGAAGATCTGGATCTCTTCAAAGATCATTCTCAAGTTGAGATGCCTGCTGGATCAGTCAAGAGCCCCCGAACAAACCAACCAGAAATGCAGTTCTTGTCCCTTCCGGCAACTCACCTGGTCACAGTCAAGGATGGAAAGCTGTCAGTTGGAAGTGCCTCGGTGTCTGAGGAGGAGGAGCGATGCTCTGCTTTGAGCACTTTATCTGGGGGAATTGATGGCCATGAAACAAGCGGAGGTGATACGATGGAGGAGAACGTCTTTTGCAATGTAACAACAGAGGATGCGGAAGGATTCAAGGCACCCAGCGAGAGATCTGCTTCAGCCTGCAGTGGAAATGACAGTCAGAGTCAGAACAAGCCGCCTGTTGTACCTCCAAAAACAGAAAAGGCTCTACGCCGAGCCATGAAGCTCACCACACGGAGGATACAAAAAGTTGAAGCTAAATGCAAATCTGAGCATAAAGGCAAGAGCTGTGACAAAAGCATCACTCACAAGGCTGAGAGGAGGCACCACAGCACTGACAAAGTACATGACAGATCAGAACACAGGTCGCTTAGCAGTGACAGAATCAACAATAAGCAAAGCGAACATCTGGATAGCACACTTGAGCACAAAGCACAAAGAAGCGAGAAGCATGCTAGACACCATAGTGGTCACAAGAGTCAAAACGTAGATGATAATTATCCAAGTAAAAAAGTGCCACATACAACTAAAGATACTGGTGACTCAAAGACCCATCGCAGTAAGAAACAACTAGAAGCCAAATCAAACCATGGAGTCCATTTGGAGAATGGCCAAATAAGTAATGACAGTGAAAGACTGGGCCGAAGCAATGAGAAATACTTTCCCAAGAAACTGGAACGTAGGACTCAAAGTCTAGATAGATTTTTAAGGGATAAGCACGAAAACCTTTCGAGCACCACTGGCAAAACTGCTGTTGAATTTCATACAACAGAAGGATCACAATACTCTACTAAAAAAGGATTACCTTTGCGCCAAAACAGCATTGAACATACTTATGCCCCAGCCACTAATCTTGTAACACAGTCCTTCCCGATCACCCAGCGGAAGATTTTACAGGATCCTGACTCTGGAGAATACTTTCTGGTGGATATGCCTGTACAGGTCAAAACGAAAACTTTCTTTGACCCGGAAACAAAAAGTTACGTGCAACTTCCAGTACAATCTCCTGAGGCTGTTGTGCAACAAGCTCCACCATTGGAGGTTATGAACACACCACCACTTATGCTGTATCATGGCTTTTTTCCAGTGCCCCTACCATCACAGACATCTGTTGTCAGGACCGGAGGATCTATGATTCCTCCTGATGACCAGGAAGACTTTAAACCTATCAGAAAACAGATGCAGGAGAACTATTATAAAACACATAATGCAGAGGTACATTCTTACTCTGAGCCTGTGTATATATCACAAGAACATACACCTGAAGAGGAAATTGATAGTGTGAGATGAAAACATCCAGACTGAAGCGTTGGATGTTTGTCCAGAGTTTGAATGCGACTGAAATCAGGGATTTGTGTTGTCTGTTTTCAGTCTGGTGTGCCATGGGAAGTGTTTCTAGTATGTATGCTGTTCTTTGTTTTATAGTGCACAAGACGTGGATTGTAAATGTTTAATTCTTATTAAAGTAAGGCCTAGTTCTCTTACCGTTAAAAGCACTTGTCTATTTGTAACAGGACGTTGAGATGTGCCTAATTGAAAGTAGATTTGCTTTCATAAAAATCAGAAGGAGATTATTTTGATACATCTTGTATTTGAGTTTTGGAAGTATTTAGTCCACAATATTTTTCACAGCAGAAAAGTATTGTAAAAATGAAGAGTTCAACATATGTGTTTTATATGCTTATAATAGTATATTTGACAAATGCTTATTGCATTCTGGGTGCATTTTGGAATGAATTAGTATATTTAAATGGATTGTTGCTTCATAATAGAACCATTCCAATAAAAGCATCATCAATGAGCAATTGTTCAATTATTTCATTTTGATGATCGCACTACCTTTTATCTGAAGAAGAATCACATTTTGCTTAGTCTTGGGAAAGCCAGACTTCATGACTTGGAGCATAAAGTGTAGTCCTTATTGTAGATTATTCTGACAGATTTAGATAGAAATAGATGATCTGATTGACACTCTATGGCACCAACCTGTTAACAAAGCTGTAAATACAGTTCTGCACATGAATATATATACTTAACATCTTGTTATTAAGTGCCTCAAGCAAAACACTTGATGCCACAAAACTGGAGAACCTTGGAAAATGTGTTCTTCCTCACTTTTACTGATTGTTTTAACCTAATACTTTGGTGATTTCAATCAGCTTTAGCCATCTTTGTCTGCAAAATGCACCAGACTACATCCCCCTTAGCCATTACAATGCTATTCTGCCTCCACCAAGTGGTAAACAGGAGTTCTGCAAGAGTCTTATGACCTGCTAAAACAACTGTAAAGTTGGGTTGTAACATTATGTAATATTTGTCACATTTGTCATGAGACATTTTTGGATAATGTTTATGTAGTAATATTTTCAAATGCTAAAAGAACTCATTAGGGGTCAAGCTTGTCTGACAATATGCACGTCTTTCTCAGGATGACTTACCTTTAACAGAACAAAATGTTGAATTGTCAAATTGGCATGGCAAAAAAAAAACGTTTTGTAGATTTGTGGTAGCTGAACTTTAAGGGTGGATATTTCCAAGCCTGAAAAGACATCTTCCACTCAAAGTAATGATAGTCTGTTTTATACTTATACAATATATTATCATATCTGGTTGCATGAAACATCTTTAATTTGGTTTAGACATACAAATACCATACAAATATCAACTAATGTTAATACTATCTAAATGTACATTTGAAGTTGGCACATGTGACCCTTTTAAATTAATGACATTAAACATCAACAGATACATTTACATCGTGTCATTCTGTATTTTAATGGCAGCCACAACTACCAGCAACCATGTCGTTGTACTGTTTCAGAACAACATTTTCCTCGTCGTCAAAGTACAGGAGACTGATGGGGTGAAGCGCATCTGGCACACAGCAGGGCTTCCCCGCCTCCTGAGATAGTTTCAGTGCATTCATGATGGATCTCACAGTAGCGTGATTCGTAGCCCGTAGACCTTCGCCCAGTGGAAACGGACAGGAGCCTGTGCAACTGTATGCGTTATAACCTCTGGGAGATATTATCCACCCCGACCAGCCGATTTTAGTGAAGTCTACGTAGAGGTTTGTTCTCTGGCAAGTAGAGGTTAATGCACGCACACTCCTGCGGTTGCGCATTGTTGACTTCACTAAACTTGCTATAGGCTCGAAGAGTTTAAGGGATGTGGTGATATTTTGTCCTAAAAGAGAGTTAACAATTGCATTAAAACTTTCAAACATAAAATCAGATTTTGTCTGTGTTCATACTTGTTTATGCTACATTGTGGGGACCAAATGGAGTGGAAAACAAAATCATTTAATTTTACCTCAGAACAAATCTGAGACTGCTCAGAGAAATGTCCAAGATGAGCAAGGTGACAGAGTATTTTGACATAGAATAGTATGTATCGTGTATGTCAAACTGCCATATAATAATCAATCTATCTTATTGGTTTGTTATATTACCGGACAGTACTAGTATGACATTTTACACTGGTTCTTGTGATTTTGCTGCCCATCATGCCTCCCATAAAGGTACTTTTCATACACAAGGAGTGTGTTCAAGTCAAGACACACAAACGGTTACCATGATAATGAACAACAATAGCTTGATATCTATGTTAACTAACTTTTAATTAATAAAGCAGATTCTTATAACTTGACACTTTGATACATCTGTTTTTTATTTATTTACTTTGTGTGTGTGTGTGTGTGTGTGTGTGTGTGTGTGAGTGTGAGTGTTTGTGTGTAAGTGTTTGTGTTGTGTGTGTGTGTGTGTGTGTGTGTGTGTGTGTACTTGTTTATGCTACATTGAGGGGACCAATTGTTCCCACAAAGATAGTAAAACCTGAAATGTTTGACTTTGTTCGGGACCGGCCTGAGGTCCCCACGAGGGGAAAAAAAGATAAAAAATAGAAAATGATGTTTATCTGAAAGTGTAAGAATGCAAACATGTTTTCTGTCAGGGGCAGGATCAGGGTTAGGGGATATAACATATTGTTTGGTCAGTATAAAAGTAATAGAAGTCTATGGAAAGTCCCCACAATTCACAGAAACAAACGTGTGTTTAACAGTAATAATTTCAGAAACGATGTACAGTATGCATTATAATAATAATGCATTCAAAAATCCATATTCAACTTCGGGTACTTTTATGTCCCTGGGGTCGATTTTATTTGTCTTTTTTAAATGTTTTATTTAAATTGATTTCACCATTTTTTTTTTTGTTACATGAAGGTCACATTGTAAATGTCCTGGATATTCTTTTTTTTTTACCAGGCCTTTATAATTTATTTTTGCAACTTGAAAAATGCCTTTTATTGTATTAGTTTACCCTTGTCGCAGACCAAATCTTTCAGTTTTAAAATATGAAATATTCAATTTCATCACATTTCCAATGCTATTTAAGATGTAATGTAAATGCATTTGTAAAGTAACACTGAAAATGTCTGTGACTTTTTAAATAAACATAAAAAATAAATGTTACATGTATGTCCATAAAATAAAGTGTGCAAAATGTGTTTTAAGAGAGTTTATTTTCTGAAAGCCCACAGGGCCAAAATTGTGTGTAGTCTAGAAAACACCCATACATTATACTCATGCCTGGAGAATTTCAGTACGTTTTAATTACCTGTGTAGAAAGGTGGGTGTTGGTAGTGCTTTCGTCCATCATCTGAATATATCACCAAATATGCATTTGTTTCGTCTGACTGCCCCTTCATCCGAATGCTGGACTCAAACCAGTTACCTGAAGGTAAAGCAGTCACAACCAGGATACCATTATTTGTACCGCTGTTAAGAATCCATTCGGTCACCTGTCAATAATTTAGAAGTTATTGAGACAGCGGTACAAGCAAAGCGGTTGCACATTATTTTCTTCTACGCAGTGATATTTTGTCAGTGTTGGGAAGTAACTAGTTGCATGTAACTAAATTACGTAATTTAATGATAAAATAAAAGTAATTGTAATCATTTACATTTACTGAGAATAATGTGTAATTAATTTAGTTACTTATGAAAATGTTAACGACTACAAAGGGGGTTACATTAGAATTTTTTGACACATACAAATGTTATATAAATTAAAATGTCATATAAATTAACTGCTCTAAAATATGAGACAGCAATATTTCAGGAGTTTAGGACTCAGGATAGGACACATGCTTATTAAATATGTTTCCAAGCCATTGTTAGACTCCTGTCATAACTATACATATTTGATTTCAAACTCAGTATCATAGCTCTTAAACTATTTCTTGTTATGGTTTAAATCTTTATTTCACCTCAGAGTGATCTCACAGTAAGTCTGATTTTAGGGTGGCTGAGCTTTAAAATTAAATTATTATAATCTTAATTCAGATGACGAAGGGTTTCTAAAGCGACAGTAATCACTATTGTAAGGTTAACACTGCTTGGTTTAAATGTTTGAATGTGATTAACAGTTGAAACATTTAGAAAAGTGATCAAAAACTAATCAGGTACATTACTTTAAATGAGTAATTGAAATAGTTACACTACTTATTACATTTTAGATAGGGTAATGTGTAATCTGTAATCTATTACATCAACAAAGTAACCTTCCCAACACTGTATTCGTTCACCATTTGTGTGATGTTGAAGACCTCCCATCCTTTGGTGTAGATAGGTAATAATCTTGAGCTTATCAAGTTTCCTTGCCAAGGTTTAGGTCTGCTGTCCAGCACTTCATACAGGTCAACCTAAAACAAAACATTTTGGAATAATATTTTTTTTTTACACGCGATTATATTGCTTATCAGTCTTGGGGGTAACGCATTACAAGTAACGCAAATTATGTAATAATATTACTTTTTTCAAGTAACTAGTAAAGTAACGCATTACTTTTTAATTTACTAGAAAATATCTGAGTTACTTTTTCCCCATTTATTGTCTGACAGTGTGCTGTGTGAACATGATCTTACTGTAGATCTAATCTAGACTAAATGTGAATGTGTATTAATTCATCCCACTCACAAAAAACAGATTCAGTATTCATCAAAATGAATTAAAACAGTGAAACTCAGAATATGACACAAACCTGCAATAATTAAATGTTAAACAACACAAATATATCTAATCTCATTTTATTAACCGATGTGTTTGCTGCTGACATTTGATCCAGTTCAATCATACTAATAATCAAACATGACTTTAGATAAACTAACAATTGTGCTTGATTGTTGTTTTATTGCTGAAGAGTGTTGAACTTCTCCTGTGTTCTTCTGTTCAGACGTGATTTACTCATCCTTCAGTCTGAGGTTTATTCATCACACTTTTTGGTGTGAAAGGCTTTTACATTTTCTATAAATATAACTTCTTATATTAAAAACAAACAATCAAGCCCTGCTCATATTTAAAAAGTAACGCGAAAGTAACGCAAAAGTAATGTAACGCTTTACTTTCCATAAAAAGTAACTAAGTAACGTAATTAGTTACTTTTTTAGGGAGTAACAGAATATTGTAACGCATTACTTTTAAAAGTAACTTTCCCCGACACTGTTCCTTATTGTGTTTACAGAGCTTCAAAATTCAAGTCTTCACAAAAAGTATGTTAAAAGTTGTTACAAGACAGCGAGCATATTTTTGCCAGACAGATATATGAGGTATTATCCATAGCAAGTATAGGTCACTCGAGCACTTTCTCAGCATCATCACTGGAGCGAACACTAACAGAACACTGACAATATAACTATATTTTTATTTACATATAACATTGTTTTGCTTTATCAAGATAACTATATTTTTACAAGCAAATTTAAAAGGTTTTCTTTCTTTCCTTTTCAGGCACTTTTTTTTTGAGTTTCGGGCCGGCAGGAATTATAGGTGGGGGGGTGAATGGTACAACACTCTCTCCAGCCTCAATATCACGACTGAGGTGTTGAGCAAGGACCGAACCCCAAACTGCTCCCCGCGTGCCGCAGAACATCACGGTGTGTGTTCACCGCTTGCAAGCAAATATGGGTTTTAAGCAAGACACTACAAGCTAATTTTTTAAACATATAGGTTTTCTTTCTTTCCTTTTCAGGGACTTTTTAGGGAAGTCGTCCTAAGTTTGAGTTTCGGGCCGGCAGGAATTATAGGTGGGGGGGTGAATGGTCTTCTTTGTACTGGTGATAAACACTCTCTCCAAAAACACTCAATGATTTTGAGATTATAGTTTGCTGATTTACTAACTGCTTTGACATGACTACTAAAACTAAGGTCTGTTTCCAGAATCACCCCAATATTTTTGACTTGATATTTAGTTGTTTGACCCCTAGATTCAAGGTCTGCATTCACCTTGAGAATCTTTGTTTCCAAATGCATTGACTTCAGTTTTCTCCTTGTTTAACTGAAGAAAGTTTTCGCACATCCAACTGTTAATTTAATCAATGCATTGGCAGATGGAGACAATGGGGCTATAATCATTTGGAGATAAGGCTAGGTAGATCTGGGTATCATCAGCATAGTGGTAGGCAATTTGGTTCTTCCTCATTATCTGACTTAGTGGGAGCATATACAGGCTAAACAAGAGCGGTGCAAGAATTGAGCCTTGTGGGACTCCACATGTCATGGACGTCCACTTAGACTTATGCTCTCCTATACTCACATAATAACCTCTCCCTTCTAAGTATGACCTGAACCATTTGAGTGCCATCCCAGAAAGCCCGACCCAGTTTTCCAGTCTCTCTAGAAGTATGTTATGATCGACAGTGTCAAACGCAGCACTAAGATCTAGTAGTACCAGCACTGATATTTTGCCAGAATCAGAATTAAAGCGAATATCATTTATTATCTTAATGAGTGCTGTCTCTGTGCTGTGATGTGCTCGCAAACCAGATCCAGGTATCCATTTGAATTTAAGAATGTGTTCAACTGATTAAAAACTACCTTTTCAATAATCTCACCTATGAAAGGAAGATTTGATATTGGCCTATGGTTGCTCAACATGGTGTTATCAAGATGGCGCTTTTTCAGAAGGGGCTTAACAACTGCAGTTTTCAGGGAGTTTGGAAAAGTCCCAGAAAGAAGTTAAACAGTTAAGCACACTTTTGAAAAAAGATGTGGGAAGTGTGTCAAGATAACAGGTTGACGATTTAAGGTGCAGTAATATTTCTTCCAAAATTTTGCTATCAATTTCTTCAAAAACAGACATAGTCACTTATTTTTGAAATTGCGGTCTAATCTGTGTGACCTCTGCATAACTAGAAGATTATTAGTAGCACTACTTTAAAGTTTTTTTATATATATATATACCGTATATGTGTGAACAAACCCCTTTGTAAAAACCTTTTATAAATGTTAAAACCATATCAATATTTTTTCTGTCTATTGACATTTTCTGATTTATAAAAGTGATAAAAGAGATATAAAATCCCCTCTGTAAAAACCTAATATGTCAACAAAATGAAACAAGGATTTTTAACCTGGCTTATCCCAACTCCCCAAACGTCCTATATGCAGGTCAAAATCAAGCTCTCCACTCAAAAAAACAACTAAATTTATCTGAAAAAACAATCTTTTCTCTCAGACATGACACAAATCCTCAAAACCACACCTACTACAACATAGTTTTATACACTGTTGAAACAAATTAAAAACAATACTACAACAACCTGTAATAAGAGTTGCTTGTGTTACACCCTACGCATTTTATACATTAATTTAATGTACCGTAGAGTACAGTACAATACAGCAAACAACAACAAAAATAACTATTCTGCCCCAGCATCCCGTCTTTGGTCTGGGACAGGCAAAAAACCTCTTCAACATCACAGGCTTCACTGGCCAGACAGCGGGGGTAAAATCCTCTCGCATGTCTGAGCCAACCCTGGCACACATCAGCTTAAATATCATAGACTGCTTGTCTTCTTGCCCTTCCTCTTTCATGTTGTTGTTGTCCTCCTCCTCCTCTTCCTTGGTTTCCTTCTCTACCCCCTGCTCCTTCTCCTCCTCCTCTGTGGTGTCCTTGACCTCTTCCTTCACATCTCTCTGGATCCATCGTTTCAAACCTGAATGCAGTTTTTCTGTCACTTTGGTGCATTTCTCGAATCATCCTTACTGTAATATTTGCAAAGAAGTGTGTGCATTTCTCAAAACAATTCCTACAAACAGCACCACACAATGGATTTCCTGAAAAAGCCTGTAACTTACTCAAAAGTAAGTATTTGTCAATGAACACATCAGCGCCATCAGAATGAATGAAAAGTCCTTGTGTCATTGTTCACAAACAAGATAGTCAAAAAGCTTAAGTCATGTTGTCAATATAACAGTGCACTTTTAGTATTACTTGATGTAAACTAAGACAACAGTTTGGATGACAGTCACTGTACTGAAGGCTGCACTTCTTATGTATAACATATATCCGTTTCAAAAGTACAAATTTACTATATGGGCTATTAAATGAAAAAGACTGGATATTGAAACAGTTACACTTCTACTTGTCGTTTGACCAAAAAAAAATAAAAAATTACGTCACTGTGAAATAGAAAATAAAAAATGGGCACAAAGGCGAAAATAAAAATGAGAAAGTCCAATGTCAGATTTGGTAACTCTTGTGTTGTGCTCTGTCTATATGCTTTCCAATTGAAAGTTGATGAGATGTACCTTTGAGCTATTTCAGAGAACTGGTTTATACAGGTTGATCTATATTCTCTTCATTAGTGAAAGTCAAGATTCACTTCAACAATTCATGGAAAATGTATAAAAGGTCTAATAGAAAATATGCTTGATAGGTTATGACAACTAGATCAACCATTTTGCATCTAATTACTTATACGATGAACTAATGACTCGAAGTTTTGAGGGGTAAGACTATAGCACAGACAACTATATAATACATTTTGAGCAACATGACAATATTAACTGATGATGTAGGAAACTGTAGACAAATGGACATAATCAATTGCATGAATGTACCAAAGCAATCGCTGTTCAAAAGAATGAGAAACGTTTTATGATGTGCACAAGTGACTCGATGATGTAGAGGTTGAACAAGTAGTTTTGAGAAGCTCTTTTCTGATCTGAGAAATGCACCAAAGCCATTGAGAAAAACTGTGAGCTGACTTTGGCCCTTTTATCTCCATCGAAGGATCTGATTGGTGCGTGATCAATTGTGACTCCTAGTGTTTCCACTTGGGTAATTGTGTGCTAATTGAGCTCAAGCTGTGCTGACTTGAGTGAAGAATATTGAATACTAGTGCTTTCTAAATGACCACATGGTGCAAGCACTGAGTAATGAAGGGATTTGTGTGTAGAGTTTAGCAGTAACAGTTCACCAAATCTGACTCATGTGTCATAGCAGGGGGATAAGGTTTATAGTTTAGAGCAGGGGCTGGCAAGCAAGTTTTGCATCGGGCCAAAAAATAAAATTGCCACTAGATGAGCGGGCCAGAACATAGTCAAAGGATAATTTAAGAAATTAATTGATAACAAAAATGCAACTGGAATAGCTTGACAGACTGTTACAGTGTATTTTGTAACTGGTAGTGAGCTGTTACTCAGTTAAATCCTGAATGAGGACAGTCATTAACAACAATACTCTGTGTCCGGCAGAGTATGTGAGCGGAGTGGAGTGTCAACAATTTTCCCTCCACGCATTTAATAATAACTCTGCTCCGGGTTCACCATTTCCAACTCCGCTCCTCGCTCACTGATATCAGAAACATCTAAATTATTTCAGTATGTTTGAAGTTTCAGTTCTGTTCATCACGTATATTAAAAAAATTTAATAACAGGAGTTTCAAAGTGACTTATTTGAACTCTAGTGTGAAAACACTTTTTCCTTCCACGTCCACATGACAAGCTAATAACATGGTTGTCAGCATTATAATAGCTGTTTTTTTTGCAGTGCAAATTTGGTTTATTCTGAAAATAACAGTATGTTTTCATCAGTTATTTTACCTACAGGTCGATACATTTCTTACAGATTTCTGCTCATTGGAAACCGGATACAGATAAAGGAGCACTGTACGATTACATTTGTTGAATGCATTATTGAGAGAGCGACTGCGTGTGAACACGTGTTGTAGTACTTGTTTAAATCATGCTTTCAGCTGAAAATATTCAGTATCTAGACTAGAAGCAATGAACACATTTATTGAGAACTATAACTTCCCGCTCATGTCCATTACGTCATCATACAGCCTTCATATTCTTCTGATTTGAGTGATTCTTCTCTATGTGAATTCTTGCTAAATATGCAGTTATATTACGGGTCGTTGGCATGAATTGTTCTCGTGATGGTGGTGGAGCGCTCTTGGAGCTCTGAATTAAAAAAATCCGCTCCTCGCTCCAGTCAAAATTACACCGCCCCGCACTCCGCTCACATACTCTGATTGTGAGTAATTCTTGATGTCATGACAGATTTATTTCGGAACAAGCCACTATAAAAATAATCTGTCTGTGGGACAATTTTCATTCGGGGTGTAGTAACCCTTTAAAGCAATGGTGTATTCGGTCTTTCCCTATATAACACTTTAGTAAAAAAAAAAAAAAGAGAACTAAAATGATTATATAACATTTTTAGATTTTGCTCTTAGTAATTTTAAAGTAAATAATTTTCAAAATCTTGATAAGCGCTTGGGAATGACCTCGTGCTTGTCAGGCCTTGGTTTAATTAGGGTAACGTTTCAATTCAGAGTCTGTCTGAACTGTTGAGTGGAGGGGTCATACATCACTTTGGCTACCCATTCTTTGGTATGTTTTGGGAAAACAACATTGTACCCATGTACTCCTTTTATAAAAACAGAAATAATCAACAATAAATTATCCTGTACTGATTACATATTAAGTACAGAACATTGCCTTTTCCTTACTACCTTTATGAACACATTTTCACAATCTTGCTTTTGTGTAATTTTTTAAAAGTTCAGTATATCGTTTCCCACTTTTTCCCACCAGTAGTGGTTGTCATGATGCCGCCCAATATTTTCGTTGTGATCAAGGTCAGCTAGTTGTGTTCAAGCAGTCATGGGAGCATAATGAAAAATGCAGGTTCTTTGATCAGTATTTCAGGAGGACAGACTGGAACACCTTTCGATTTCCTATAAATAAAAGAAACAACGCATCAGGTGCCTAAAAGAACAGTATAATGTATATAACATTATATTACATGTGTGTTAGAAAAGAGCCGTTTGCTGCAAATCATGTAAAAGTCCTTTGTCCAGGAGAAGAGTCAGTAGTGTGTGGAAGGCACATGAGTGTTTCTAGCCAATTTTTTTCTTCCGTTGCTCTTCATGACAGATCATTTTGTTCACATTTGTTTGGCTTTCCTTCTTCAACTCAACTGTGCACACCTGTTATGTGATAAAGAAGGGACTTCCACTTCTCGATCAACTCCTGTATAAATACCAAAACAATTGAATTATCTAAATAACTGAACTATAAGCCCTAAAACATAGATGTTTGTGGTACAGCAACTCCAATATTTTAAACCTTACAATAACAAAATGCAGGTTCCTATAAGGACTAAAGTATAACAAACTTTAAAATAAATAACTTCTAAACCCCAAAAATGTGGATTGTACCTTGTAATGGTGCAGGTACTCAAATGTGACCCTGGACCACAAAACTAGTCTCAAGTCGCTGGGGTATTTTTGTAGTAATAGCCAAAAATACATCGTATGGGTCAATTATTTATTTTAATTTTATGCCAAAATCATAAGGACATTAAGTAAAGATCATGTTCTATGATGATATTTTGTACATTTTCTTAATATTTAGATTTTTTGGCACCCTCAAAGATTGTATATTTTCAAAAATAGTTGTATCCTAACAAACCATACATCAATGGAAAGCTTATTTATTCAGCTTATTCAGATGACCCTTATGACTGGTTTTGTGGTCCAGGGTCACAAATGATTAGGGACTCAAAATAACATTGGTGAAGAAATATATTACAAATGATCAAGCCATGATCATGGAGGGAGAATAGATTGCATACGAAATAATTGCCGTAGGTCACAGCTGATTGTAGATAACTGTTGATACATTGCAATCAAACGTATATAGCTAAAGATATCTTCTTTACAGTTACATTTCGATGTAGATATGACTTACTTTGTTGTGAGATGGTTATCTTTGACAACATGCCATATATCAAATTCATGGTGGATGTTGGGATATTCCACACGCATAACTTTTCTATTAGATGGCGATCTGTCTGTCGTCAGCACATTAATTTCGATTCCTTCCTCTAGTAGTTTGTTTACACTTCTTTTGAAATGAATTGGTTCCACAGCCACAGAACTAGATGCTTCAGTAACCTGACAATTAAACATATGCATTTCTATTGACATCATTTCATAATTAGGATGAAACAATGCATAAATAACATCCAGTAATGTGTGTAGTTATGAACTTCATTTTAAAAATATTTCCATTTACTAAGGTTGCTTTTAATTAATAACATACGGGATGTAAAGATATGTCATACTTAAACAAACTTACTTGGTTCAAATTGACCTGAACCAATTCAAAGTGCTCAATCTTGTCTGTTGTGTTATCCATTAAACTGTAGGAGTTCAATTTGGCTGAAAATCCTGGGCTGAAGTAACCACAAGTACACAACATTTCAGTAGTGTTATATATTATGTCCTCATTTGTAAGTCGCTTTGGATAAAAGCGTCTGCTAAATGACAAAAAAATATATATATATATATATATATATATATATTATTAAATTGTCCCCTAGATCAGTGTTTCCCAATCCTGTTCCTGGAGGGACACCAACACTTCACATTTTCCAACTTGTCCTAATCAAACACATCAAATCATCAGATAAGGGAGACATCCAAAATGTGCCTCCAGGAACAGGGTTGGGAAACACTGCCATTGGATGGATGGATGGATGGATGGACGGACGATAGACGGACGGATAGATAGTACATGTACTTGCCTGTCTGTAAGGATGCATCCGCCAGCCTGGTAGAAGGTTTAATGCATGTTCGGTCTTTTACTTGTGCCTCTGAATTTATCTGGATTTAGTCCAAAATCCAGAATTTAACAAATTTTAGTCTAGCTCCGTGTTCGATCTGACTCCAATTTCAAGAGAGAATTAAATTTAGGCAATAGTTCGAATCAAAAACTGATCAAACTATTGATTGTATTCACTATTGATGTAGATATTTGATTATTCTGGAAATGCCATACTTTCAATTATTAGTTCTTTAATGATAGTGTCACTTAGCAATTCACTCGGCAGTTCACAACTGTGAACGCATGGCACAAACTCGCCAGTTCTGGACTTACTCAGAGGATAGAGGGTGTTTAGATACCGTTAAGTTGGCTTCACCCTGCTTGCACATAGTGTATTTTCCCCTAATCATAAAAACTGTAACGTGTTAAGCCAGTGACAGAAAGAAATCAGAAGATCCCTCCCCACTTCATTATTGGTACTTCAGTATGATCGATCCTGGACGCAGATTTGCGAAAACACTTGACTACGATTTTAATCGTAACGATAAAAACAAAACAAAAATTCAGAAGAGATCATAATCAATCAAATATAACAATTTATTATTAGTCAGGTAAAATGATAACAAAGATATCATGTCATGTCAATACTAAACATCAATTTCTTAAAGATGAATCTAAGAGTAAATATGAGAAAAACAAGTGCACTTTCATAATGTACTTAAAGTGCTCTATTTTTGCGCACTGTACTCAATGTACTAAAAATGAATCTTTAGTGCTTCTTAAGATAAACTTAAGATCATCGAAGTGTACTCAACTGTGCTATATTGAGACACTGTGAATATGAAGTAAAATAAATGTTTAAGTTAACACTTGAACCATCTTACATACACTAGAACTCTCTAGTGTACCACAAGTGGTGAATAAATATTTTTTTAATGCAGAGATAGTATATTAAAAGTGCATTTTAGTTAATATCCAGTGTCTCAGCACAGTTGAGTACACTTCGATGATCTTATCTTAAGTAGTACTATACAGGGCCGTACCTACCATCGAGGTCCAGACCTCAGTATTTTTCCAATAACAGAAGTTGTAAAATAATTACCTTATATTAATTCTGATTTGGTGCTGCAAGGATTAAAAGCCAAGATAACCGATCTTCTCATCTGAGATGCCTCAGCGGTAGGGGTGTGTGGTGTATATCATCTGCGATAATATCGTAATTGTTGTTCAAATGATGTGTGATTTGACATTATCGAGTATTTTGCAAAAAACATTTAAAACAGCCCTACAGAGAGCACGCGTACATTACATGAAGTCTAAACTACAGAGTGTGTTCTTTCACTGCGTGATTCAGTCTAATTCAATGCATTTAGACTGATCACAAGATTCAAGATATGGGGGCAGAAATGTAGGCCTCATATATCTATATCATTTCATAATCAATTTCACATGAAGAGTGTGTTTTTCTCCAATTAACATGATGGTCGAAATGTTGCAATAAATGCTTTTATGGAGCAGTTATATCAGTTTGTGGACATCACGTTTGTTCTTTTTCTCGAAAACATAACTGTGATTACAAATGTGATTTAGATTTTTTTTATAACAGTTCTAAAAATGTAAAGTTAATTAAGAGACTTGCATTTTAGACACCATATTGCCTGTTTTTCCTCTATAATCGCCAACAGAAATCATACCAAACCCAGTCACAGCACTGTTTTGCATCTCGGAGCAACATGATGGTGTTTTGTTTCTGAATTAATCAACCGTTTACATGATTCCCTTCAATCACAAAGACTCAATTAACAGTGATTTGCTGCCACATATTGGTGGTTTTAATTCCACATTTCGACTGTTGTTTCCCAGTTTTTTTCACGTTTTAAATTATTTCAAATATCGGTATTCAGCGTTTTATGTTTAATGTATAAAATATTATTTATGCAATTTTAATTGCAGGTCAAATGCATTCATGTCTTGCATTAAACTGTGTAAATACATCTAAATGCCACTTCAGATGCAGCTTCTGTGTTGATTTAATTAGCTTGGTAACAGCACAATCTTCTTCACTGATTAAAAGTAAGAATTTGACTCACAAGATAATGGACACTTTTAGGAAAAAAATGGTTTTATAAAAGGTAAATATGCCCATAAAATGTACAAAACAGTTTACAATTATTTGAACATATAAATTTGTATCAATTTTGAATAAAAAATACAATTATAATAATATTAATGTTTAAGTATTTTAGATACTTGATTTTACTGAAGGCTACCAGGATAATTGAGTTTATTAAATTCATAAACAAACTATATCTTCTTTATTTCCAGTTTGTAGCGTGGATCATTCATTGCAACATTTAATATGATTCTCATGTTTAAGTATCTGTTATCATGAAAAATAATTTATGCTACTGCCCACTGACTTGGTTTTAAACCTATATTATTATCCAACTTATGAGCCTTAAAACATCTTATAATGCACACATGTAATTCAGGAAAATCTCAATTTTCTCGGGGGGAGGGAGCATACCCCCCAACCAATCTCCAGGGAGCACTAAAGATTAATTTGTAGTATATTGAATACAAAATAAGTGCATGGAAATACAGCACTTTAAGTACATTATGGAAGTGCACTTGTTTTCCACCTGGGATAGTATGGAGCACATGAAATACACTCCACACGGTTGCACCTGGTTGGAGATTATTACAGACCACTAAAGAGGGACACACCCTTCAGCAGAAGAACACAATTCTACAGAAGTGTTCATAATATAAGTGACTACTGTGAAATGGAGACCAGTTTACCAATCGCAGAGACCTATGGAATGATACCAAACATGAAAGGAAACAAATAAACATTCACAAGATATAACATGTGACATATGGACATTCTTGCTTTTGGGGGAGAAGAGTGAGAGGGGCAAGGAGAGGGAGGAAGGAAGTCGTAAATGAACAATAGATATACGTTTGGTCAGCGTGGTGTTGTTTGCTCTCTTTGGAGATCTCTTCTCCAGATCAGTTTCATTGCATGGCATCTGTTTTGTGAGTTCCTGAGTTTTGGCTTCATGAAGAATTAATTTCACTCCTTGCATGTCTGAGGCCACGATCACACTGAACACATTTTTAATTGTTTTCTGTTGGCAGTGCTGTTTATGCGCCCCGGGCGCCTCGAGTTTTCAGTTACCTCGAGTACCGGAGCGCTCCGAGCACCTGAAGTGGGAAAAAAAGCAACTGAGTAGAAAAGCGCCCCACGTTATCTTTTCCATTGTCCAATCGAATGAATGGAGAGGCGGGCCTTGAGTTGTGGTAACGTAAGTTTGCCGTTGCGTAGAAAGTCCAGTGACTGCAATGATGCAGGAGAAACTTTTGGTCTGTCGCGGGTTTTACCCCGAGCTGTATTTAAGATTTTTGCTAATATGTCAGTTTAATTAACAGCAAAACCCAAACATCTTAGAGCGCTCATGCTATAATCCTATGATTACACTGACAGAACAACTGACTCGGTGGTTGTCTAGGAACATTAAAAAACGCAGCGCACTGCTCTTTTTTAAAGTTACCCAAAAAAAACATTCGGTGTGATCGGGGACTGACCTCCCATCCAGTGTTGCCAACTTAGCAACTTTCCATATGTGGCCAGTACTGTCCTGCGAGCGCGAGATCTTGAGTTACACCTCTCCCTGTGTCTGCTCTGATCAGTGACCGCTGGCTCCGGCTGAGAGGAGTGACCGCACGTCAGCTGACATGGATGTCAATCAGCTGCGCATGTGCACACGGTGTTGCCACGGACCAATCACTTGCCTGCTTCTCCTTTGTTTGAAATAAAACTATTTAATTTGACCGTTTTTTCTTCTCTCATCTCATGCACTTATATTACTCACTGTCACTCATAGAGCTTTAGTTCATTCCAGTTTCTGAACTCCTCTAAGATCGTTTACTGGGCTGCGTCTGAGAGACTGTACGTGATTGTACTTACTCATACACGACAATAAACTTAATTAAACTTATTAAACTCATATACACATATAAAAAGCATATATACATATAACTTTAAATACCACTTTATTAAAGATATACACAAATACATAATACAAATATAAAAAACCTATACATAATACAAATATATATACAAATACACAAAGCTAGAATATTACACATGGTTAAAACAGCTAAGATGTCACACTCTAAAATATATAATATTTTAGATTACGTCATTAATATGCAAATTTACGCATGACGTCTTCTAGCGACATCTAACGACTTTTCGAGCAGACTTTAGCTACTTTCCATTGAAAAAAAGTTGGCAAGACTGCTCCCATCCCCTGATAAATGAAATGGATTACGGAGTTGATTTTGACAATGCAAGTCATTAATTAAAGTTTCTGTTATTCTTGATATTCTTCTTTAATGACAGGGATAAGGTAATTCGACTGAATGTCATGGTAGGTGGTTTTATTTGGTATTTTAAGGTTGAGCATAGTGGCCCAATCGTTGATGTGTGTAAATGTTGCTCCAGTGAAAAGCGTGCATGCAGTAACAGGGAGGTTATTTGCAGGCGTTCCTCTAACATCGGTGCATGAAGTCCACTGGCCCTTGTGGTTTTGTTCACATTTCCAGTGAACACGGAGAAGACTTCCCACTGTAGTTTTTCTGGTTTCTGTTATTAGTGAGCCACATTCTTGACATCTCTTGAAAAGCTCTATGATATTGGGCTCGTTTACAATCCATTTGTTTGTTTTCCAAAGCATTTCACGTTCCTCATCTTCTGTGCTTGGGGCTGAAGTTGATGTTGAACTGAGTGGCTGGAAACTAATGTCTTTTTGTTCAGATGGAGGATCTGTGGACAGCATGCTAATGTCAAGCTCCACATGTTCCTCTGATTGCTCTTCAGTGCGTTCTGGTTGAGTAAACCAGGGAGGCTGTGAAATTACAATGATTACAGTTGGATTACATTATAAATGAATATTAATAAGCAATAGATGTGGGAGGAAAAAAATTATTCACCCATCGCGATTCTTTTTAAAAATCGATTGTTTACCTTAAAATCTATTTGTATTTCATTATGTTATGAGGTGGTTGGGGGAAGTTAGCGCTTTGTGATTCCAACAGAGGGTGAAATGTAATGATCGACCGATATTGATTTTTTATAACTGATACCGATACCAATTATTTGCATGTTTAATATGTACCCGATAGCCGATATGCAGAACCGATATATATTTAATGTTATAAAGTAAATAAATAACAGATTGAAGTCCATTCTTCGCTTAGTTTTTTCCTTTCAGTCATCTTAACAACAAAATATCTTCAAATTACAACAATAAAAACATTTTATTTATAAACAGCATCATCAGCAACACTCATATTAACAATAAGCAAAATAATGTATTCAAATGGAGAAAATAAAGGACAGAAGTCATATCAACTTCATTTTAATCTACAGTTTTAGGTTTATAATCTGTTTAATAGACTAAAGAGTGAAGAATAATTCACTGAATAATATTCTCTGGAATATTGAAATAAGCTAAAACAAACAAAACATCGTATTTTATTGCATTTCTTAAATGGCACGTTATATATCAGAATTATTTAAATGTTTTTGTCTAAATTATGAAATAACTGCTGACAGCGCGGTTTATCTATTTACACAGAACTATACTCAAACTGCGATCGCTTGCGGAGATAATAAATCATTAATTTCGATAGAGATATTTATTGGCAAAATAATGGTTCTATAGTAAAAAAAAATTTGTTTACAAAACCGATTATGGTAAAATGCTTAAATATCGGGAAGAATATCGGTAAACCGATATGTCGGTCGATCTCTAGTGAAATGTATAGGTGTGTTTGACTTGGAGCAGCACCGCTCAGACGATCAGCGAATGTCATCAAAGTACCGCGAGAGCTACAGAGAACAGACGGCTTTCTAATCGCTCTCGCGGTGCTTTGATGACATTCACAGATCGTTCTGCGTGCCGCTGCATTAGATGACGTCATATATGTTTAAAGCCGGCAGGAGAAAGCAAAACCATGACTGACGCGGAGGATCAAACCTCTTCCTAAATTATTTCTGCACCTTCATGTTTTGAATCCCAGCCGCTGGGAAAACATGACTGAATAGTAACATAGCACTTTGTTTTATTTCAGAAAGTATTTTTTCTGCTCATTTTGTATTATATGCATGTGCAAGTTCAGGGTTTTGGTACTTTAAAGATTCATGGTTCAAGGTACTTTAAATATACACTGTGTATGCTCCTGAAATAAAGTGTAGAAAGATGTGATGTATTGTTTTTGTTAATATGACTCATCATATACAGTCTCTTCTAAGGGTACAATGAACTACTTTACATTGTCTAGTCTTTAATGAGCAAACAAAAATCACAATAAATTGTAATATCGAATCACAATAGTAACTGCTGAGATGTGTGTTTTTATTTTATTGTGACAGTCTGTATATTAAGTGTTCCTGTGGCTCAGTGGTAGAGCGTCAGCAGTGCAAAGGTTGTGGGTTCGATTCCCAGGGGACAAAAACCATGTATAGCCTGAATGCACTGTAAGACGCTTTGGATAAAAGTGTCAGCTAAATGCATAAATATATAAATATAAGTGTATAATTCAACTTTTCCCCACGG
>CM049883.1:28368154-28373154 GCA_027474115.1 Schizopygopsis malacanthus
TTCTCTATATGTATCAATAAACTAGACCAGTAAGGTTCGCTACAGGGGGGCCAAATAAACCAATAACAAAACAGACAGACCAGGACAATTTTAGTTGTTTTTCTTTGAATAAATGTTGAATTGAATGAAAATATGAAATGAAATTCAATAAAAGATAACTTGCATAGCCCATGTTCTCTTCTCTTTCTCTTCTTTTTGTTTTGTTAGATCTCTTTTGATATTTAACTTCAATTTTTGAATTTGTTATTTGTTTCCTTCTTATTAATTGATTTACTTTTTTTCTCTCTAACCTTTTTTAGATCTTAAGCTTATAGGTTACTGGTTTGAGTTCGAACCTCTGACCCACCACAAAACTATTACAATAAATCACTCCAGGAAGATAAAATAAAATTACTGTCAGGGTTTGTCAAGGGAGGACCCAGATTTGCAGAATGAACAGGGGGAATAGAATTTATTAGTAACAATTACACAAAAGGACGAGGCGGGCAGACAGTCCACACAATAGGGAAAACCAAAACTGGTCGGAGAAGGGGGATAGCGCCAGACTGAGGCAAAACGGGGACAAGGTAGGTCAAGGAGCCCCATTGGCCCTGGGGATGTCATGAAGTAAATCAGTAGGTCAGGAGAATCAGCAACCAGGGAGTACTAAGGGAACAGAGCAGGAACCAACAAGACAAACAAAGACAAGACAACAGGATGGACAAGAGAGACACAATCAAAAAGTAAAAACTTACGAATAGGGGAAAACAAGAAATAAGACAGAAAAGTAAAAACAAAACTATAAAATTAAGAAATTAAACGACTTATGAAACCTAATGGAACAAAAAAAACTAGGAGTATGGCTAAATACAAACAAAAATGAAGAACAAAACCAAGCCTTGACTAAACACAAGTTTAAAATTAACAAGAAAACTAGATTGCAAAAGGGCTGAATAGAAAGCCTAATAGACTAGTTATAATAGCTAGCAAACGTTATTACACAAACGAACCAGCAAAAGACAAGAGGGAAAAGAAGCAATTAAAGGAGCAGAGCACACGAATCAGGTGGACACAATAGTTAAACGAGGATAGACAAGGACTAAACAAGGGGGCAGGGAATGGAAACAAGGAGGCAGGACAAAGCACTGGCCAACACAAACAAAGACACAGCCTTGTCAGGCACAAGACAAGCAAAGAAACATTAAACTAGACAACACAGACAAGGCTGCCATCTGACAACAACAGTCAGTTCGGTATATGAAAGTTGTACATGTGTAATGGGAAAAAACTTTGAATCCAAACAATGAATCCATGAGCACAGTGTAGTACTCCTTGTTATGCAAATTGTTCAATTGCAAAATAAATCCAGTTAGTGTGATGATCAGTGTTGAGGTGAGTGAGAAATACCACTAGGAATGGATCAGGATGGATCATTGAGTCGAGGATTTTCTTCAAGATGTCTCTCTCACAGTTCTCTGGGAGGCTTGGCATCTGATTACATCTCAGTTTAAAGTCCTGACCGAATCCTGATCTCAACACAACTAATCAACCGCATCCGTTTAATCACATATCATCAGTTATTAGCATCGACATTACTCTTTTGTGCGCTGATTATAAGCGCGTGCGCTCTCTTTTCTCTTTGTGTCTCGTATTAGTAATCATGGTGAGGATAGTTGTAATTATTTTTTTTAAATACAACACAGCAGAACAATTGAATACCCATTTTATCAAGGCCAGTTTGTTTTTATTATTGAAAATATAATTATGCAAATTATATATATATTTTTTTTTTATTATCACTATTTTTAGTGTCTTTACCTGGGTTCCATTGGTGAGGATAGTTGATATTGGTGGCTGTGCTGTCTTTAACCACGAGAAAGGATCAGTTCTTCTCCACTAGATGGTGCTGATGACTAAGAAAACAACTTCATGTCATCACATCTGCAAGCGCTTGCTGCTTGGCTGATCTTTTAAAGCAGAGAAGTGGATCTGGGCATTTTTTTGTATAAATGTATTACTTAATACTCAAAGCTTTATACATATATATATATCCGATCTGCCTCACAGTTCAGTAGATATCAAGGACAGAAGAGCTTTTTGAATCCATGCATTTAGAGACTTTTAGAGACAAACCAAAAGCACCCTGCTATTATTCCCCATTAAATATATCGTTTTAAATTCCATTGGATAATTATATACAGAATGACATAAACATTGTGACATCGGGCTCTAGGAGATATTCATGAAGATGAATGAGCAGTTCCATGCGTTTGAGAGAAGATTTCTCTTTCTGAAAGTATGAGGTGAAATTCTTGGCCCGCTCGAGTCCAAGCCTACTTTACTGTAAACTCTATTCCTAATATAGCCGCCTCCTTTCGTTCAACATCTCTTTGGGTCCAAACGAGAACAGATGGAAGAAATTAAACAAGCACCAAGCCATTGCTGCTGTTCTATTAGATATCTGAAGAGAAAATACAATTATTGCTAAAGTGGAAACACACCGCTGGGGGATTACAGGAGGCCTGGCGCTTTATGTTTTCAGAGTGATTGGATTCTGGTTGACCTCGGGGGGGGGGGAAGTGTTTAGGGCTGTTTGGGTTAAAGATGAGGAAGGTGAAGAGGATCGTTTACAGGAGCTGCTGTTTCATTTCTCATATCTCTGCCACTTAATTCTCATTTCCTCTTTCCAGAATCTGTTATGCTTAACAATTAGTCCGTTTGTTTAGAGGTGCTTTCTGGGAAAATGTGAAGGTTTAAAGGAATAGCTCACCCAAAAATGAAAATGAGCTTCAAATGTATTCAACCTCAGGTCATCCGAGATTAGGATGAGTGTGTTTCTTCATCAGATTTGGAGAAATGCAGCATTGCATCAGTGTCTCAGCAATGGATGCTCTGCAGTGAATGGGTGCCGTCAGAATGAGAGTCTGATAAAAACATCACAATAATCCACACCACTCCAGTCCATCAGTTAACATCTGGAGAAGACAAAAGATGAAATAAATCCATCATTAAAGCATTTTAACTTCAAACCATCACTTCTGGCCAAAATACCACAACAAAGCTTCCTTCAGTGAAAAAGTGCTTCTCTTGTTGTCTCAAAAATGAGTTTAGAGCTGTTTTGTCTTATAAACACTGTTTGATCTGTGCAGATTTCTCTCCTGATTCAGACCAGAACACTTTTCACTGGAGGAAGCGTTATTGTGGATTATTGACTCATATTGTAGTTAAAAAAACATATCCCTCTAAGCGCCAAAGTCGCAAAATTGCGACAAGATGTCATACTTCATGAAATAGACTGTAGTTCCTGATATGGTGTAATATCGCATTTGTATTCCCTACCACTAGATGGCAGACATGTGGTACTTTGATTCTAGACCAAAAGTGTTCGAGGAAATAGCAGAGCAAGTGAGCGATCGTGGCATTGATGCGGGCAGTCGTTGGCCTAATTGGGCAGTCGTTGGCCTAATTTGGGCAGTCGTTGGCCTAATGGGTAGAGCGTTGGACTTGAAACCCTGTGGTAACCCAAGGTTGTGGGTTCGAATCCCGGCTCTGACAGGAAGTCCACGACTGCTGCACAGTCGGCTGCCCACTGCTCCAAGTGTGTGCACTTGGATGGGTTAAATGCAGAGAACACATTTCACTCCTCATTATACTCTGTATAATTGTGTATGTGACAAATAAAGGTCATCCGAGCTTAATTTGTTGAGCAGTTCAGTTCATAGCGTGTGAGTAAATTGTGAGATTTGTGAGAGAAAATCGTCTAATGACTAATGACTTGGACTAATACAAAGTTGATGACATCATAATATGCAAATTAAATTAGTATATTTACATCCCACATAAACTTTTGGTCATGCCCAACATTGTTCTAATTTACAGTAGATCTCTATCTTTAAGCCACAAGCTTTTGAAATATTGATGTCAAAATCCAGCATTTTTCCCAAAAAACCCTGGCGCCTAAAGGGTTAATGATGGATTTGTTTCAGCTTTTGTCTTCTCCAGATGTTAACTGATGGACTGGAGTGCTGTGGATTATTGTGATGTTTTTATTCTGACGGCACCCATTCACTGCAGAGCATCCCTTGCTGAGACACTGATGCAGAGACACATTTCTACAAACCTGATGAAGAAACAAACTCATCTAATCTTGGATGGTTTGAGGACATTTTCAGCTAATGTTAATCTTTAGATCTATTCCTTTCACATCTCTTTGAGGATAAAGATATCTTGACAGACGAGAGACACACTCATGTTGATAAAATGAGTCTAGGACTGATTTTGTCCAGATATTACAAGCCAAAGCAGACACGTCTCACGTCTAGGCATCTCCTGACTCAGAACACGATGAATGCATTGATTCAGCTTTTTACAGTAAGATGATATGTTCTTTTAATGACCGTAGAAATTATTCTCTAAATCACAGCCAGACTTGGAGGAATTGCATTCACCTGCCAAATGCGTGTTTGGAGTATCTTAGATGTGTGTTAAGACCAAACCAGAGATGCAGTCATCATTTAATAGATTTCAAACACATATTGAGGGTTTTGTGTTTTTATTGGATGTTTTATTGGCTTGAAAACTGCATAAGATGATTTAATGATACTGTATTCCTTTCTAAGAACTTGATAAACGTGATGATATTTGTCAGAAAGTGTATCATTTATCTTTCATTGACATACCTCGATCCATCCATATGAGGAGTGAGCCATGCGTTTACGTCATACCAGTAAATCTATGAGTACTATGCAAGAAATGTAGTAAATCCTTTACATTCTGAGCATGTGGCTGAAATTAAAGGATGGGGGGAGACAAAACAAAGAGATCTGTAAGTGAACGTGAGCATGTTAACCTCACTGTTGGCAGACGAAGACTTGGCTCTACAGCGTGATATTGTTCAGTGTTTGACAGCTTTATGACATACAAATGATGGGTGTTTGTTACGAGTAAACATAAGGGTGGATTCAGCGTCAGAAGTCAAAAATCGTTTGAATGTCACCCTAAAAAGCTTACTGTAGGCTATC
>CM049883.1:28375654-28425654 GCA_027474115.1 Schizopygopsis malacanthus
GATGCAGCATGTGCTGACTGATAGATGTGGCACACTGTAATCAAACAGCAGCGGCCGACGCTGACAGACAGTCACTGGACTCATCGCACACATGGTGGGTGGTAAGACGTGTGGTCAGTGATGATACTGTGGACTGGATCGTCCCGGGATACAAGCCATTCCTTACAGCGAAGGTCGAAGTTATATTAATGGAATTGCATTTTAGAAAACTGCTAAAAAAGCTGTCACGGGGGTGTACCCTTTACACATTTGTACCTTATTTACTCCTAAAGGATGCATATTAGTACATTAAAGGTACATATTAATACCTAAAGTGGATATATATTTAGAATAATTTGTTGCATGATTTGTTTTTAAATTGTCACACAAAAATTACGTTTTTTTTTTACAAATAATTACAAAAAAATTAATTAAATGTGTATTTTGAAATAAACTTCAATACTATTTCCTTGTATGTATATATTTATATATATTATATATATATATATATATATATATATTATATAAATATATTGTACCGGTATATAATTTTTTTATGAAATTTAAATTAAATAAAAAAAAATGTAAAAAATTAAGTATCTATATATATATTTATTATTATTATTATTATTATTATTATTAACTTCCTCCAAATTTGTATACCTTTTCCCAATTTATTTGTTCTCCAAATTTATATATCCATTTTTATTTGTATTCGGGTTCTGTGTGGATCTGGTAGCCTATAAAACAGAATAATATATACACATTTTGATAATAATGTTATAATAGGCCTTTGAATGAACATAAAGTCATAACATTTTGAAAATAACTTTTTTGAGAATTAAATATTCTGAGAATAAATGACATGAAAAAGGTTATATAGCATTTTGAGTCACTACATTATGTGAATAAATGAGAATTATGACTTTAATTATGATAATAATATCCTCTTTGGTGTTATTTTTATTACAACTTTAATTTTATAATGCAATGACTTTATTCTCGTAATTCTAAATCTGTTTTCAAAACATTAAACATACAATATTGTGACTCCATTCTCATAAAAGGCCTATTATTAAATTATTCTCAAACCATTACGTGGTTATTCTTGAAATCGTCATGCACATCTGCTATTTGCTGTGTCTCCTAAACTTTTCCAGACTGATGATATTTAGTAAGATATTGTTTTTACATTTAGTCTTGAATTTCACATGCGCGCTCACACACGCACACACACACACACACACACACACACACACACACACACACACACACACACACACACACACACACACACACACGACACACACACACACACACACAGACACACAGACACACACGCACGAACGCACGTACTCACGCACTCACTCACACACACACACACACACACACACACACACACACACACACACACACACACACACACAGACACACAACACACACACACACACACACACACACACACACACACAGAGACACACACACACACAGACACACACACACACACACACACACACACACACACACACTCACACTCACACACACACACACACACACACTCACACACACGCACACGCACACGCACACGCACACGCTCACGCACACGCACACGCACTCACACTCACACTCTCACACACACACACACACACACACACACACACACACACACACACACACACACACACACACACACACACACACACACACACACAGAGAGACACACACACACACACACACACACACACACACACACACACACACACACACACACACACACACACACACACACACACACACACACACACACACACACACAAACACACACACACACAAACACACACACACACACACACACACACACAAACACACAGCCACAGACAGACACACACACACACACACACACACACACAGACACACAGACACAGACACACACGCACGCACACACACACACGTACGCACGCACACACACACACACACACACACACACACACAGACACAGACAGATACACACACACACACACACACACACACACACACACACACACACACACACACACACACACACAGATAATGACTTTTGCATAACCTGCTGCCCCTGAAAAGAATGTTGATGTTTTAGACAAAAGATCTGGTTGATTTGACAGCAAACACATCAATTACAATAAAGGTTGAGTTCTGTCTGAACGTGTTTTTTCAATGTATCTGTTTCTAAAGACAGAAGACAGATTAAAACTTATTTCTAATATTGATTTCAAAGCTGCGCTTTAGACCTGCCAGGTTTACAAACATGCTAAAAAGCTTTGGCGCTCAAGCACGAGTCTGCTATTACATAAGAAACACTTCCACGGGCCAAGCTGGAGCTCCTCTCTCCATTCCAGGCCCATCTGTCTGTCTTTTCATTCATTCCTCTCACTCATCTATTCCCAGACTGCCTTGTTTCTGTATGTTACGGATGTATTTTGCATCGCATCTTTTAGTGTTGAATCAGTGTCATCAGATCAACACAACAGTGATGTATCTCGCCAGCTTTGAGATGCTGACTTGATGTAAAGTGCCACAGCAATGGATTCGCTGATTAATTTAACCCAACAACAGGTGTATCAGGGGAAGCGGTCTCATTAGATGTCTATAATTATGATTGTCCCCATATATACTGTACTATATATATATATATATATATATATTGATTTACAAAAAGTAAGCATTAACATAGCAAAAGCAAAACAATACACAATTGCAATAAATTATTAAACATTTATATGATATAATGTAATATAATATAATTATAATAATCTTAAATTCAATAAAGGGACCCTACAATAATAATGATACATTTATAATATGTTTCAAAGTTACAATTGTAAGATATGTGCAATATGGGAAAATGTTGCCATAAACATAAAAAACCTTACAAATCACTTATTAAATTTTGTCGTCTACTTATAATAATAATAATTACAATAATTAACATTTACTATTATATACAAATATTTATTTATTTCAGAGTAACAATTATGTGCAATATAGCTCTAGTAAAATTGAAGCATAAACATGACAAAAACACCTATTCCATTTTTTATAATAATAATAATAATATATACAATTTATTATATTATTATTATTATTAGTGGTGGGTTTTAGTAGTTGTAGTGGTGGTAGTATATAATTATAAATGTAATAAAGTGACAAAAATATAGATTACATTCTAAAAAAAAGAAACATAAAACAATCACTTATTAAAATAATAATAATAATACAATAATACACGTTTATTATTTTATAAAATATTTATTTATTTCAGAGTGACAAAAATTCTGTGTAATATAGCTCTGGGAAAGTTTATGCATAAACATGACAAAAAAATCACCTATTCCATTTCTAATAATAATAATAATAATACATCATGTTTATTATTATTGTTATTATTAGTGGTAGTAGTAGTAGTGGTGGTATATAATTAGAAATTTAATAAAGTGACCCTACAAGTATATAGATTGCATTAAAAAAAAGGTAAAAAAGCAAATAAAAATCACTTTTTACATTTATAATAATAAAAGACCCCGCAGTAGCATAAACTCTTTCGGAGCACAGCTTGCATTATTATTGTCATCGTGTCTCTTCAGAGCATGATAAACATACTTCACATTGTGTGTGATTTTGTTGTATCAGCCAGTGTGCACGCGTGAATCTGTCTTTCCAGTGAACGTTACATTTGTGGCCTTGTTCCTTCAGGTCCCAATTCATTATACATGTGGAAGGGCTCATTTTCCAAACATAAATAGAAATACAGGAGGGCTGCTCCTTCAAAAAACAAGCAAGGTGCTCAGAAGAGGCATTCAGCATATTCCTCAGTGTTGAGCTAAAATAACAATGGGGTTTGGTTAGTGTAAGTGCTAAATGCAACGAGACACTGGAGCGCGATGCTGTGTATTTTTCATGAGTCAGCTGGCAGGCGCGGTATGAAACCAGAGTCCTGCAGCGATGGCTCTGTGAAAACAGCAAGCCGTTCAGCTGAGAGTAGAAGTAAACGAAGTGCTTCAGTTTGCTGGAAAGACTTCTAAACTCTCAACAGGTTACAGATTATGTGAGATGCAGACTTTCTCTTTGAGCGCTCGTTTAGAGTCATAATGATTAATAATGCAGTTTATTTCGTTCATTTATTATCATATTTATCATCATATATCAAAGTTATTTTAAAAAAAAAATCAGGAAATTATATCATAGAAAGGACCCCTGCAAACCGCTCAAAAGACCTTGACACACTGGTGTTTCCAAAAATGCAGATATTTTTGATAGACAGACAGACAGACAGACAGACAGACAGAGAGACAGACAGAGAGAGTGAGAGAGAGAGAGAGAGAGAGAGAGAGAGAGAGTGAGAGAGAGAGAGAGAGAGAGATAGAGATAGATAGATAGATAGATAGATAGATAGATAGAGAGAGAGATAGTGATAGAGAGAGAGATAGATGGATGGATGGATGAAAATATTTTTTTTTATATATTTTTTTAAATATAATTACTCAATTATGCATACTCACATTTATTAAGGTGTAAATAATTATTAACATTTTATGTATTTATTAATTATTATATATGTATATAGTATCTCACAGAAGTGAGTACACCCCTCACATTTTTGTAAATGTTTTATTATATATTTAATGTGACAACATTGAATAAATGACACTTTGCTACAATGTAAAGTAGTGAGTGTACAGCTTGTATAACAGTGTAAATTGGCTGCCCCCTCAAAATAACTCAACACACAGACATTAATGTCTAAACCGCTGGCCACAAAAGTGAGTACACCCCTACGAGAAAATGTCCCAAATTGGGCCCAAAGTGTCATTATTTTGTGTGGCCACAATTAATTTCCAGCACTGTCTTAACCCTCTTGGGCATGGACTTCACCAGAGCTTCACAGGCTGCCACTGGAGTCCTCTTCCACTCCTCCATGATGACATCACGGAGCTGGTGGATGTTAGAGAACTTGCGCTCCTCCACCTTCCATTTGAGGATGCCCCACAGATCATCTTTATCCTCAGCTTCTTTAGCAAGGCAGTGGTCGTTATCATGTTGGAATATTGTCCTGAGGCCCAGTCTCCGAAGGGAGGGGGTCATGCTCTGCTTCAGTATGTCACAGTACATGTTGGCTTTCATAGTTCCCTCAATGAACTGTATCTCCCCAGCGCCGGCAGCACTCATGCAGCCCCAGACTATGACACCCCCACCACCATGCTTGACTGTAGGCAAGACACACTTATCTTTGTACTCCTCACCTGGTTGCCGCCACACACGCTTGACACCATCTGAACCAAATAAGTTTATCTTGGTCTCATCAGACCACAGGTCATGGTTCCAGTAATTAATGTCCTTAGTCTGCTTGTCTTTAGCAAACTGTTTGCAGGCTTTCTTGTGCATCATCTTTAGAAGATGCTTCCTTCTGGGACGACAGCCATGCAGACCAATTTGATGCAGTGTGCGGCGTATGGTTTGAGCACTGACAGGCTGACCCCCCCCCTTCAACCTCTGCAGCAATGCTGACAGCACTCATACTTCAACCTCCAGATATGATGCTGAGCACGTGCAGACCATGGCGAGGCCTGCTGAACCTGTCCAGCTGTATGGTCTTGGTCACCATGCACAGTTTCAGAGTCTTGAGAATCTTCTCTAGCCTACGCCATCTTTATGTAGAGAAACGATTATTTTTTCAGATCCTCAGAGAGTTCTTTGCCATGAGGTGCCATGTTGAACTTCCAGTGCTGAGCACATGCACTTGTAACACTAACGAGTTCGGGGAGAGAAAATGGCTGGGTCCAATTTAGACATTTTAACTTAGGGGTGTACTCATGGCCAGCAGTTTAGACATTAATGTCTGTGTGTTGTTATTTTGAGGGGAGAGCTGAGTGTAGCAAAGTGTCACTTCAGTGTGTCACATGAAAAGATATAATAAAGTATTTACACGTACTCACTTCTGTGAGTATGGTCTTGGCCACCGTGCTGCAGCTCACTGTTTCAGGGTCTTGAGAATCTTCTCTAGCCTATGCCATCTTTATGTAGCATCAGAAACGTATTTTGAGAGATCCTCAGAGAGTTGCACCTGTAGCTGTTGCCATGACTCTCTCTCCTCTCCACCTGTAGCTGGTGTGTGGTGCCATGTGTGTTGAACTTCTCTCTCTCTCCTCAGTGACCTGTGGTGAGCACATACACTTGATTGTCTCTATGACTCTCTCTCCTCTCCACCTGTAGCTGTGTGTGAGAGAGTGAGAGCTCTATGATAACACCATGACTCTCTCTCCTCTCCAATTATACTTGACACACCTGCTGTAGCTGGTGTGTGGTGAGCGCATACACCCGATCTCACACCTGAGACCTTGTAACACTAACGAGTCATACACACTGGTGTGTGGTGACTATGACTCTCTCTCTCCTCTCCACCTGTAGCTGACGGGGAGAGATGACTCTCTCTCCTCTCCAATGGCATACACTAATTGTGTGTGGTGGTCCAATTTAGACATTTTAACTTAGGGGTATGACTCTCTCTCCTCTCCACCTGTAGCTACTCACTTTTGTGGCCAGCAGTTTAGACATTATTGTCTGTGTGTTGAGTTATTTTGAGGGGAGAGCAAATGTCTCTCTCTTTACACTGTTATACAAGCTGTGTCTCTCTCTCCTCTCACACCCACTACATGACTCTCTCTCCTCTTAGCTGGTGTGTGGTGAGATACATTGTAGCAAAGTGTCATTTCTTCAGTATTGTCACATGAAAAGATATAATAAAGTATTTACACAAATGTGAGGGGTGTACTCACTTCTGTGAGATACTATATATATATATATAAAACACAAATTTTTTTTTTTTTTTACTTAATCGACACAACATATGACATTCACATTTTAGTCATTTAATTGAGCCTTTTCTTGCTTTACATTTTTTTAAATCCATATGAAACAATCATGAGTAATTTTTTTATGTCGTCCTCCCCATTATTATTTGATGTCAGACTTCACCGAAGTGCTTCACTGTTAGCTGTAATAAAAAAAAAAAATGCTAATTGGATAAATGACTGTCATTATATCCTATCTGTTAATTTATAAAAAAAATGCAATGATTGAAATTAAGTGTTTGCACACACACATAGATAGAAAAAAGAGAGAGGGAGAAAAAAAAACATTATTTTTACTTGGTCATCGTATGAAAATGAAATTGAAAGAAAATTAAAATGGCTATTTATTTATTATTTATTTTCTCTAAAAAATTTCCTCACCATTGTTTTCATGGACATTCTTGTTTGTCATTTCACCGCAATTTTTGTTTCACTTAAAAAAAAAAAGCCCATTATTTTTCCAACCTGGTCTCATAAAAATTCATACCTCTGTGCACTTTCTGTGCAACACCGTTTTACATACCTTACCGCACGTTTCGCCGCAGTTTCAAAGAGAAATGTCCACTGAGTGGCGCTAAAACACAGGTTAAATACGTGAACACTGGCACATTTTTATTACGTATATATAGGTACATATTGCTGTGTTTTTATTAAGTTGCTTCAGGAACGTATTGCGGCGGTTCAGAATTCAAATATCCGGGGTCTGTCCCTAAAAGTTAATGTTCTATCGTGTTGGAAATATGCCCTTCACCAAACCCAAACCTAAACTTACCGGAGTGTTTTGACAAATGCAAAACTTATATAAAAATATATTTTTTAATGCAACCGTGACATTTGAACTTCCTGATATGCAGATTTGAACTGTTTTGTTGAACCATGATTACACAGGATTAGATCCGGAGCTCCTCGCTTCTCAAGCACGTCTCTGTACTCCGCGAGCTCCCGAACAAACCTACCGTCTATGAAAAACCATTGATATATGAAGCTGGATATGTGAATTGGTAACATTCAAAAGCATCAGTTTTCAAATTTCCCAGCATATTAATATTGTTTTGAATTCATAACATGATATTCTTCAAGCAACTGTGCGGAAATTACACTTTATTAATCAAAACTCTGTAAATTTGTGTGAACAGGAGTAAAATATGTCTGAGTTTTACTGCCTCTAGTGTTTCGTTTATTTTGGAAACTGCGGTAATGTGTAACTATTGGTACGTATTTCATGTCTTGCTAAATAGTGCACCCAGGTACATAAATGCCATGAGCCAGGTAGCCATTTTTCTCTAGCCCTCTTTATGTCCATGACCGTTTTGCATAGGAGAAAACCTGATGAAGAAAGACAGAAAGAGAGAGAGAGAGAGAGAGAGAGAGAGAGAACAGAAGAAAGAAAGAGAGCAATACGGGCCAAAAGTCTGCAAGGTTTCCCAGACCTTTTAACAGCCGCCTCACCTTCTTGCCATTTCAGAGGCCAGACACTACTTCATCTGGGAAATTATTGCTGCTCAGATGATATTCCCGATCGCTGAAATACAGAGTGCTGCCTTTCTCTCTCTTCGCAGTTTTATTTCATTATCACCAGTCTGAGTTATTGCGTTTTCCTGTTTCTCATTTAGTGGGTAATTATGGAGGCATACGGGTGGAGCTGTGCCAGGTCAGGTGGAGCTCTGGTTCAGGGTGAGTATAGGGCACAGCAGAAGGGCGTATGGTGGGCACTTCGAGGAACGCGCCAACATCCACAGTGACACAGATTGAAGAGGACTGCACAAACATACCCAGGCAAGCCATAATTCATTGTGTCTCCACTCGTTTCTCCACTCTAATGAGGTTTGCCTACAGTAAATCTTCTCTTGTAATAGAGGCCATTTTCTGTGACCTTTTTTCGAGCGACTGTCGTGGCGTTTTTTTGTACGTTTACTGTATGTAATTTGCAAGACAAGGCACGGCTGAAAGTTCAACCGGTTTCAAATAATCTTCGATCTCATTCCCTTCGGTAAATGGTGCTTTCACAATGTGGTCAGAAGTTTACACTTCGTCTCGTTTCAGTGATGCCAGACGGCTTTCTGACCGAGATCTGGAATCCTGCCTATCGTAATGGAGATATTAAATAATTACGATCTCCCCCCGGAGGAAAGGAGCTTGTCCCGCACTAAAGGAGAATTATGGGAGTTAGCAAGACTAACCATGTCTTGAACTTTTTGTTTAGTTTTAAATAAATGGTAATGGTATTTTATTAAAGGAATTAAGCAAAGATTGAAATAGATTTATGCCATAGATCCATTTAAATCCTTTACTTAATTGCTTTCATAAAATAATCACATATATTTGATGGGAATAAAGAAAAATAAAGTTTTTGTAATGTAATCAATTTAAACTATTTGCACATGTTTTTAATTTAAAATGTGCACACATTCAATCTTATTTGTATACGTAATATGTGGGAAATGCAAAACAGATAATTTTTTTGTCTCGTTATAATTATGAAATTAATTTTTTTCTCAAATACACAAATATTTAGTCTCAAATTTGTATACATTTTACTGGTAGTCCACTGTAACCCAAATCATTTTGGGGTATAATATGTCACAGTTTACTTTATTTTGCTATCCTTAATTACATAAATAAACTGTAGTGTCCTGCACCCACTAGTATAAAAAATTATATCTGCTGTCTGGATCCTTTTTGGTTTGACTGTATATGTAAGTGTATATGTATATATATGTATTTACGTTATATATTTATATATATATATATATGTGTGTGTGTGTGTGTGTGTGTGTGTGTGTGTGTGTGTGTGTATGTGTAAAAATGTATATATGTATATATGTATATAAACGAGACTAATAGCACTTGCATGTTGTTGCTCTTTTGTTGGTTTCGATTGCTTCTATTGTCCTCATTTGTAAGTCACTTTAGATAAAAGGCTCTGCTAAAGGACTGAATGTAATGTAAACAGTAGGGGAACAAACGAGCCGCCCTTAATGACATCAGCAGCTGTTGACCAATGGCTATGCAAATCATCTCTGCCTCCGCGTCCCACAGCTGCAAGCGTCCATCACGCCTCAGGCCCGAGGGTTGCGGCCCTCATATGGAAGACATAGGCTGTAAACCTTTGCATTTGTCATCTCCTCTCCCTGATGTAGAGCTGATTTTCTGATGGGTCCCTCGTCGGTTGACCTGTAGTTTATATGCCATGTGCTGTTCTCTTGGATCCTCGTCAAAACTCCCACCCTCAAATGAGGATCGAAGACGAAGCTCTGGAGTGAATGATGGCACGTCTGAGCACATCTATGGTGTGTTGTTAAGAGTTTAAGAGTCAATGACATGACACTGGTCATTCATTTATTAAAACATGCCAAAATGCAGTTCACATGTACAGTGACTTGAGCACAACTCTTAATTTGTATGTAAGGTATGTAATGAATTTGGTTGAGTAGCTGCCAGCTGTTCAATTTAAGTACATAATTAGATAATACCAATGTAGGTCGAACAATTACCAAGCAATGCTCAATTTTGTTCATTCTGTTGTGTAAAAAAATTGCATTGGCAATTAAATAAAATCACTTAAGCAAAACATGGTCAGGTCAAAGTGTCTGGATCATTTTTAGGGCCCACATTTTTTATCAGTTTTACTGCTAATCCCCTGTATGAATAATTTTGGGTATAATATGTCACAGTTTACTTTATTTTGCTATCTTACATAAATTAACTAGTTCCCTGCACCCGCTAGTAAAAATAAAATAAAATAAGTGCTGTCAAAAAATTAATCACATCCAAAATAACAGTTTTTGTTTACATAATATATTTATATGTACTGTGTTTATTTATTACGTATATATATATATATATATATATATATATATATATATATATATAAATGCACACATTCAGTATATAGTTTGAAAATACTTACATGTATATCTTTATATTATTATATTTCATTTTATATATAAATATATTTAATATATAAACATAACACATTTGTCTTAATTTATACATGCATGTGTTTGCATTTTTATATACATAATACAAATACACAGAACACACTCATTAATTATTTAGACAAAAACTTATTTTGGATGTGATTAATCGCAAAAAAAATTTGGACAGCAATAAAAAATATATATCAAAAATTATTTCTGGTGTCTGAATAATTTTTGGTTTTGTATATATATACACACACACACACATATATATATATACACACAAAAGAAAAAGTACACCACATCAAACTCCCAAATGCATAGATTTTTATTGAAATTACTGTAGTTGAGACACAAATTCTGACAGAGCAATGGTGAATGTCATTTTTATACCTTACATCATTGACCCTTAATCAAATGTTGTATTTTGCAAGGGAAACCACCTCCTTAATGACCTCATTTGCACTACATATGACAATGTGGAAGACATTATGCTCTCATTTAGGATACCATTCTTAATGTAAATGAGAAATAAATGCTCCACGCTGACATGGCCATCGGTCGGGACCGTGACCGATCTCCTCCAGGTCCTTAGCGAGTGATGTACAGGTAGGATGCCGTCGTCTGAAAGCCGGATTTGTAATTTCCTGCTAAACGAAGCCCTAATTTTGTGTGTCGCTGGCAGTCCCTCTCAACTTTCCCCTAGAAATGAAACATGTATATTTTGCTTAGCGCAGACAAAGGCAATAACTCCAGAAGCCAAATCAAAAAATCGCGATCCAAGACTTTTTGTCGATGGATTGTGGTTCCTCAATAAACTATAAGAAACATCTGAGATGGCCTCATTTTAAAATAAGCATGAAAAAGAGCTGCAGGCAACAGAGGCCGGCCGCAGGCTCGCACGGCTTGTATGAAGGATTTATAAAGTGTTTATATAAACGCCGAACTGACCAACACAGCATAAATGAGTGCGGAATCTCGAATTTCATAGCAAATTGCTTGTTTAAGTAGAAGCCGATAACAGCTAGGTTAGCTGCAATTAGGCTTTATTAATGACCCAAAAACCCTCTGTGGAGTATTTTTCCAAACATACCAGCGATCCAAAAGAGATGCAGGCTGGATGGTGACCATCTCGGGTTCGACTCCAGAAAGGGACGGGGAAAAACACATCTATTTATTTGCTTCCATAGTAACGTCTTTGAGAAGGTTGCAGTGTTTTATGAGACTCAATATAAAGTCAATTCTCCGTGAAGAGCACAACTCCTGGCGGACTGTGAATGGCCCCTGTTACCTGTGATTTCTTGGCTCAATAACAAACAGTAGTTGTAATACTTCATCCGAGGAAGGAAGCAGAAGCTTTAGAAGCAATAAAATATTGACCTCTTCATCAGCCAAAACTAGCACAATACCAGCCTGCACGTCCGCATGGTAGCAAAACACATCAGTAGCTTTCATGGAGGGCAAGACGACCACTGGGCTTTACAACGCAATCTGGCCTGTAAGATCTATTAAGATTGATGCACTAACATTTATATCGTCAGAATGATCTGAACAGCACGATTTGTTGCAAGTCTGGATTTAGCAATCTGCCTCAGGCTTTTCTCGATGGGGCATTTGTAACTTTCCAACATCCCAGTACACTTATGTGCTCATTTTGCCTTTAAAGTGCCTCTCTCGTGTGTATTCAGAAGTAATGGTCTACACACTGGGTTATTTGAACTCAGCTTTGACAAGAATCATTTTCTATGGTTTTGTAACTTTGCAACTTTTTTTTTCTTTCTTACTTTCTTTCTTAGTGCTTTCATACTCGAGACCGGGTGTGTCTCACTCATCCTTAAAAGTGAAGCTGTGGGCTCTTTGATCGCCCCTTGGTGGCTGGCTGCAGTACAGGTCATAAACCCTGCCCTTTCCATGGAAACGAATGGGTCAAAATAAAAAAATGATTACACTTCCAATACAATTTTCCGAAATATGGTTTTGGTCATTTAAAGTAGTTGTTATCACGCTGATATATGTTCAATTGTTCGTTTTTGTGATAAGTTTGATTTTAGCTAGTAATTTAATGCTATACAAATGGGGCGTGTTGTTATGGTTGATTGGGTCTACGGGAGTTTGGGCAGGAGTTTGATTCCGCAGCTCCACCTCACGACACTACTGTGCAGACTCTGGCTCCAAACGAACCTCTACTGCGCAGACTCTGGCTCCAAACGAACCTCTACTGCACAGACTAGGGCTCCAAACGAACCTCTACTGCGCAGACTCAGGCTCCAAACAAATCTCTACTGCGCAGACTCGGGCTCCAAACGAATTTCTATTGCGCAGACTCGCGCTCCAAATTAACCTCTACTGCACAGACTAGGGCTCCAAACGAACCTCTACTGCGCAGACTCGGGCTCCAAACGAAGCTCTACTGCACAGACTAGGGCTCCAAACGAACCTCTACTGCGCAGACTCGGGCTCCAAACGAAGCTCTACTGCGCAGACTAGGGCTCCAAATGAACCTCTACTGCGCAGACTAGGGCTCCAAATGAACCTCTACTGCGCAGACTCAGGCTCCAAACGAAGCTCTACTGCACAGACTAGGGCTCCAAACGAACCTCTACTGCGCAGACTCGGGCTCCAAACGAATCTCTACTGCACAGACTCGTGCTCCAAACGAAACCTCTACTGTGCAGACTCTGTCTCTAAACTAATCTCTACTCCGCAGACTCTGGCTCCAAACGAACTCTCTACTACTGCAGACTCTGGCTCCAAACGAACCTCTACTGCACAGACTCGGGCTCCAAACGAACCTCTACTGCGCAGACTCGGGCTCCAAACGAACCTCTACTGCGCAGACTCGGGCTCCAATTAACCTCTACTGCGCAGACTCGGGCTCCAAACGAACCTCTACTGCGCAGACTCGGGCTCCAAACGAACCTCTACTGCACAGACTAGGGCTCCAAACGAACCTCTACTGCGCAGACTCGGGCTCCAAACGAAGCTCTACTGCGCAGACTAGGGCTCCAAATGAACCTCTACTGCGCAGACTAGGGCTCCAAATGAACCTCTGCGCAGACTAGGGCTGCTCCAAATGAACCTCTACTCCAAACGAAGCTCTACTGCACAGACTAGGGCTCCAAACGAACCTCTACTGCGCAGACTCGGGCTCCAAACGAATCTCTACTGCACAGACTCGTGCTCCAAACGAAACCTCTACTGTGCAGACTCTGTCTCTAAACTAATCTCTACTCCGCAGACTCTGGCTCCAAACGAATCTCTACTGTGCAGACTCTGGCTCCAAACGAATCTCTACTGCACAGACTAGGGCTCCAAACGAAGCTCTACTGCGCAGACTAGGGCTCCAAACGAACCTCTACTGTGCAGACTCGGGCTCCAAACGAATCTCTACTGCGCAGACTCTGGCTCCAAACGAATCTCTACTGCGCAGACTCTGGCTCCAAACGAATCTCTACTGCGCAGACTCAGGCTCCAAACGAATCTCGACTGCACAGACTCGTGCTCCAAACGAACCTCTACTGCACAGACTCGGGCTCCAAATGACGCCATTTACTCAAGATGGCAGCAGTAAATCCATACTGAGATGTATTCACTTCACTTTTCTATAGTGGAAGGAAGCGGAGACGCGTCGCCCATCTCTTTTACAGTCTATGCTCCAGACCATCTGTCCTAACAAACAGATCTAGGGAGTCTAATCGTAGGCCTGAAGAGGTTTAGCTGTGTGTTTGTCATTACATTTACAAATAAACATGTTACATTCAAGCACTGTTTGTCTCTCTAACTTTCTTTACCTTTATAAAGCCATTTTCTCTAAAAGTGTCCATTATCTTTTGAGTAAAATTCTTACATTTAATCAGTGAATTAGCATAATAAAACATTTGGGCTGTTACCAAGCAAATGAATTCAACACAGAAGCTTCATCTGAAGTGGCATTTAGATGTATTTACACACTGTTTAATGCAAGACATGAATGCATTTAACTGCAATTACAAATGCATAAAGAATGCTTTGCTATATTACACATAAAACGTTAAATACTGATATTTGAAATGATTTAAAAAAATCGAGATGTGAAATTAAATCACAAATAAGTGAGTCATTGCGATTGAACCGAATCATTTAAACGGTTGATTCATTGAGGAGCGAAACACCATCATATTCCTCAGAGATGCAAAACAGTGTCGCGGCTGTGTTTGGAATTTGGCTGACGAAATAGAGCAAAAACAGGCAAATGGTGTCTGTATCTTAATTAACTTTTTTTTTGAGCTGTTGTAAAAAAAAATCAATATCTGATTTGTAATCATGGTAATTTTTGGAGAAAAATTTCACTTTTTGTGTGAAATTTAATAACTATATGAAGTGGTATAAATATATACAATTTATGTCCCCATGTCTTGAGTTTGTGATCATTCTAAATGTAGTATTTGATCAGTCCCTTAGTATGTATTAGTTTTTTATATTTATTATTTATCCACTGAGCTTTGCCCACACTCTTCTGATTGGCTGTTATTTTTTATTCGTTTATTTTTTCTCATGTCTTGTGGCCATGACGCATCTGGTTAGGGCATGGTATTAGGACAGAATCAACCTCACTTCATACGTTTTTAGTATCTAAAAGCCAAAATAATTCATTTTTAGTAGTTGTAAAAATATCTGTGAGGTAATTTATTACCTTCAAGGTCCTTGCATAAAATTCCAAAAATGTCATGTTTTTCTTTTTTTTTAGATTTTTTTTGTATTCGTCATCCTTTCCTATCAAAGTGCTTGCTATGGATGCAAAAACACAGACAATTGAACCTGGTCCGATTTTTTTATGACGGATCAAAAGTTTCGGAGGCAGTGTGTAAACATGATTGACTTATTTATTTTTTAACGTGGAAAAATTCTCAGTGTGCAATGACCTTAAGGACGTATTTCTAGGCATTAAACATTTTCTAATGAAGTTAGGCTACATATAGTCTGTCATTTGTACAGTTTATTTATTATTTAAAATTACATAGTCCATTTGGCAGATACTTTTATCCAAAGCATCTCACATTGCATTGAAGGTACACATTTAGATTTGATCAATTCTTGCTTTGCCTGGGATTGACATTGGCATTGCTAGAGGAAGTTACGTGAGATCCAAACTTCATATTGTCCCTGTTTAGTGTTTTTTTACCTGCATCCTAATCGCCATCCTGACAGCTTTTAATCCTGCCTCTTTCTTCTGGTGCTGAGTGCATTAACGTCTGCGGATAACCAGACAGTGAGAAATCGCTTCTGCGTTTCCAGTGAGATGCATAACACACTCCAGGGCAAGACAGGACCTTTTTATTAGCCATCACTCATCAGTAGATGGGGCCGGGGCGCAACCAGGGGGTCAGGAGGCCAACAAGTGGGATGCTTGGAGACGCAGCAAACCCCTTACTACAACCCCACAAGACTCTCAAGCCAGGTTTGAGTGAGTGGGAGCACAGGGGGAGACATAACTCTCTCCTCTTTCTTTCTTTGAGGGGTGAGAGGGAGACAGATGGAGAGATGGATGGAGCTAAAACAAAAAGCTGGAAATGTCTGCAGAATGTCATCGAAACGATATGCATCCTTCGGCCAAGACAAACTAAACATAAAACCCTCCAAACAGACAGTGGCGCTTTCCCTCTTAAACTGGCGGACCGCTCGAGGCCAAAAGACCCACTAAAGACATGAAATATCAAACAGGACCTTCTCCCTGTGGTGTTGTGAGCCAATTATGTAATCAGAGAAACTCCTCTAAAGTGCCTGCTGAGAATAAGCTATCCATCACTCCTGTATACGAGGCGGCGCAGATATATGTGACACTCCCAAAAAGTCAAATCACTCCAGATGACTAATGCAGTCTATACAGTGTATTTGTATCCAGTTGTTCTGATAGGATGACTACAACCCATTTGGCGTTTTTGAATCCATACAGACTTGCATGAAAGTCATATAACAGCTGTCAGATTAATGTTGGCGCTTCACTTGTTTCTTTTTATAGCTGCCAGATCTTTGTCCTCACTGACTATTATTCAGTCTTTTCTCTTTAACAGTGGTATAATCCACAGGTGGGCCTTGTTATAGCAGTCTCAACGCCTCAATTTTGTGTCTGACCCTGTCTGACATCTTACCTAATAAACACTTGAGGAACTCTTAAGTTAGAGAACAATTGGCTGAGCTCATGTTCGCAACTTAGTACAAGTGGATACAGCATTGAGGTCCACTGTGCTGAAAACTGGATAATGGGTTCATGGCATGGATTTCTTCAACTAATGATTACTATTTGTCAATGCTATCAATAGTTTAGGAGTTCCACATCAGTAAGGACACATTTGCTCCAGGGTAAATTAACTTTATGAACTTGAACAATTTCATTTTCATATTGATTTAGGTGTTGATGGTAACTGAAGAGTTCACAATAACAGTGATTGTGTTGTAGAAATGTGGACAGTTCTGTTCACTTACACTATTGTTTTGTCACTGAAATTAGATTTACATTCTCTATAGTTTTTAATCACATTGCTGCATTTTCACATCGCACATTTTATAAATAAAATCTGCATATAGAGTGCTCTGCAAAACTATAACTAATTCTAGACCGCAGAATAAGAGACAATACATTTTTACTTTTGTATTTTCTTTTTTTACTTGCACATTTCATTTATGTTTACATTTAAATGAAATGCTCAACTAAAGTTTTAAACTAAATCTTTAAAAAAACATGAATAATTGAACATTGTGAAACTTAACCTTCAGCAAATCTACAAATTAATATAATGTTTTTTTGTACTTAAATGTATAATGTTGTGATGCCTAAATTTACTTTTAGCATTTAAAAAACTTAATTTTAGTTATTTGTGTATTTTTGTTATTTGATTAAAAAGTATTTCATTTCAATATTAGCAAATTGTTTTGTAAATTGTGTGATATTGGCCATAACGTAAAAAGAAAAATTATTTTAATATCAATGCATCCTGCGCTTTACTAAAAATCACATTATTCACATAAACTTCCAGTTCATTTCTATGGGATGTTTTATAATAATTGTCTAACGTAGCAACAGTAACCAAGGGGCGGGGCTTAGCGAAGGGTCGAATTGGCTTTGTTTTAATTCATTTACTACGCTTTTTCATCTATAATATATGGCAGAATCGAACAGAACAAGAAGACGCAAGTGAGATGAAAAGATGTTAAAAGCAGCAGGGAAAACCTCCCCTGTGCACAGTCCACTCTTCTCCATTAATTCAACAGACATCAGAGCATCGTACCTACCGAAAGCATTGAGAAAAGAGAGAGACAGATGTACTGCTTCTATGCTGAAAAGCATAAATCTGATTTAATCTAGCATTTACACAAGTATACTCTGTGTCCTGCCAAGCTGTTTTTGTCATTCTGCGCTTGCACTGTAAGAGATGTCACACCTGGAAACTGTGCCAAATCAGCCCCCCGCACCAAATCATGGCCCCTTGATGGGCTTTGATTTAAAAGCAACTGGTCCTGAATCTGGGCAGTTTTGCAGTGTCCCACACCCACAACTTCCTTACACCTCCTTTCCTAAATTCACTGTAGCCTTTTGCTTCATCCAGAGCATTACTCACAATGATAAATTACCTCAACGTGAATGACTTATGTGAAGCCGGGAGGCGGGAGGCACTGAGACACTGTGAAAGTGATAGCCCTGTGGATATACATAGTCCATAACACCACCACGAGGAGCAGCAAAGGGGATCGTATTTGCAACCGACTGCAAAAGGACAGTAAATATATGACATGATAGATTGTATTTATCCTTCGCCTCTTGTCCAAGTTTCTCCGGGTTGTAAAGCTGTGCGAACGGCAGCTTCTCTTTGGGGATCAGAACTTATAAACATCATTTTTCAGCCACAGGTGGTAATGAGCCACAAGAGGAAACTTATATGAGGTTTAGGATGTGGGATAGAGGGAATCGTGTTATTGTAGCACATCCTAAAACCTCACGGTCTCCCAAAGTTGTCTCCAATGTAAAATTTCATGCCTGTCGAATGGCGCCCTTATTTCGGCTGAATCTTACGAGGAAAGGACTCCTGAGATACCTGCTACGATGCTTCACCGTACATGCACCCCTTGGCCACCTCTATAAACCAGATTGTAAAAATTAGTAAGGCATAACGCTGGCTACCTCATTGGGTGTGAACAAATTTGTCGTTTTCTCTTTTTTATGCCATCATCCTTTGAGCTTTGGGTTCACTGAAGAATATAAGGTTCCCCTGTTCATTACTTAAATGGATAGTTCACCCCAAAAAATTATATCCTGTTATCATTTACTGCACCTCATGTCATTCAAAACCTGTGACCATCTTTCTTAAAACAAAATAAAAAAATTAAAACCAATTCAAACGTTTTAACCTTCATTGTATGGTCAACAACTCTTTCCCAACGAACTGTACGGTTCTTAACACAACCAGTGTCTTAACACAGTCCCATTTTATGATGGATATTAGATACAAAACCATGTAAAAACGGACATGACAAATATACTTTAGCTACTCTGTTTAGCTTGAAAGAGATAAACCTTTAGGGTGGAATAAACATGTTTTGGAAGCGATTCAGAAGAGACATTGGAGCCAAGAACTGTAAAGATGACAAGTAAACATACAGATGCCAAAGTCGTGTTTAGAAGTTGTAGTCTTTCCTCTTGATCCGTCTTTCACTATGGATGACAGAATGTTTAAAGAAGCAGCATGAGACACATGAGGTAAGGATCATTTGCCTGCGCTCTTCCCACAGTTCTTGACCCACATTTCTGAGGATCTGGCACACGGGCCAAGGAAGGATAGTTTCTTTGGATGATGGTTCCTCGTGTAGCTAAATGCTGCCATGATATTTGTTACCCTCTCAAGGGAAGCCTTTGTGCTCCAACATGTCTAAATAAAGACATTGCTTTTTTTATATAGCTGCATGCATAAATTGGCAATATATATTTATATTCTAAAGCCAATAATGTGCTTTTTGGCTTCACAGTCCCAGTAATTTTAGAGATGTTCAATTAAAAAATGTCCTTGTGCTTCTTTAATCAATCTGACTCTGTTTGCTCTGGTATTAGGTGGAATTCATTAATCAATTTGAAGCTATGATTTAATTTCCCAAATACTCAGTATTATGTTACAGCAAGCAGGATATTTAAGAGTTATTTTAGGCTTCAGTCACACTGCAAGCAAATGTGGCCCACATTTATGTATTATAATTTTTTTTTTTACCTCAATATCTCTTCAATTCCAATTTGAACCACTTCCAAATGTGATACCAAATCCGATACAGGTCAGATGTTTTCAGATGATCGCAGTCTGAACAGTCATATTGGGATTCATGCGTCTTTTACATCACTCTAGATCAGTGATCCTCACATCTGGCTCGTGAGATCCACTTTCCTGCAGAGTTTAGCTCCAACCCTGATCTCACTTACCTACCGGTGATTTTCTAATGATCCTGAAGACATTGATTAGCATGCTCAGGTGGGTTAGAGCTAAACTCTGTGGGAAAGTGGATCTTGCGAGCCAGATTTGAGTATCCCTGCTCTAGAGCAACATTCGTCACAATTCTGTGCACACTTCAGAGATTTTACATACCCACAGTTATCTAGACAGTTGTAAAAGATATTCAGTGGAAGTACAGTGATGTGTGTCAGAACTCAGAAGTATTAAACATAAGAGCTCATATCATAAAAGTTTCAAAACTCTCCTGTCACATCCTTGTCTTTATTTTTCATATTGCCTGCACATAATTTCGCTGGCTTCAGCAGCAGATCACACTAAGTAATTGGGGGGATTTTGTTCTGAAAACCCGGCTACCCTGTCTGTATTGTATTTTTATTTTATTTTTTTTTGCACATGTGGGTCGTTCAGAACCACGACACTGGGAATCTGATATTGGCCATATTTAAAACAACAATGTAAACAGATATACAGAAAAATAAAATCTGAGGAAAAATCTGAATTGATCATTAAGGCTCGCAGTGTGAATGCAGCCAAAGTTCACGGTCACAGAATCAATGTCATATCAAGCACACTTACAATCTTCATGTAACTGGTTATATTGCGTAACGCAACCATGGACTATCTATTGGAGGAGATATGTTTGTTATCATGTCTGGTCTTGATACAGACTCAAGATCAAGATTCTCTCTATGCAAGTTTTATCCATGTCCACCCATCCTCACTCTTAGCCGTCCAAACTACATACAACCACGAGAAATAGCAGCAGCACCCAAAGCAAGGCCTGTTAGAGCCAGCTGGTTTCAGACAAAAGCTTTCACCACCTGGTCTGATCCTCCGCTGCGCTTTTACTTTCACATCCGATGGCTTCTCCGCTTGGTGAAATTCCCAAGAGCCTGGCAGAACGAGTGAGATTCCTCCGCCGACATCTGCTACAGTTATCCTTGGCAATCGGCTCTGGCTAGACATTCCATTATTGTTATTTCTTTGTTCAGCTCTTCAGAGAGAAAATAAAGATATTACAGACAGCGTCTACTCGAGCGATTCCTGTCGTATTTCTGGTGAAATCGACACAATCGCCTGCTTACGTGAGACCACTATCTCGTTCACATGTCGGGACTGAACATAGGATTGTAGCTTGTGGGGTTTCAAAAACATCCCCTAGCTTGCTTGAAAGCGGCGTAGAAGAACCAGTCTTGGGATCTAACTGGCTAAACATCTTAAAATGTGCTGTTAAGAAGAAGTCTCAGCCTTCTCCTGCTGTTGGTAAAACAAATGTTCCTCCCATACAGTGTTATTCTTATCCAAGCCAAACTGTTAAAATAATTGACTCGCAATCATTTTTGAGTTTGTCATGGCGAAGGCTAGACTTCGATTTAACGCCTCACTTAAATGACACTGTTGACTTGTTTTTATCCAAGAGGTGCTGGGTTATCCCCTTCTCAACTGCCAATCTGTAGTCTTCAGTTCACCACGATGATGTCTGAGAGCTTCACAGTGGTCCCCCATTAGCTTAAAAACACACAATTATGACCGTACGAGAACTTGAAAGGAAACAATAAATGAATTTGTTGCTGGATTGAGATGTTTTTACACCCAAAGTTTTAGTTTTTTGTACAATTCCTTTATTTCATGCTTGGTTTCCTCCTTTCCCAGCATAACACCCAAGATGTACTCAATTGTCCAGACCAAACTCTCACACTTGAGTTGAACTAATGCAAGCAGAACAGAGCAAACATACTGTAGGCTTTCATCAGTTCAACTCAAACCCAACAAGGAGCCTCTCAGAAAACAAACTTGTGCCTCTGAAATGTTTTTCACACAAAAAAGGGCATGAGACACCTCACCGTAGAAGACGACAGATACATTACATGTTGAGTTTTCCCTCTGTAGCAATGCTCCATCACTTCAGTCACTGGAGATTCAAGCTCTCTCATGTATTTGCCACGAACAACTAGCTGCTCACAGAAGAGCTTAGACTTCAACCTGTAAAAATGCTCTACTAATGAGACGAAACATTACTGCTGTAACCGGTGATTTAACATTTGAACTCCATTTGAAACTTAATATAACATTCATGACACAACATGAAGCCTTTCATACATATATTCTGCCATCTGTTAGCATTGGGTAGATGTCTGGCTCCAGGTTTCTTCTATGCCATGATTTCATCCTAAACTCTCCTCTTAACTGTGATTCATGGTCTCTAATAATATAATATCACTCTATTTACCGTGTAAAGCTGCTAAAAAAACCAAACAAAAAAAACCTTATATAACTTATGTATATATATAAGTTTCGGTATGTAGTTCTTTTTTTACTACTTTTGTAGATTTTCTCTAATTTTTTACTAAAGTTTTTACTTAAAACCTGCCAAAATACACTCATACTACAGATATTAATCATCATACTACATACTGACAAAAAATGGATAACCTGAATTGTCGCTTTGGATAAAATCGTCTGCTAAATGCATAAATGTAAATGACATTCTCAGAAAACAAGTGTTATGCCTCTAACACTAGCTTGCTCTATTCTTTTTCTATTCTATCTGTTTTCGTTTGATTTATTATATAATAAATAAATAAATAAAAATGTTCTACATGTACTGCATTAAGCTAACTGGGACTTGTCATAGCACTCACATATCATTGCTCTTTTGTTGATTTTGATTGCTTCTATTGTCCTTATTTGTAAGTCGCTTTGGATAAAAGTGTCTGCTAAATGACTAAATGTAAATGTTATGTGGTGCTTCTCAAGTAAATTCATATTGCTTCAAGATTTTTTTATATTTGAATTGGATAATTAGACAATACTTTTTTTGTTTTTTAGTGTAAATGAAGATCCTTCTCTCTTTTCGAGCCTCCTGTCTTCCCTTGCATTTCACCTCTCCTTTCTACAGAGCCCTTCGGTTATTTAAAACCCAGACAGACGTGACTGTAAGTGCTGCTGCCTTGCCTTTTAAAGGGGAAGTAAATGAGCACAGATCATATAAATTAGCATCTGTATGACTCTTTTACACATTTGGCTCTCATCTCACTGCTTGACCTATGGCACAGGTCGAGGACAATGGGAACCGTGCTAACTCTAATTACCACACACTGCTAGAAGTGACGTCATTCTCAGGCTTTAATAGAGACATGAGTGTGGGTTATAGATTGAGAGAGAGTCACACGGATGTGACATGATGGACTTTGGAGGTCAGAAGGCTGGAAACTTAACAGTCTGTAAAAGTCTTGGAAATGATGGGTTTGCCATGTCAGTGATTATTACCTCGTGAGATAGTCTAGTGAATTGGCTGATGTCTCACTCAGATAGGTTGAGATTTATAAATATTGGACAATTTAAATCTTTAATTTAGACTTGAAACCAATTCTTTATTACATTTTATCAGCAGCGAACAAATAAAATCCCAAATGCATCAACATTCTTTTCCTTCAAGCACAAAGCTAATTGTCAATTATTAACCTTATTAATTAACATACATAATAATAATAATAAAAATAGGTCACTTGAGATCTCGAGGAATGCATACAGTCAATATTTTGGTTTACAGTAAGTCATTGTTTTTATCTTTGTAATGTCAGAGGGATTAGAAACAACTGTTTCAGTCTTGTCTTCTGGTCAGTATCACACTCCTCTTGTTTTAACCTTTAGAGGGCACTGTAGCTCTATAGGAGAGACAGGCTCTGATGCACAGGCTGTAATATGTCTATTGAGGGGAAGTGTGTCTTAACACGTCCAGAGCAGGAAAGGGTCAATTAGAAAGCGTAATTAAACCGTATTGACACCATATGTGCTCCGCCTCTTTCAGCATTTGGGCTGTGTGGAGGTGTTTAACCTGTAATTACAGACAGATCGCCTCCAGACTGATTTATACAACACACACACACACACACACACACACACACGTTTGTTTTTGTGAAAAGTGGAGACATCCCATAGGCGTAATGGTTTTAATACTGTACAAACTGTATGTGCTATTGCCCTACACCTAAACTTAGCCCTCACAGGAGACGGTGCATTTCTACTTTCCCCCAAAAAACTCACTCTGTATGGTTTATAAACATTTTGAATTATGGGGACACTGAAAATGTCCTCATAAATCACCTGCTCCTTGTAATACCTGTGTCATGCCCATGTCATTATACAAATTTGTGTCCTCATAACACACACACACACACACACACACACACACACATACACTCGCACCCACACACACGCACAGACACACAGAGACACACACACGCACACACACACATGTTGGTTTTTATGGTTTACGGGGACTTTCCATAGGCGTAATGGTTTTTATACTGTACAAGCTGTATGTGCTATTGCCCTACACCTACCCTACACCTAAACTTAGCCCTCACAGGAGACGGTGCATTTCTACTTTCCCTCAAAAAAACTCACTCTGTATGATTTATAAGCGTTTTAAATTATGGGGACACTGAACATGTCCTCATAAATCACCTTCTCCTTGTAATACCTGTCATACCCATGTCATTATACAAATTTGTGTCCTCATAAACCACATAAACATGCCCCCACACACACACACACACACACACACACACACACACACACACACACACACACGCGCACGCATGTGCACGCACACACACACACACACACACACACACACACACTCGCACGCACGCACGCACACACACACACACACACACACACTCACACACACGCACGCACGCACACACGCACACGCGCACGCACACACACTCACGCACGCACACGCACACGCACACGCACGCACACACACTAAGTGTTGTAACATAAGTGTCAGTCAGTGTGTAGATGCCCCGGTGTCTGTTTGATCTGGGTTTTGTGAAGATTATGTAAAGACTTGGCCAATAAAGAAATATTACAGGTTCAATACAAGTTAAGCTCAGTTGACTGCATTTGAGGAATAATGCTGATTTTCCTCAGAAATCAAGGTTACAATGAGGCATTTCCTTTTTAATGAGGCATATTTTAAAAACTATTTAAATTGAATAAAATGTTCAAATTAATTTTGCGTAACTTTTTGCACTTTTGTGGAATAAATTGCCTCTTGATATTACCTTCGGTATGTCGAATATGGTTAGTTTTAGTTTAAAAGCTAAAAGTTGTCTCTTAAGTAGATTGTTTTGTTGATGAATTTGTATTACATACATGGTTATTTGCGACAGTACAGTTTGTAAATGTGTAATTTTATTGTCATTTTTGTATTTATAATGCAGTGCCAGTGTACCTGTAACCGGGAGTGGAGTTTGTGCTTTACATCAAGGATCACAATAGAAATACGTTTTATTTAAACTTTATTGTGTTATCCTTGACGAATTGAGTGTATTCACTACTTTTTTGTCAAATAAAAATAAATAAAAACATATATAATTTTGTAACATTTTAAATTATTATTATAAAACTTGTAATTATTTTAAAGTGATTTTACATATATTTTGACCATACTAAAGTCATGTTAAATGACTTAAAATTAATTTATATGTATTTAAATGTTAAAATTAAATGTAAATAAATAAACAAAGTACAATTTAAGTAATATAAATTTACTGTGTTGCCATGACAAATAATCTTAAAATGGTTAAATATTAAAGTTACATCATAACATTTTAATGTACATGTATTTATAAAATATAAGATGCACACTGCAAATAAAAAAATAGCTCCATTTACTTCCACTTCAAATGTCTTTGGAACAAGCCCAAAACGATGAATATTGCTTTGACATATTCACTCTGTACCCGCTTGCTCTTAAAGTGCTGACGCTGCACATCAAGCTCCACATGTTTGAAGCCGCTTGAGCTTTGTGATGTGTTTCATGGCTGCACACAACTGTTTCACATGCGTCTATGACACATAACGCATGGCTACATGTGGATATGTTTGTCATTTGCCTTCTTTTTCAAATATGAATCAGTTCCTCTCTTGTAGTATTAATAGTTCACAGATGTTGTGTATCACTCTTACACTGAAACGCTATCTTTTTTACATTTATTCTTATTACGAGACAGGTCAACATTAAACTTTTAATTTAGACTGAGGTCACAGCGTCCTCTCGTTTGTATCATTTAAAAAAAAGCCTTGCCTGAGTATAATTTCTCATAAATGATCACTCAGATTAGATTTTTTTAATATATTAGGCACAAACGTCCCATAAAGAAACCATGTTTGTGTGAAAAGTGCAGCTATGAACGTCTACATCAGCATCAGGTATCAATTAACGACTTTTCTTCCATTAATGGCTTTTACGCGCCCGGTTTTCTAATACTGACAGAGTTCAGAGGTCATCAAAACAGCGTGACACTGTATTATGAAGTCATCACATGCCCTGTGGGACAATGACATAAACAAATGGGTTGTTAGCGCCTGATACGGGACTTAAAATAAACACGAAAGTCATCCAATACAGCTCAAATCTGCAGGCAAACATGATTAAACTGTTTTGAGGGTAGCCAAACGTTGGCCCACACAGTAACTTGGCAGTTCCGCAAGGGATTTTAAAGGCTGACGGTGTAGGCAGATCAGTATAAGGAACATTACTGCCTGTCTAAATATTAAAAGCAGTCGCAGACAGATATACAGAGAGATTATTTGACCCCTGGACTTGTTTATGAAAGTCAGACAAAATAAGCGGAGGAGTGCAATCTCTCCGGCTCGCGAGGGACCGGCTGTGTGGGTGGATCGCTTGGCTGGAGGAGCCCCAGATGGCTCCAACTCACCGTATCCCATAATCCTTTACCAGGCCCATGAGGAAGTGTGGAGAGATGCAAAGAACAGAGATGTGTAAAACAGTGAGTTAACAAGTACACAATCTGTTGAGATCTGGCACGGTGCAGCTATCCCCTCGCCTGTACAAGTCACGCAGCAATAGCATCAGAAACCATTATTATGATTCTGATCATAAGCAATACATACAGTTATTATACGATCTCTCTTTTTTCGGCACAGGTGAAAAGGGTAAATATGTTATCCAGTAGATGTCACCATACGTTAGCTGATTAATCACAGTATATTAAGACACTTCGTATTACAGGTTTTCCAAAATGTTATGTTTAAATATGTAAATTAAGTTAATGTCAGATAATTAAATATGCACTCATTTGCATATATTTCCAGATCAGAAATCTGATAAAGCCAGTTCTTGTTTCATTTTGTTACATTAAAGGGATTTTTGGTTGAATCACTCCAAAAAATACCCAAAATAAATAAAATAAATAATAAAAATACTGTAAACAGTAAAAAATAAAAAAAATAAAAAATAAAACGAATTAATGAACTAATGTAAAAAAAATATAATAATATTAATTAATAAATAAACAAACAAAAATACAAATAAATATCAATTTCCCCATGTGTTTATGAATAAAATGATACATAAATCAGTATGAATGTATAAACCAGTATGGATATTTATGGCTCAGTGCATGAGAAAAAATCATTTGGGGAAAACTGTGTTTCAAGATGTCCAATCTAATAAAATATGCAGATAGCAAAGACATAACGTTAGAAAACAATGTGTATTTTAGATGTTTTCTTTTCACTATGTTATGGAAGCAAAATAGTTCAAAATCTCTAAATTGACCTGTGCATAAAAAAATCCTTTACACAAAGAACAAACTCTTACTCAACCTGGATCCATATGCAAATATAAGTACATTAATCATTAATTTTGATGTTCATATTTAGCTGAGTAGTGTTATGTGTTTGTGAACTTTCATTTGATGATTTTTGTTCATTGAAACAAACACAATTTGATTTAATTCAAGACCTCTGACACTGTTTGAGCAGTCGCCTTACCGAGAAGCTGTTTTTAGTTACTACCTCTCTGTTTTAGCACTCATAAGCAGTCCCCTTGACGAGGGCATAACCCTGCTGGAGTGTAATGACTGTTGTCCTGTCAGCATGTAATCTCCCACACGCACCTCCCCGGACTCTTCCAGGTGTCACCGGCTTTGGTTTGGTGTGCTGTCCTCCAGCTATTCCTCCAGGCCTCCGCTGCGCTTCAAAGCTCTGACTGATAGGGTCGTTGTGCTGACCTGTGCAGCTGTAGAGCCGCTGAATGCTGGATTTGTGACATCAGCGCTAAGTCCTTTCAATTAGCGCTCAGCCTGTCATCACGGCCGCCTCTGATCCTCCTTTCACACAGCCTTGCATGCGCAGCGCACAGGTGGAGCTTCGGCCCAGGTGTTCACGGAGGCATTTACAGGAATATTCTGGGTTCAGTACAAGTTTAATAGACAGCATTTCTGGCATGACATTGATTAGCACAAAAAAATGTATCTTAGATAAACATTAAAATGGACCGGTTATCACATTTCTGGGGTTCATTTCTGCCATATGGACATCAACTTGAGAAGCTATTACTAAATATAATGTAGAGACTTTAATTTTCTGTAAAGCTGCTTTGCAGTGAATTGCATCGTGAAAAGCACTATGCAAATAAACGTGAATTGAATTTAATTCTCAGGAGCAGAAGTCATCAGTGTTGGGTAAACTTGTATAGTGGTATGGAAACTACAACAAATCTATGTTTTGACATAAAGATTTGCATTTGTCACAATAGAAAAGAAAGAAAAAAAGAAAAGAAAAAAGAAATCCACAATAAAATTTCTATGACTTTCCAAAAAAAAAAAAAGATATTTTGATTGATTTTATTTGTTGGTCAGAAAAGAGAAAAATGTCAAATTTGTCATCACTCTCTCAGTCTTTGTATTAGAAACACTCACACAGCAACGTAAACCAAATGTTATAAATGTACATTCATCATGAAAAAAATAAAATAAATAAATAGCTGTATTTACAACATTCATACTTTTGGAAACACATGAAAAGGAATACATGATCGTTTCAATAGCTACAAGACAATTGGGCAATAGGGCCGTTGACCTGTATCTTTCCTCCGTTATTGTATTTAAATATATTTCTAATATACAGGTGCATCTCAATAAATTTGAATGTTGTGGAAAAGTTCATTTATTTCAGTAATTCAACTAAAATTGTGAAACTCGTGTATTAAATAAATTCAATGCACACAGACTGAAGTAGTTTAAGTCTTTGGTTCTTTTAATTGTGATGATTTTGGCTCACATTTAACAAAAACCCACCAATTCACTCTCAACAAATTAGAATACTTCATAAGACCAATACATTTTTTTTAGTGAATTGTTGGCCTTCTGGGAAGTATGTTCATGTACTGTATATGTACTCAATACTTGGTAGGGGCTTCTTTTGCTTTAATTACTGCCTCAATTCGGCGTGGCATGGAGGTGATCAGTTTGTGGCACTGCTGAGGTGGTGTGAAGCCCAGGTTTCTTTGACAGTGGCCTTCAGCTCATCTGCATGTTTTGGTCTCTTGTTTCTCATCTTCCTCTTGACAATACCTCATAGATTCTCTATGTTCAGGTCTGGTGAGTTTGCTGGCCAGTCAAGCACACCAACACCACAGTCATTTAACCAAGTTTTGGTGCTTTTGGCAGTGTGGCAGGAGCCAAATCCTGCTGGAAAATGAAATCAGCATCTTTAAAAAGCTGGTCAGCAGAAGGAAGCATGAAGTGCTCCAAGATTTCTGAGCGTGCAAGTGCTGAGCGTACAAGTGCTGAGCGTGCAAATGCTGAGCGTACAAGTGCTGAGCGTGCAAGTGCTGAGCGTGCAAGTGCTGAGCGTACAAGTGTCTGAGCGTGCAAGTGTCAGCGTGCAAGTGTCAAGTGTCTGGGCGTGCAAGTGCTGAGCGTGCAAGTGTCTGAGCGTGCAAGTGTCAGCGTGCAAGTGTCAGTGTGCAAGTGCTGAGCGTGCAAGTGTCTGAGCGTGCAAGTGTCTGAGCGTGCATGTGCTAAGTATGCAAGTGTCTGCAAGTGTCTGGGCGTGCAAGTGCTGAGTATGCAAGTGTCTGAGCGTGCAAGTGCTGAGTATGCAAGTGCTGAGTGTGCAAGTGCTGAGCGTGCAAGTGCTGAGCGTGCAAGTGCTGAGCAAGTGCTGAGCGTGCAAGTGTCTGAGCGTGCAAGTGTGTCAAGTGTCTGGCGTGCAAGTGCTGAGTAGCGTGCAAGTGTCTGAGCGTGCAAGTGCTGCAAGTGTAGCGTGCAAGTGTGAGCTGCAAGTGTCTGAGCGTGCAAGTGCTGAGCGTGCAAGTGTCTGAGCGTGCAAGTGTCTGAGCGTGCAAGTGCTGAGCGTGCAAGTGTCTGAGCGTGCAAGTGTCTGAGCATGCAAGTGTAAGTCTGCAGCCAGACCCTTCTCGGACTGACGAGAATCAATAAAAAACACAATTCAATGATCAGGACTTTTTTACGGAAGAGGATAAGGGCCAAGCAATGTTAAAATTACTATAGAAAAGGTAGAAAAGGTACAAATGTGTCCTTTTAAGGGTACTGCTCCAGGGATAAGCTGTTGTACCCAAAAAGGTAACATTTTAAGCCATTGTTCTTGACACCACATTGTGTCAAGAACATTACCTAACAATGATTTTTACAGGTTAAGTAAACAAGGGACAACAGTATGCCACAATTGAGCAAAACTTGTATAAAATAAAAAGTTGGTTACAGCAGCACAATACGACCACTGGAACTGATATATTGGGCTCGGTTATGTGTTATGTGCTGTTTATTATAAGCGAACTTGAAATTATTAGATCAGTTGTTGGTGGTTCTTCTGGCTGAAATCTTCCACTTGTCCTCAGATCTTGCCCTAAGTTCAGACCCTTCTCCATGGTTTATTTTTCTTGGACTGTCAAAGCACTCATCATCTTTTCTTCAAGCCTGAGGGTTATGGAGATTCAATACGCTTCAACTAACCCATTAAAAGCCAAAGACAAATCCCCTTTACCTGCCGGTCTGACAGTTGCTTCTAACGCTTCTGGCTCGGTTCCACAGAAGCTGCAGCGTGGCCAAGATCTTCAGGGCCCCTGTGAGGGGCCACAGAGACAATAGACAACTATTTAGTATCTCTTTGGCAGAGCAAGAGGCAGCTGTGGCGCACGGACACCCCAAAACACCACGATAAAGACTTATATCGTCTCACGCTGCGAGTCTGCGCTGGTTTACGTGTATATATGGAGGCTGACATTGTAGGAAGATGCATGCAGGCAATTTGTTTTGCTATTCCCAAGCGCTGTAGCTTGGAGCGTACATGAAAGCACGGAGGAGAATAGAGGCATTCGGAGGATATATGAGGAGCCATGTATTACAGCCATTTAGTTCTGCATGGAAAACATCAAGCGCTCTGTGAGAATGCTACAGGATCAAACCAGCACAGAGCCAGTGTTTGTCTAAAACATTCAATGTATCAGTCCCCATCTGTGAGAATTCTTTTGTTTGCTGAATATTGCCAAAGGCACAGAAAGAATGGATGTGTGCAGTTTGTTTTATTCCACGTGTATCTTCATGCCACATCCTCCTGCCAGAGGAAGAATGTTTTTGATGGCAGCAAGAGAAACATAGAGGAACGGAAAAGCAGGAAGGCCTTCTCAAACAAGATCATATGAATGACAAAATAAGACCTGTAGCCTCAAACAGACAAATAACAGACTTGAAGATTTTATTATTTTTATTATATTTTTTTTTATAATTTTTATCAGATTTTTTTCAGTTCACATAATCCATCCTGTGTTGTGAGAAATGTTCAAATGTATATATATATATATATATATATATATATATAAAATTTCTATATTTAATATGAGGAAAGTTGCAATTGCATTCATAAGTGTTAACGAAAAAAATAAAAATTTTATATTGCTTTACACCATATGTCTCCAACTACCAACCATGAATAACTAAATAAATAAATAAATAACTAAAATAACTAAATTAATAAACATAGCCTTCATCCCATCTAATTAAATTCTCAAAATGTTAGCGCTAATAATTATCTCAGATGGAAAACCATCTAACATTTTTTTAAATGTAACTAGTCTGTTTCAGAATGTTCAGAGATCATTCAAATATAACGTTCCTATAATATTTTGATAAATGATAAAATGGAATGTTCCCTCAACATAAAAAAAACCCTGACATTTGGATCATTCAAAGAACTTTTCTTATAACTTAATTGAGCAACTTCAACTTTAGCAAAATGCTCATATTTTCGTTTCCTGGGATCTTTATACAAAAATGATTTGGCCAGCGCTTCTTCTCTTATGCAGTGTCTGTCATATACACCTGAACTTTACACTTATGAGAAATACGAATTGTGTTGATTCTATCAACACAGACTATTTTCTATTTACCAATATTTGATATCTGTGCATTTTGGTAGACATTCAATGCATACATGTAATCAGTTCATGCATTCCCTGGGAATCGGACCCATGACCTTGATGTTGGAATAATGAACACATTATGGTACACGTTCGACTCTGCACCTCCACACTGTATAGCTTCTATATTTATTACGTGCTGAGAGCTGGATGACCGAGCGCTTTTCTCAGTGTTACCTTGGGAGCAGCTCAAGACGTCAGATTCTCGTAAGTGCAAACCGACCTGGCAAATAAATATGCAATTCTGATTCAATGAACTTTCCAGTGGGTGTTGTGACTCATCAATACCAAGAGAAGAGGCTTTTGAGTTGGTTTGGCAACAGTGTAATTTATGAACATTAAATTAATAGTGAAGGCTAGTCTGGACAAAATTTTACATTAGTCCTTTTCTCACAATTCCTTTTCAGAATTGCATTTGTTTTCATCTTATCAGCAAGTACACCTGTCTTAACGAATTGCAAAATGTCTTTAAAAATCAGAAAAGACCACTGTGTTTGTATTTCAGTGGTCACACATGCAGTGTATGATGCATATACATTTTAAAAATAAATAAATAAAGAGAGCATTTCTAATGGAAGATGATGCAACAACATAACCTCTTTGCAAATTGTTCTTGTTATTGTAAAGAAAGTATTGTAATGGCACATTAACGGTACATTTACCGAAAATTGTTTGTACAAATGGGGATTTTGCATAAAAAGCCAGCTCCCCATTTGATTCTTATCTCACACATGTTCATTTGACTCCAGTTCAACGCTAAAGCTGCTCTGTGGCACAATCACACAAGGTCTCGGTGCAGTGACTACAACAGTGATTTAGCACAGCTTCAGGTCTTTGACTGCATCAGCCACACCTTACACAGAGACCGACTCCCTGATGAAGATTTCATAAACGTACACTTTCAGGAGGAGCTGTAACCCAGCATCTATTGTTATTGTACTCAGTTTACAGACTGATAAAGCACCAATCACTGATGTATAATGGTACTGATCAAAACCCGAACAACTAAAGTCTGAATCATTACAGACGTGAAACAATCTGGATTTGAAAAGTGCCTCTAGGGCCAAGAACGCTGATTACTCATTGAGTCATTTCCTATGGCCCCGCCTCTTGACAGAAGCCTTTAAGAACAGCCTGATGAGAGTTTGATTACGCAGTAATCTCTGAGTTAGCATGGAAAGGGTGGCTGGAAGCATGCCGAGTACAAGCGATCGTGTAAACAGATGCATGCAGGTACATATACACTACCAGTCAAATGTTTTTGAACAGTAAGATTAATGTTTTTTCAATAATTATCTTCTTGCTCACCGAGCCTGCATATATTTAATCCAAAGTAGCCTACAGCAAAAACAGTAACATTTTGAAATAGTTATACTATTTAACTAGCTGTTTTCTAGTTGAATATATTTCTAATGTAATTTATTGTGATTTTAAAGCTGAATTTTTAGCATCATTACTCCAGTCACATGATCCTTCAGAAATCATTCTAATATTCTGATTTGCTGCTCGACAAAACATTTATTATTATTATGTTGAAAACAACTGAGTATCATTTTTCAGATTTCTATGATGAATAGAAAGTTCAGAAGAACAGCTTTTATCTGAAATAGAAATCTTTTATGACATTATAAATGTCTTTATCACCACTTTTGATCAATTTAAAGCATCCTTGATAAATATAAGTATTCATTTATATAAAAAAAAATTCTGACTCCAAGCTTTTGAATGGTATTGTCGTGTTTGGCGTCCAGAGGTTGCACGGAAGAGCCAGGAAACATGGAATGAGGAGACGGAGAACTTCTTTTAAACATTTAATTGAAACACGGAGATCACAGAGACAGGTACACACACTCAAGGACACTTAGACATTAACAATAATCCACCGGAAACATGGGGCAGAACAGACTATATGAAGGGAGACATAACTGGAAACACCTGGGACGAAATCAAGACACAAACAGAGACTAATTAACTAATGATGACAGGAAACTAGGACAAGAAAACCAAATATGGGCAGGGAAACAAAAGGCAGAGGGAGACAGACTGTGACATTACCCCCCCCCCCCCCCCCTTCCCCCTAGGCGCGTCCCGCGCCGTATAACATCGAAAGGGGAGGAGGGGTGGGCGCTCTGGAGGCCTCAGGGGACCTGTAGCCCGGGCAGGTGGCCTCCAGGGCGCGGAGCTTAGGTGGCCATGGCGGATCGGGAGCTTTGGGTGGCCATGGCGGATCGGGAGCCTCGGGTGGCCATAGTGGATCGGGAGCCTCGGGTGGCCATGGCGGATCCGGGGACTCGTACGGCCATGGCGGATCGGGTATATGGCCCTCTCCTAAAATCTTTTTTGGCGGCTCGCCGGCCAGGGAATACCCAGTAAGGGCCAGCGGAGACGAAGATGAACTGGACGGGAACAGCGGAGACGAAGATAAGCTGGACTTGACCAACTCTCGGGGGTGCTCGGAAAGCGCTGATTCTCTGGGGCGCTGGCGAGGAGCAGGCACTGGGGGGCACTCGGGTAGAGCGGAACTGGATGGAAGCAGCGCGGAGGAAGGTGAGCTGAACAGGATCAGCGGAGGCATCGGTGAGCTGGACGGAACCAGCGGAGGCATTGGTGAGCTGGCAGGGACCAGCGGAGGCATCGGTGAGCTGGACGGAACCAGCGGAGGCATCGGTGAGCTGGACGGAACCAGCGGAGGCATTGGTGAGCTGGCAGGGACCAGCGGAGGCATCGGTGAGCTGGACGGAACCAGCGGAGGCATCGGTGAGCTGGACGGAACCAGCAGAGGCCTCGGTGAGCTGGCAGGGACCAGCGGAGGCATCGGTGAGCTGGACGGAACCAGCGGAGGCATCGGTGAGCTGGACGGAACCAGCGGAGGCATCGGTGACCTGGCAGGGACCAGCGGAGGCATCGTGAGCTGGCAGGGACCAGCGGAGGCATCGGTGAGCTGGACGGAACCAGCGGAGGCATTGGTGAGCTGGCAGGGACCAGCTGAGGCAACGGTGAGCTGGATGGGATCAGCGGAGGCATCTTCCTCGTTGCGGGCGGCGGCACTCTCCTCGCCGCCGGCGGGAGCAGGCTGATGATTCCCGGCCATCCCTCGCGGGGAACCAAAATCAGCCGCCGCCTCATCTTGGGATTTTTTGGGTGGATTATTCTGTCGTGTTTGGCGTCCAGAGGTTGCACGGAAGAGCCAGGAAACACGGAACGAGGAGACGAAGAACTTCTTTTGAACACTTTACTTAGAAACACGGAGATAACATAGATAGGTACACACACTCAGGACGCTCAGACATTAACAATAATCCACCGGAAACATGGGGCAGAACAGACTATATGAAGGGAGACATAACTGGAAACACCTGGGACGAAATCAAGACACAAACAGAGACTAATTAACTAATGATGACAGGAAACTAGGACAAGAAAACCAAATATGGGCAGGGAAACAAAAGGCAGAGGGAGACAGACTGTGACAGGTATAGTGTATAATGTTACAGAAGCTTTTTATTTCAGATAAATGCTGATCTTCGGATCTTTCTATTCATCAAAACATCCTGAAAAAAATGTACTCAAGTGTATAAAATATTGATGATAATAATAATAATAAAACATGTTTCTTTAACAGTAAATCAGCATGATTTCTGAAGATCATGTGACACTGAAGTCTGGAGTAATGATGCTGAAAATACAGCTTTGGTCACAGAAATAAATTACATTTTACAATATATTAAAATAGAAAGCAGCTATTTTTAAATAGTAAAATTATTCCACAATATTACTGCTTTTGTTGTATTTTGGATCAAATAAATGCAGGCTTGGTGAGCAGAAGAGAATTCTTTAAAAACATCAAAAATCGTACTGTTCCAACACTTTTGACTGGTAGTGTAACTACTATTTAACTCTCTGCAGGTCATAGAAATGGTTGTGCGTGAAAGGCAACATTCGACCAGCTCGGTCAGAGCGAGCCAAAAAGGACAGTCATGCAATGCTCACAGTGCCCCCCCCCTTCCTTTATCTGTCAGGAGTCGCTCAGAAAACATGCCATTTGAGGCACACACAAGCCTGTCTAAACAAAACCCACGCCAGCTTCCTCGGGAAACTAAAGATATCTTAAAAAACAATAATGTCTGTATCCTTCTGGAAGGGATACGCACCGGTTTGGTGGCCAAATGATGCCTCACTAGTGTGCAAACACTAGAAAGTGCATTCACACGTACCAACTTAAAACTGAGGATCTGATTCATCCTAAACAAACAGATTGATGGATTGTGTCAAATGTTTCCAGGAAGATGGGTCTGGTGCTTATTGGGTCCAAATACGCCAACATTAACATTAACCAAACTGTTTGAGCAAGAAGAGCACGCGTCTGCCAGCAGTCCAGTAGTCTAGGAGGGAGCGCAGAACAGAGAGAAAGAAACACAGCACTGAAATGCTAGATTGAATGTTACTGTTTGCCATTTGTTCTGCACTACAAATTGTCCAATATACTGGAATGCATATAATAAATCACTCGCGTATCATGTTTCACAGCAGCTTTACATCCCGTTACGAGGCCAAGCAACACAGGTCTTCTCCTCTAGAAGCTGTATAAGGCCATGAAAGCTTCTGCCATACAGTGCCAATTAATTGTGAACTAGCTTATTTCAGCGGGTCATCGTGGGATCTTGGTAAATTCAGCTTGAACACACACAGTGTTTATTGTGGTGGGCTGGAAATCATCATTAATGCTATAAGAGGCTCATATTAATGTGTGTATGCCATAAGAATATCGAGTTTTACTGACATCTGCTGACCTCGATTGCTTCAGAAATTAGATCATGCTTACGTAATGAACATATTCAGAATTGATTTCATGAAGTTTGTTTCTATCATTGTTTAAAACATTATCTTAATAATGAAATGCTAAATGACTCTTATGAACCTGTTCCTTGTAATGAATCAGATCACACAAGGCTGATTCTTGAACAAATGACTCTCAAGAGATAGTTCTTTTTTTTAGACCATGTAAATCGGTGAAGCTTTTCATATACATTATGACAATGTGTAATTAAAATAGGCTACACATTATGAGTTACATAAGCTGACTCTGTTCACAGAGTGCTGTATCCAAGCATGTTAACAGAAAGTTGAGTGGAAGGAAAAAGATGCACAACCAACCGAGAGAACCACAGCCTTATGAGGATTGTCAAGAAAATAAATTCAAGAATTTGGGTGAACTTCACAAGGAATGGACTGAGGCTGGGGTCAAGGACATCAAGAGCACCACACACAGACGTGTCGAGGAATTTGGCTACAGTTGTGTTCAGAGGCGTCTTACCTGGACTAAGAGAAGAAGAACTGGACTGTTGCCCAGTGGTCCAAAGTCCTCTTTTCAGATGAGAGCAAGTTTTGTATTTCATTTGGAAACCAAGGTCCTAGAGTCTGGAGGAAGGGTGGAGAAGCTCATAGCCCAAGTTGCTTGAAGTCCAGTGTTAAGTTTCCACAGTCTGTGATGATTTGGGTGCAATGTCATCTGCTGGTGTTGGTCCATTGTGTTTTTTGAAAACCAACATCACTGCACCCGTTTACCAAGAAACTTTGGAGCACTTCATGCTTTCTTCTGCTGACCAGTTTTTTAAAGATGCTGATTTCATTTTCCAGCAGGACTTGACACCTGCCCACACTGCCAAAAGCACCAAAAGCTGGTTAAATGACCGTGGTGTTGGTGTGCTTGACTGGCCAGCAAACTCACCAGACCTGAACATAGAGAATATATGGAGTATTGTCAAGAGGAAAATGAGAAACAAGAGACCAAAACATGCAGATGAGCTGAAGGCCACTGTCAAAGAAACCTGGGCTTCACACCACCTCAGCAGTGCCACAAACTGATCACCTCCATGCCACGCCGAATTGAGACAGTAATTAAAGCAAAAGGAGCCCCTACCAAGTATTGAGTACATATACAGTAAATGAACATACTTTCCAGAAGGCCAACAATTCACTAAAAATGTATTTTTATTGGTCTTATGAAGTATTTTAATTTGTTGAGATCCATAGAGAGCTCCATAGAGAGCATCCTCACATACTGCATCTGTGGGTGGTTTTCCAGCTGCACAGCCACAGAGAGGAAGGCGCTCGAGAGGGTCATCAACACGGCCCAGAAGATTATCGGATGCCCCTCCCCTCCCCTCCCTGGAAGACCGGTATAGTTCCCACTGTCTCAGGAAGAATATTCTCAGAGACCCATCTCACCCCGGACACACTCACTTTGAACTGCTGCAGATGTTACAGATTAATGAAAACTCGGACTAACAGAATAAAAAACAGTTTCTACCCCAGAGCCATAACTGCACTGAACACAACAAAGATTTAAAGACTTAGTAATTATCTACTCTACACATACTGTGCAATAAGATGGGGACGTGCAATGACCGGCAGAAATGTGAATGTAATTTGTGAATTACTTTTTTTCCCTCACCTTAAAGGTTTGCTTTTCCTCGATTTCGTTGTACTTGTACAATGACAATAAAGATATTAATTCATTCATTCAGAACTGGAAGCGTTAAATTCCCATCGCAGATGTTATGTACTGGCTTACACAAGCCTTGATTTACCATGGCAACATCCTATGTATGCAAGATAATATAAACCAAGATAATTTGTAGCAATATGCCTGACAGTGTTGCGGTTCATTGCACTTGCAAAAAAAAAGTGAGCTTTAATCCCCAGACCACAAAGCTCTTGCCAAAACCTTGATCTGACTTATTTTCCATTTTACATAGACAGGGCCGACGTGTGGTGTGTTTCTGAATTTGAGCCGCAACTGCTCCCACTTTACCAATAACGTTATATTCACGACAGATTTTCAGTTTCATATTCAGCCGCTCAAGCAGCTGATCCATGGGTTTAGAAACAGCATATACCCACATACACTGACTCTGGTGGACATGTTCTGAACAGTGAAGGGTAACACTTTTAGGCTTTTAGCCATTAAAACTGTTCCATGACCACCCATAAGAGCCAAGTGGGTTTTAGAGGCATAATTCATACAAAAATGATAATTCTGTCATTGTTTTCTCACCCTCATGTTGTTGCAGACCTTTATGAATGCTTTTCTTCAACACAAAAGAAGATATTTTGAAGAATGTGGATAACCAAACAGTTTATTAACTTCCATATTATTATCATTATTATTTTATTTTAGTATTTTTGTAATTTTCAGAATTCTTTTTTTGGGGTTAACTATTCCTTAAAATGCAAAATGTCCCTTTGATAATTAATTTTGATAACTAAGTTGCTTGATGTTACATTGTTGTTATAATAATTGTATTTAATAGAGGTAATGATTCTTATGATTGTTTGTTTGAAGTGAATCAAAAACACGAAGAACGACCAGTGAAGTCTGATTCTCAAGCAAATGACTCCCATGACATTTCTTTTTATAATTATTATTGAATAAAAAACATATAGTGCAACCAGTAAAGTCTGATTTCTGAATGAATGACTCGCATGAGTGTTATTTTAGTGAATCGAGAATAGTAGTGTGACCAGTGAAGTCTGATTCTAAAGCAAATGACTCTCATAACAGTTTTTTTATCATTATTATTGAATCAAAAACATAGTGCAACCAGTGAAGTCTGATTTCCAAACGAATTTCTCTCATGAGTCGATTCTTTTAGTGAATCACAATTCACTAAATTGCCGTGTAATTGTAATTGCAGTGTCATTCTTGTTTGGGCCTGGTCCCAGCGGTGGGTTAGGGTTAGCCCTTATATGCTCAGAAATGGCCCTGAGATGAAGGCAGAAGTTTGCTTACTGGGTTTTTGAACAGAGCCATTGCATGAATGCGGTATTTGACACATTTCTGCTTTTACCCATCAATGTTGGCATGTTTTAATGAGGCAAATGTTTCCGAAAATGGAGCGGTTCATATAGCTGCCATAACAATAGCTGTGTTTTACCCATGATGCCTTTGTATCTGGACTTTCGTCCGCAGAGCAAATAACGCCGTTGTTTTACATTGCGTCACCAAATCTGCTTGTATTTATACGGTCAATACAAGCATCGTGAGTCATGTTGTTTTTACCATCTGACTTTCATTATTGGGTTTTCGTCCAAATATCTCAATCTGGATCAGATATTTTCACCAGTGTTTATTTTAGCATGTTTTACTAATATAATCGTAAGGTATTTGGACATTAATCCCACAATCTATTTATTTTGATATTCAGATGAGATTTCACGAACCACACAGGCATGTCAGATGTGTTTTGCTTTTGGCAGAAGTTGGCCATTTCAGTCTCGCCTGGGTTGTTTTTCAGTTTTTGTCATCATGAACTCTTACTTTTGGGGTACTATTTCAACATTGGTCCGTTACCAGAATCTTGCCTCTTCATCAGGAAATGGCCCACTCACCATTTACCTCAAAAAATGATCTCAGCCTTGTGGTCATTTTGCAGCGGCGCTCCACGTCGGGTCTTGAGATTGGATAAACTGGCGTTTTGACAGACCGCCGTGACACACTATATTTGGTATTTTGTCCTGCAGGTGATGTGATTTATTCTGGAGCGTAGAGAAAGTGCTCCCCCAAATAAGACGAAAAGTCAAATTCACTTAAGTCCAGCGCAGCAACGTGCATCGAATTAACAGAAACTTGTTTCATTCTAATGTTTCAGTCACTTCTGCCCTCGTACTATACTTGGTGTCAAATGATACACAGCTGTCTAATAGGATTGAGAGGTTGGCATTTTCTTGGCATCTTCTGAAGCCCTGGCAGAATTTGATAACGGACGCTGTAGCCCTGGAGAGCTGATTTAACGGGAATCCGTTATGCTCTTTGGCCAGATATATGAGGTGTTCCTTTACGTGACGGGAATATTTCTAGCAAAACAGAGGAGTGCGTGCTGATATGAGGAATGTCAGGACTATAAGTTATTTAGAAGAAGTTGTGTGGAGAACACATTTACAAGCAATGCATGTAATCAGATTAATCAGATAATAAAAAAAGATACTTGAGCAGTTTTTGTTCTATATTAAAATTAATTTAGTTTTTTAAAAGTAATTTTCCCTTTTTTTGAGGGGGAGGGTTGCATCATTAAAATAATGAAATTATTAAAAATAAATACATTTTGGTATTATTATTATTTTTAGGCAAATATGGAAGCCATGGATAAAAAAAGCAATTGTAACTTTATCTTACAAATCTTAATTTGAAAAGTCAGAAGAAGTGAGATATGAACATATATCAAATAAAAACCCATAATTCTGACTTTTTCCATAGAATTGTGAAAAATAAACGGGCAATTGTGACTTTTTTAACCTCTGCAGAATCGCATGTTTATATCTCAATTGATTTTTTTCACCAAAGATTAAAAAATTAAAATTAAATTGAGAATGAAATTTATCCCACAATTACTTGATTTATTTTTTCTCACAGTTGCAAGTTTGTATCTCATAATTTGGATTTTCCATCTCATAACTGCAACTTAATAACTCGCAATTACAAGTTAAAATCTCTCCATTCTCACTTTTTTTTTCTCAGAACTGCGATAAAATGAATCATGAAAGATAGAAATTCAAAATTGTGAGAAAAAAAATCTGATTTATGAGATAAAAAGTTGCAATTACCTTTTTTATTTGGAAATGGACTAACAGAAAAAAAAATCTTATTAATGTTTAAAAAAACATTGGTGAGAGAGAGAGAGAGAGAGAGAGAGAGAGAGAGAGAGAGAGAGAGAGAGAGGGGGGTGGATGGATGGATGGAGAGAGAGAGAGACAGAGAGAGAGAGAGAGAGAGAGAGAGAGAGAGAGAGAGAGAGAGAGAGAGAGAGAGAGAGAGAGAGAGAGAGAGAGAGAGAGAGAGAGAGGGGGGTGGATGGATGGATGGAGAGAGAGAGAGAGAGAGAGAGAGAGAGAGAGAGAGAGAGAGAGAGAGAGAGAGAGGGGGGTGGATGGATGGATGGATGGATAGAGAGAGAGAGAGACAGAGAGAGAGAGAGAGAGAGAGAGAGAGGGGGGTGGATGGATGGATGGATGGATAGAGAGAGAGAGAGACAGAGAGAGAGAGAGAGAGAGAGAGAGAGGGGGGTGGATGGATGGATGGATGGATAGAGAGAGAGAGAGACAGAGAGAGAGAGAGAGAGACAGAGAGAGAGAGAGAGAGAGAGAGAGAGAGAGAGAGAGAGAGGGGGGTGGATGGATGGATGGAGAGAGAGAGAGAGAGAGAGAGAGAGAGAGAGAGAGAGAGAGAGAGAGAGAGAGAGAGAGAGAGAGAGAGAGAGAGAGAGAGAGAGAGAGAGAGAGAGAGAGAGAGAGAGAGAGAGAGAGAGAGAGAGAGAGAGAGAGAGAGAGAGAGAGAGAGAGAGAGAGAGAGAGAGAGAGAGAGAGAGAGAGAGAGAGAGAGAGAGAGAGAGAGAGAGAGAGAGAGAGAGAGAGAGAGAGAGAGAGAGAGAGAGAGAGAGAGAGAGAGAGAGAGAGAGAGAGAGAGAGATGAGAGAGAGAGAGAGAGAGAGAGAGAGAGAGAGAGAGAGAGAGAGAGAGAGAGAGAGAGAGAGAGAGAGAGAGAGAGAGAGAGAGATCATAGATCAGTAAAGTTCAATAAGTCTCTTTAAATATGAGATAAGTTGACCTTTTTATGAAAATGCAATACGTTTAGTTCAGGTTGTAAAATGTAAAATTATAAAATGTAAAAAAAAATAAATAAAAAAAAAACATGTAGAAAATTCATGATTTTGTATAAAACAATCTGGAGAATATTTCAGAAAATAATGATTAAGAAGTGTACACATGTATTCAATAAGTAAGCAAATGACTTCTGCTATTGTGTTTAAAAAGTGAACGCTTTAAAGGTAACCACTTTTCAAGAATGAATGTTTTGACTTTAGTGACAATGAATATCAGAAAGCAGCAGGAGCTCACATTCCCGTACCGTATCACATAATGCACTTCACTGATTGACGGGGGGGTTGGACCCGAGCCAGCGATATTTTATGACTCTTACGGCTGAGCGCTTTTCTGCTCCGCATTATTCCTCTCATTCTGATCTCATTGCGAGGTAAACCTCATACACTGCCATTGTGATTTATTCCTAAACACAGAAAACTCCCCTTAATGGCCGTGTAGGCCGTAAAGATGACAGTCAGGTTAGCGTTGTTTTATTGGCACAGGAGAGTGTGTTAGCAGGCCTCGGACTCAGTATTTCACTTTCATTTCCTGTCCCGGGACAGTGGTGGGCTCGGCAGGGCACGAGCTGGGTTGTTATTACTGTAGTCACTCAGAACGGCACGCCGGGGGATGAGCAGGGAAACGTTTAAAACCAGCTGACGCAGTGAGGGTGAGAAAACAACACACAACTACAGCAGTCCGACTGTAAATCTCATTCACAATACACCTACCTGAAACTAAAAGATGACCACAAAACCAGTCATAAGAGTATTTCTTTAATTGAGATGTATATATCATATAAAATCTAAATAAATAAGCTTTCCATCGATGCATGGTTTGTTAGGATAGGACAATATTTGGCTGAGATACAACAGTTACACTTTATTTTGATAGTCCACTTTAGATATTCTAACTATAAGTAACTTTGTAACTACATGTCAAATAATTCTCATTAATTTGCAAATACATGTCTACTAACTCCCAGACTGTTAGGGTGGGTTTAGGGTTAGTAGAGTAAGTTCACAGATTTGACCCTGTCTGTGAAAACCTAGCTAAAGTAGTTTTTGGGTTTATTTTATTTTTCTACAAAAATCATTCTTCATAAAGTAAAGAACATTCTGTGACATTCGATTTTGAGACTTTATCCTGGATGTCACAGAGAGGGTCACATATACTTGTAAAGTTTCTCAGTATGTTGTATGTCGTGGACTCATCACAATAAAGTGTTAGAAGATATTAATCAGACAGACTACTAATACTATAATGACTGCTAGTCGACTTGTAGTTGCAAAGTTACTCACTGTTAGTAGAATGTCTAAAGTGGACTATCGAAATAAAGTGTCACCGATGCAACTATTTGAAAATCTGAAATCTGAGGGTGCAAAAAATAAATACAAAAACTAACAAATATTGAGAAAATCGCCTTAGCAATGCATATTACTAATTAGGTTTTGATATATTTACAGTAGGACATTTACAAAATATCATTATGGAACATGATCTTTACTTAATATCCTAATTTGTGCCTTTTTTGGCATAAAAGATAAAAAAACATGAATTTCGACCCATAAAATGTATTATTGGCTATTGCTACAAATATACCTGTGCTACATATGACTGATTTTGTGCTCCAGGGTCACAGATATGTTGTGTATGTGGAGCTAAATAACTGATACATATACAGTTGATACGCAAAACTAAAAGAGAACTAATAAACTTTTGACATGCAACTATAGCGCAGCGGATCGATGTTGGTTTAAACATGGACCAATCAGCTGAATCTGAGGGGGGGGGGGGGGTGTTGTGTGTTTATATTAGCAATGGAGTATAGGAGTTCATTCACCTATAAACATGCCTTCTGTTTAATTCCCTTGTGCTCTGTATAGCTATATTTAATGAGAATATGCCCCGTGTTAACGACCCCTTACACAGTTTGAGGGAGATTAGTCATCTCAGATTACATATAAATATATACTGGGTTTACTGTAAGGTCACCGGGTTTCTGAAATATGACATTTCATCGTTTAGTGGTCAAAATATAACGGAAATCTCACTTGTCTATGGATTAAAAAAAACTCATCCAAACTGGTTTTAATACCAATAATTCATAAAATCAAATCACACTATGAAAAATAGTAAACAAGTAACTACTTCAAACAGCAAATCAAACACAACAGGCACAAATATGACATGACAAAAAAATATTTTTAAAAAATATTTTTTACCTTTGTCTAACTATATTTAATATTTTAGTTTTCACAGACTGTAAATATATTGTTTACAGTAATTCACTTTTTAAATTATATTTTATGTTTGTGATTTTTGAATCTTTACTCTCCATAATTAGGCTTATTATTTTGCTCATTTTGAGCAAATGTAAGTGTTGCAAGTGTGATTGTTTAGTTCATTATGTTTTATTTATTTATATTGGGCTGTACTTTCACCTATGGAAGCTTGTTTTTACCACAGGATATATATATATATAAAGGGATCCCTGGGTATTAAGACATGTATAGCTTAATATAACATAAATGATGTCTCTTATTTAAACATGTAGTAGAAAACCCATGAAAGATGTATGTTATTTAAGAAATCGACATCGTTTTTGGACTATGAGGGGTGCCATTATTTATGTGCAGAGTGCATTCTGCGTCGATGACGGCACTCGGTGAGCTACCGGCGCTTATTTCTACAGTCTTTGGCTTTTTACTGAAACACAACTCAGAAAATAAAATACTGATACGATACCACATTGTGTGGCATTGGGTTGTAATTTTCAGTCGAAGGGCAACAAGAGAAGCAATGTAAGACTTTCCTAGAGAAAAGAAGAGGAGAAAAGAGATGCCTGTAGATGAATAAAACTACCTGAAGACCTGCTTCTTCTCTCCACTTTATCCCTGATGCCTTCGAGTCTTTTAGTAGACCACAGCTACTGACAGAGCTAACAAACGGCTGAGACTAGAAACGCTAGATTTCATCTGTTAGGAAGAAAACACCGCGGCCGCTAGAGGAGTTTCTCAGCACGGATCTTACTCCATATCAGAGGCGTTTAGACTCCTTGTGGGGAAAAATCCACGGTACAGCATTTGGGTTAAACCTATACTTATATACATCACCACCTGTAAGCTCTTTCGGTCGCTGCGGTCATCACATCAGTATTTTATTTTCCCAGTTGTCTATTCCGAGTTATATCGTGGTATAAATAGAAACAGGTAGCGCTAGTAGCTCACCGAGTGCAACCATTTTACGTCATCAGAAAAATGCCCCCCCGTATTGCAAAACATGTATAAAACAATGTGATTTTTTTTAAATAACAGAAACATTCGTGTGTTTTCTACTACATAATTTGGTAAGAAGCATCAATTATGTTATATTAAGCCATGCAAGTCTTAATACCCAGGGATCCTTTTAAGACTTTTTATCCCAAAATTATAATTCTGAGATTCTGATTCAAAACTCTGAGGGTAAATCTCACAATTTTTGAAAAACAAAATCAGAATATCTTCTTTATAGAGACGTCTGGTCACCCTATAGCTACAGTAGTAACATAAACATTATCTATGGTACTTTTGCAGAAACTATGGTTGATGTGGCACGGGTTCAAATAGACTTTGTGACTTCTGCTGTTGTTTGACCTGTCCACACTCATACAGACTGACGCTTGTGCAGACTCAGAGTGATTGATCAGTAATGTAATCCAAAGCATTGTATGTCACACTGAACCCTGTCCTCCTCTCTGGTCCACAGCCTCTATAAAAGCCCACAACCGCCTTTTACAATCTCGCTGTGATTCACACTCTCTGATTCCATAAATCTCCCAGCATTCAGTGCAGAAGGGTGTGGGTCAGGGTTCACGAGGCCATGGTTTCGCGCTCTTTGTGAAAGCAGGGTCGCTCAGGCATGGTTATCGCTTGCTCCAGAGGCTCCGCGCGGTACCTTTAACGCCCGGCCGTTTAATGAAGACCACAGGCGTGCACTGACCGTGACTACCCCGGACCCAGCGAAAAGCCCCTGCAGTATAGAAATTGGCCATGTTTCAAAAGTTTATAAAAACAGTTGGACCTAATGGGTCAATGCTGTGAACGCCGAGCGGAGTATTATTACCAGGCCACTGAATGCATTAAGACTCTGATCTGCAGCTGTGTGTGAAGGGTGATAATGGGCCTTTGCAATTGACCCAAACTTTCTCCATCAGATGTCTGACACGATACAATAAAACGTTAAAGAATTGCTTAATGTTTTCAGACAATACCACATGAAACAACCACTTAGTGCTTAAATAGTGCATATACACAAAGAACAGAGCATTAGATCATATGAAATAATAACAGAAATCTGACCATATAGGGAACACCATTTTCTCTTAAAGAGACAGTGCACCATAATTTGCACTCCGTCATGCCATTCCAAACATTTATTTATTAGAATCCAGCAAAGAAAAAACAAAACAAAAAATACAAATACTATTCTTGCAATTTGTTTGCTATCCAAAAAAGAAGATTACATGCTGAGATACTATCAAGCTTCTCTATTCTTATAAAGTGCACAAAAGTGCTATTTTCTGCACTTTTGAATTATTTTTTTAATTTTTTTTTGCTCTTTGGTGGATTCTGTTATTAACTTGATATCATGTCTTTCTTTTATTTACTAGAACAGCAAAGGTTCAGGTTTATAAACACAAATGATGGCTAAATGATGACATTATTGTCGTTTTTGGGTGAAATATTCCTAAATGAATTGTCCTTGAACTACGCTGTTCATCTAAGTAAAGGACAAAGAGCACAGAAGTAACACTATTATATCTACTCCAGCAAACCGTGTCAGCATAAGTGGCCCGGTGGTCATATTGCTAAAATATATGTTTGGGTTAATATTGTAGTTGTAAATAGAAACAAATAAATGAGATTCAGGAGATGTTGAAAAGATAAGTTCAAATAAAAATAAAATCCCAGAATAATTAATGAATTAATGAGGCATTTATATATAGTCTCACAAAGTGTGGGGAACTACAAGAAGAGAGCAAAGGACAATCATAGCTATTTTACAAATAAGAAAATAAGTTTTTTCTACGAGATTGTTGCAATATATCATTCAGTCTTAATGACTCTGGGAATAAAAGTACTTGTGTTTGTTCTGTCCAGTAAAGTGTTTTTTTGTAATCTTTCTTTTGTGCTTCTACCAAAATTGTCACTTTTTCTAAATTTCATTTTTGTAAAAAAAAAAAATTGTATATATTCTGAATATGAAACTTTGTCCATAGTTCGTGTGTATCATTAATGGTATTGTAGAGGGATTCCTAAACACTTTTGTCAGCTGGACCCCTAATATATATTTCAAACATGAACTTGAAATATTCCCTGCATGTTCACGGTCCTCTGATGTCAGTCATGTGACATGCAAGTAAACAAATCAAATATGTCATCATGTTTTTTTTTTTTTATTTTTTTTATATAAAAAATATGTATTCATTTTCATTTAAAACGTTTACATTTTCATGATTTAATGTTAATCAGAATATTAAAAATGTACGTTTAAATAACTTTATATTTTAGATGAAAATAAAGTTAGTAGAACACTGCAAGTAATGGGTTTGCAACCTTTGAATAACTGTTATAATAACCAAAAACAGATACTACAACATTTTCATAACCTAAATTTGTTTCCTGGGACATGGTTTAACTTTTGTTGGAAATGGTCAAGGATTTTTATTTTTATACATACCCCCCCCCCCCCCTCAATTTACCTGCCAAAGGAAATGTGGTAACACTTTAGATTAGGGAACTATTATTATCAACTTATCTATCAAGTAGTTGCTTGCTTATTAGCATATTACCTGCATATTGGCTGTTTATTAGTACTTATCAAGTACATATTAATGTCTTTTTCTGTTTGGCCGTATTCTACTTAACCCTACCCACTGAAACATAACTACTTCTACAACAACTAACTTATTCACTATCAATAAGCAGCAAATTAGAAGCTCGTTTAGCTGTGTGAATATGTGTTCCCTAATCAAAGTGTTACCAGAAATGTACTTTGATTAAAACAAAAAAAAGGATTTTAGAATGCATATTTTCTGATGTGCATTTCTCAATCCCAGGCAACTGTGTTTCGAGTTTCAATGCATGTTCTCCTCTGACACATCTTACCCCCACTCGCTCCTACACAATAACCTCAAGCTGTTATCTGCTCCTTGATGTGTTTCTCTTCTGGGACACTATAATGAAGATAACAAAGACCCGTCTGGCCTGAATGAGATCTCAGCATCACCTCTGCAGGCCTGAGCGCTCCCACAGGCACGAGTATCAGTTTATATCGACTCGTTAAAACACTTGAGCTCCGACCATGAGCTCATCAACGCTAATGTCAGCCACCGCACAGTGTGAGTCCAGCACGAGCAGAAAGACAAGGAAAACCGAGGGGAAGAAGAAACAACAATGTTTGTTTGAACAATGACTGCCCAGACTGTTCATCATAGGGCTTAGCTCACGGTGAGATATATATTCCCCCGAATGCCGCGGATTACAAGCACATAAAACAAAGCGAAGGAGGGAGGATATCGCTGTGATTTCCTTCAGAGGGCTTTGGCTGGAATAGCTCAGGCCTTGTTTTAATGATTTCCTTAAGAAAACAGAGAGCTAGATGGAGAGCGGCGTTCCCGGGATGAGAGAGGAAGCCGAGGGTTTGGTGAGGCCATGTCTCTGTGACTTCCTAGCGCTCCGCTCGGGAGCAGATAAGCAAACGTGCCTCGCACACACGGCCTGAGACTCTTCCCAAAGCATTCTTAGCTTCCCTGGCAAGACTGTTGGAGAAAAGAGCCCCTGATCTTAACTCTATATGTGAC
>CM049883.1:28430654-28433154 GCA_027474115.1 Schizopygopsis malacanthus
GATTTATTAAAAGGGGGACTATATAGTTTGACCATTGAATATGCATGTCCATGTACTTTAGCAGGAATATGGAAACAATCTGCGCATGCATTATCGTAGCTAATGAAAGCAGCCACCCAGATCCACCTCAGCGCTAATGCTAAATATATGTGGACAAGGTGGGCTCAGTCTGTTTTGATATGATCCAGAACTAAACTCTTGCTGACAGCTATTAATTTGGCCAACAAGGAAGGTTTTGATTTTAGATTTCAGTAAACAGCTGTGGTTATAATGTCAGTCTAATACATGCTAAAATGTGTGGGTGCAATGATAATGTTCCTGGTTTACTTCAGCATAACTACCATTCCCATGTTTTTACATGTTTGCGGTGATTTAGCAAAAGCTTATTTCGATTTTGGGGGTAATTTGTTTGACTAAGAGTGTGTGCAAGCGTCCAGCAGTGTGGACTGATGTGTTTTCGCTGGTAAACGTGAGTTATGCACAATGACTGTGAAACTGTACCCTAAGTGCTGTCTGTATACGCCGTCTGTCACACTAGCAGAAGCACGCGGTTCAAGAGTCAGAGGTTTAAACGTCTAACAATGTCTTACCAAAAAAAGACAAAGAGAAAAAGCACCCAAGTAATGGCTGTATGCTGCTTTATAATGGGTAGCACATGTGCGGATAAGAAAGAGGCAGACGTGAATGAATCAGGGTTGGGGCTTTTAAATGAATTTAAAGCTCGTTGTCAAGGAATGTAATCAAAAATGAACTGCTTCCTTTAAAGAATGAAAAAGACTCATTTAGAAAACAATGAAAACAACGCGAGTGTCTGATATGATATAAAACCTGCTGGATACATATTGCTCACATCTGGCTGCTTAAATAATCCAAAAAGTGCAGCCTTAACCACAAAAATAATCATCAATTCTCATAATCCTCAATCCCAGTAAAAACACATATATACATACATGCTTTAGTCGATGAACTGGAACAAATAAATGTAGTGAAATTGCAGTGAAATATGTGTAGATTATTAAGAGATACAAGCACAATTAAGTAGTTAAATATACACAGATTATACAAAAAGAGATATAAAACTATATATATATATATATAATTTATTTTGTAATATAGTATTATAGAAAACATAACACTAAATAAACTATTTAAATATTCCTTGCTTCAGCTGGTGAACTGGAAAAAATTTAATAATTAAACTATTTGTTTTTTCTCCCCGCCCCAGTATTTCCATAAAATATGTATACAAATATGTAAGGATACAAGCAAAACTACGTATATATATACAGTATACTTATATTTACTGTTTCTTATATATATATATATAAATATTGCAGTAAAATATATATAGATTACTAAAACAAGATAAAATAAATATAAAATCAATTTTATGAATTGTACTTTTACTTGCCAATATATGATTCCAAACTCTTTATGACATTCTCTTGAATGGTAAATATCTTTTGAGAAATGTTTTTATCATACAATGGAAGTCAATGATCTCCAAAACTACCTGGTTATCAACATTCTTCAAAATATAATAGTTTTAAACGTTTTACTAAAGACATGAAACACATTTTGCTACAGTGCATACACAAACCTTTTAGTTCCAGATATCTTTCTCGTCTCTATCACCCAAAGACCAATGCAATGTTATTTAGATCCATAAAGGGTTTATATGGCAGATATACAGTGTGCTACAGATCAGGTAACACACTTTAAGGCCTCTATAATCAGGTCTGCCATCGCTTGGTTCTCCCGACAGCAGTCACCTGATTTAGAGCGAGCCGTTTTCTGCGTCACCGAGCGAAACGGATCAGGTTCTCATCGTTTCAAAAGAGAGGCTTGTATTTCCAGACGTTTGCAGGCACTTGGATCATTTTATGTAACCAAAACTACTCATAAATGCAAATTTATTAGGGCAGCACCACTGATTCCTTCGTTTAGAAACGAGACAGTAATGGGGCTACTGGAGTGTTACTCGTTACAGACCAAGACACTGATTGTCATGTATTGACCGAAAGCGATTAGTTACAGATGTGTTTAAATGACCAGTATTCAGTGCCCAAGCATGTTTGATCGCCAAGCTAATTACAGCTTTGCACTAGTGGTGAAAGGACGTTTATGCAACATGGCTTAGCTTTTATATTAGAACAGTGATCGCTGTCCCCGCTAACAGCTGTAACTGATCTCATGCTACTCTGTCATTTTATTTTTGGTATGCACTTCTTTCTTCTGGCAACATGTAGGCCCTTTGAGCCCCAGAGAGAAACAGGAGCCTCGGACCGTATGATGCAACAGTGTGAAACAGCACAAGACTGAAACTGGATCCATCATGTCTGTCCGCCTCTTCGTCTGATTTCTACATTCAGATAAAAGCGTTCGCTAACGGCACTAGAGATGACAAACACTACTTGCCCTTTACTCTTTCACACGTCACCTTCAAAGACTGGTTCAATGTTAAAATACATTATCATACGCCTAGAGCTGGCTACTGATT
>CM049883.1:28435654-28463942 GCA_027474115.1 Schizopygopsis malacanthus
TATCCATCCATCCATCCATCCATCCATCCATCCATCCATCCATCCATCCATCCATCCATCCATCCATCCATCCATCCATCCGTGTATCCATCCATCCATCCATCCATCCATCCATCCATCCATCCATCCATCCGTGTAGCCATCCATCCATCCATCCATCCATCCATCCATCCATCCATCCATCCATCCGTGTATCCATCCGTGTATCCATCCATCCGTGTAGCCATCCATCCATCCATCCATCCATCCATCCATCCATCCATCCATCCATCCATCCATCCATCCATCCATCCATCCATCCGTGTATCCATCCATCCATCCATCCATCCATCCATCCATCCATCATAATTTCTTAATGATTTTACCACATATAACAGTTTGGCAAACCCTGCTTTAATGTTTTAAGTTTTAATGCATTTTATTATGTTGATAACAAATAATGTTTGTTGTTGTTTCATTATTATGGAAAACAATAATTTCATTAAATCTATGTGATAAACGATTTAAGTCAAAAGTAATCAAAACGTAGTCAGACTACATTACCTAATATTTGAAATCCAGATTGCGTTAAGTGCAATGTTCATCATGTCATTTGTAATCAGTAATGGACTGAAATTATTATTTATGTGGCTCTCTATAATACTTGATTCTGATTGGTCAATCGTGACCAACTTCAAGCTGTCTGACTAACACTAACGCTTGCTCAACCAATAGTGTCTAATGTACTGTATATCTGTTTGGTGGGGCAAAACTGACACCCTTCAGCTTTAAATTCATTATAAATGACCATGCAGGTAACTCATTAATGTGCATTGTAACTAGAACTGGCTGCACAAGGGTCTTGCAGTGTTCTTCTGCACTGGATAAAAGCATGTACCCTTTTATAGGATCTAATGTACAGGTTCTGGCATTTTTGGTGTCCGCCGCTCTGGATTATTTCCTCGTTATGAATTACCTCGATGAGGTCTTTGATTGAGCGTGCAGCTGGCATACAGGCCTGAGGTTCATATTTATTGTTCCTGTTTTGCTTTTTTCCCTAAGCCCCTTAAATGATACAGCAGGCCTCTGTGTAGCAAGCGCTGCTTCGTGTCTCGAGACACCAATAATCTGTCTGATTCATCTCAGGTTCAAAACGAGCTATTTTCACCTGCACATTTAAGATGAACACGCACAGGTAAATGGACAGAGTATACAGAAACAGATGCACATTAGAAGAAGCAAGAGACAAAAGTTTCAAATCATTAATATATGTGTTCCTGTGGCTCAGTGGTTAGAGCACAAAGGTTGTGGGTTCGATTCCCAGGGAACACATGTACTGACAAAAATATGTATAGCCTGAATAACACTTTGGATAAAAACGTCTGGTAAATGTAAATGTAAATATATTTTTTTGTTTTGTTTGTTTCTGAAATATATTGATAGTGTGATAAAATAAGTTTGTTATGTAAGTTTATTTTTATTTATTTTTTATTTATTTGTTTTTTATTCAGCAAAGATGCATTAATTTGATCAAACAGTAAGTAACTATTCGGCGACAGTACTGACATGCTTATATTATTTTTATTTCTTTCTATTCCAAATCCCATAAATACTGTTCGTTTGAACTTTCTATTCATTAGTGAATCCTGAAAAATTATATTTATGATGGTTTCCACAAACATATTGGGCAGCAAAACTGTTTTCAACATTGATAATAATCAGGAATGATGATGAAATTTTTTATCACAGAAAGAAATTACATTTGACATTATATTCAAACAGAAACAGTTCATTTAAATTGTAAAGATATTTCACAATTTTACAGTTATTTACTATATTTTGTAAGCAGCCTTGGTGAGTATTTCAAAGTATTTCAAAAACATAAAGTAATTGTATATATTTTTTTCTTTCCTCCCCAATGGCTTAAAAACAAGAAGTGTATAACATTGCTGATCATCTCATTTAATTGATCGAGATATTATGCTGTTTAACGAGCCTAACAGGCTGTCTGGGACCCAGGCCTCATCTGTGCCATGCAAACGAGGTGAAAGTGCAAGTCTGTGCATTTTGTGCAGCTGTAAAGTGACTCTGACTGGCTGAGCACAACAGCACAAGAGCCAAAGTCGAGCGCATAGACCCGACCTGCTATAAAGCACACCAGATTAATGTAAATGTATAGACTTTCGCCCTCGCTCCTCAGTTTTGAACTCTTATATATGCAGACACACACACACCGTCTGTAATGGCATTCACAGTCTCCAAGCTTGAGTCAGCCATTAGCCAGTAAATAAAACAGATGTTCTCACAATGCAAATGCAATAGTTAAGGCTGACTGCTGGCACTGTGTCACAGTGTGAAAGAGGAGAGTCTCTCAGACACTCAACATGAATCCACCGTGCTTTAAACATGTGCCTGAGCGAGTCAATGCGTGAAACCGTAGCTAAGCTGACACTTTCTCACAGTCTGGCTACATGACAAAACCTACCCACACCCAGAGACATGAACATATGCACAGCACTCACTTCAATGTGTGCTGGCCGATCCTCAGCTGACTGCATTTGCACTTATTGACAGGGCTTGAATTGGATAAGACAGAGCTGACACAATCTGACGCCCTCTTCTGAAGTCATTATAATGATTCATTACACAGCTCAACAAGTGATACGGCATCCCAAGCGCTCACAAGTTCCCAGAAACAGGCAGAATAAGCGCCGGATTAAGAAAAAAGACATTTGTTTATGCACCCAGAGGAAGGTTCACAGGTTGCCTTGTCATATCTCAGACGATTTTAATCGAGTTTGTTGCAACCTTGACAAGCGGCTTAGAAAATTGATCTTTGGATAGAGTTGAAATCTCTGACATTTGATTGAAAACTTTCAACAGATCTGAGCACAGGTTCTGACACGGTCTCTTATAAAACTCTGGAGGAGACGCTACGATTAACTGAATAAGTTCCTTTGAGTTGTGTCAAGCAGAATTACAGGAGCATATTCCTCCCAAACTTTCATTACTCAAATGTTCATTTAATGCATAAAACAGATCGGTCTGGGCCAGGCTTGATTTGCTTGCTGTAATGAATGATAATACCATTAGTGTGCATGCTGGTACACTGTAAAAATACATTTTTAAGACTATTGGAGTACGAGAAAATACTATTTCAGTTTTTCTACTTCAGAATTTCATGTTTAATCCAGTTTCTTGTTTGCCTTTTTTTCTAAGTCTATGTGACAGTTTACAATGAAAAGCATTTGTAATGTGGTGGTACCATGGCGCAGTGCTTTGATTTATACAATACTGATCATCACAAATCATAGCATTTTCATAGTTCTTTCAAAAAATAACCTGTGATTACCATGGAACATGTCCAAAAAACATGTTTTTTCCATTAGTCAGGTTAAGAAATGAATGTGTTCATGGTAACACCACTGGTTAATGTTGTTGTTAATTATAGTTTTAAAGGACTTTTATTTTGAAATGTTGTCAGGTTTGTCTTGTTGTTGTACTGTCTTTTATTGTGTTGGTTCTGTTTAATGTTGAATTGTCTCCACATGTGTCTGAACAGGCCTACTTTCCTACTAGGAAGCCTGTGAATGCCTGGCTAGTATATAAGTCAAATGTGTATTTGTGATTATGCAGTATTCATGAAACATCATGGAGAAAAAGCAAGAAAGTTGTTCGTCGTAGTTAAATTGGACCCGAATGAATAGTTTTTGTGGTTGTTGTTAGTACGTCATAAAAAATAAAATAAATAAATACAAATAAATACAATCCTTGTCAAAGAATAAAGCCATCATGATGAATATATTCATGTTACGCACCTGGACTGCACATCAACAATGGTGAAGTATGTTTTTTTAATACATTTACATACTATGTGATTTAGAATTTTGTTAATTTGTCATTTCATATACAGTTTTGTCATTTCATATACAAAAAAAAAAACTAATTTTGTGTACAAAATTCTTACAATTTGGCTGGTCAATCAAAAATGGTTAAGATGCTAAATTACAGCTGTCATTAACACCCATAGTTCAACAGACTGGAAATGGAAAGTCATGCGTAATGAAGTACATTGTGGAATAATACAGTATTCTGTTCAATGTGTGCTGGTGAATATTTTGGCAAATGTAATAGGTCATCCTGGTGTTATTTGTAAAAATATGTTATTTGCAAATATGATTTTTGAGGTACAATTTTTAGTAGTACTATATATAATAATATTTCTGCACAATACATGCATGTTTCATTATCAACAAGTGTTGTTCTGTTTAAAAGTTTAGGGTTGGTAATATTTTTTTAATGTTTAAATGTAGTTGATTAAAAATACAGTAAAATGATTATTTGTTTAAGTGAATATATGTTAAACTGTAATTTATTTCTGTGATCAAATCTGTATTTTCAGCATCATTATTCCAGTCTTCACTGTCACATGATCTTCAGAAATCATAATAATATGCTGATTTGCTGTTCAATTAACATTTCTGATTATTATCGATGTTGAAAACAGTCGTGCTGCTGAATATTTTTGTGGAAACTGTGATACATTTAATTTTTCAGGATTCACAGATGAATAGAAAGTTCAACAGAAGAGCATTTATTTGAAATATAAATATTTTGTAACATTATAAATGTATTTACAGTCACTTTTGATCAATTTAATGCATCCTCACAGAATAAAAGTATAAAAAATCTTCCAGAGCCCAAACTTTTGAACACTAGTGTTTATATAAACAACATGATAATGGACCGTGTGCAGTTCACTGATTGAAGGGACGTATTGACTGTACTGTCACTGTACATGTCCAAACGGGCCTTTACTGGATATTTTGTAACTTGCAATGTTACTGTAATCATCCGAACACTAATCTATCGAACTGCTTGTATAGTGTGATGGAGCGCCTGTGCAGGAAACACACAAGAGAGCACATGGTGCCCAGCGACTCGGGTTTTATGTGTAGACTAATGAGAGAGCCAGCTGGAGCTGTAAGAGATCCTGATGACTCTTTATGGTTCAGCTAGGCCGCGTGTAACGCTGTTGTTTTGCCTCATCATCCCTGGAACACAATGAGGGCAGCAGGGGACGAGGTCGGGTTGGTAATCGCTCTGAAAGTGGGGAGCGCACGTTTACACAGAGCTGCTGGATTTGTAGGGAGGACATGCTGAACGTCTCCGTGTCACACATGGTGAAATACACCACCTGTCTGAGTGAGAAAAGACTGATGAAGGGAGAAGGATTCTCAGATGTAAATCAAACACACCTCAGCCTCGCAGTCCGAGCCACAGCCCTGACAGATATGCTGAATCGCTTATATCTCTAACACTTAGGATGTAAAGCATCATTTTATAAGCCTGACTGAGTATCTGCCTTAATATGTTTTATACGGGGCTGCAATGACAATGAAATCTGGGCTGAAAATGAATAGCTGTGATTAACAATTTATATGTATAGTTATAACTATATATATATGTATGTATATATATATATATATATATATATATATATATATACACACACACACACACACACAATTAAATTTTACTATTTAAATCCTCTTTGCAGAACATTATCAAGTATGTTTACACATTTAATAGACAACAGATAAATGTGACATAAATAGACTGTTATTTTTAAATGTAATACTCCTGGGTGTCGCGATATACTGGTATATACCAACAATTATCGATATCTTGTCAATTTAGTGTGACGATATACCGGTATTGGCGATAACCGTGATATTAAAAGCAACAATTATCGATATCATGTCAATTTAGTGTGACGATATGCCGGTATTGGCGATAACCGCAATATTTGAAATGAACAGGAGTCTTAAGTAAATTCTCCAGCGCCAGTCCCTGGTTGACCTCCAGGTGGCAGTATTGCGCCTCATCTCTGACACCCGTCAAACAAGAAGAAGACGCAGCCTTGCAGCTAGCTTACTCAGAGAAGACTTATCTGGTGTAGTGTGGGATTCGCTCATGATGCAGGCTCGTATAACACCTGCTCAGATTGAGTCAATCGTCACAGCAGTCGCGAGGCTGAAAGAAGGCCAGTCACACACACAGAAAGAGTTTCAGAGGCTGATGGGTCTGATGGCAGCTGCGTCCAATGTGATACCCATTGGCCTGCTTTACATGAGACCCCTACAGTGGTGGCTCAAGACCAAGGGGTTTTCCCCGAGGGGAAAACTGCTTCGCATGATCAAGGTCACGCGGCGATGCCTACGTGCCTTAGACATGTGGAGGAAGCCTTGGTTCTTGTATCAGGGCCCGGTGTAGGGAGCTCCCCCTAGTTACACGTTTCCTCCGCAGTGCGCTGAGGCTGAGACCTCCAGTACGGTCCCGTGTTCTACCTTGGGACCTGGCTGTGGTGTTGGAAGCTCTCTGTAGGCCTTCCTTTGAGCCGTTTGAGGAGATCTCTGATCGACATCTCACTCTAAAGACTATATTTCTTCTGGTGACATTGTCTCTCAAGACAGTTGGGGATCTTCAGGAACTCTCAGTGGCCCCTATTCATTTCTGAGTTTGCACCCCCGGTATGGCCAAAGCCTTTTTATACCGGCGAGCGGGGTATGCTCTGAAGTTCCAATCCTCAGCACCACAGTCTATAGTACTGCAGGCTTTCTGTCCTCCTCCCTTTCAGGAGCCTGACCAGCAAAAGCACAGTTGTATGCATCCAGTGCGAGCACTGGATGCATACGTCCACAGAGCTGCCCTGTGGAGAAAGGCAGACCAATTGCTAATACCCTGGCTACAAAGCAGACCCTCAACCGATGGATTGTGGATGCCATTAACATTTAGTTTGAGTCCTCTCAGCTCCCCTCGCCGATGGGAGTCAGAGCTCATTCAACTCGAAGTGCGGCGGCCTCCAATGTCTTTCTCGCAGGTGTCCCAATACAAGACATCTGCAGTGCTGCGGTTTGGTCCATGCCCATGAACTTCGTCAGGTTTTATGGTCTCGATATGCAGACCACTCCAGGCTCTTCCGTTCTCTCGCCCTCATCGTGGTCCTGAGGGATACACACAGGGCAGGGACTTGGAAGTCTGGCAGCGTGGGCATCTCGTTCCCCAAAGCGTCTTACCAGACGCAGCTCGAGTTCCTGGAAAGGAACGCCCCAGGTTACGTATGTAACCCTGGTTCCTCAAAGGAACGAGACGCTTTGTCTCGGTACCGCACTTCCTGTATCCCTGCCAGCGTTTTGCTTCCTTCCTTGAAGCTGATGCCGGCTGCATTGCACGTGCTTTTATACCAGCTGGTCATTACGTCACCCCGCCCGAGACGTCTCGCCCATCATTTGGACTGATTACACACGATATTCAGAGCTGCTAACACTGATGACGTTCCCTAAAGCATCTTACCGGATGCAGCATCTCGTTCCTTCAAGGAACCAGGGTTACATACGCAACCTGAGGCATTTTAAAGTGCACAATAATCCAAGTTATCTCTATTTGTGTCGGGCCTAGTCATGTTTTCATATTTCAGTATCAGTATGCAGAGGGGGCAGCCGTGGGTGCTTGAGCACCTGCCCCTTTTCTCCTTGATGCCAAAATTGCCCTTTTGTCAAGGAATGTTTTATTTATTTTTTGTAATTCAAAATTGTGAAGGCCTGCCCAATCTAACTATTAGTGAAATGAATTAATAATAGTTTAGCTGTAAATGAAATGATCCACATGATGACTTTCACCTGACGATCTCTCACGTTAAGACACCTTTAGGATGCCTTCAATAACGTCCGCGACTGCCGGTAAAGTTCTCAGCGGAGCGGTGTGCTTGTAAACCTATATTATTGAATAATACACAGCTGTTGTTAATATTGCTGTGTGTAGCCTGTGGAAGCACGGTTAGCTGCATCAAGGGGCTACAATATTTGTGTACAATGTTTTCCTAATGACAATTATATGATTGGTTTATAAAGGCTACTACGAACAATTATATTTTAAATCAGACATGAATATTGTTTTAACAACAACAACAGGAAACCACCATACCCTGTAAACTCAATAACAACAACAATAATAATAATAATATAATCCCAGAGTAATTAAGAGGTGCAACAAATGTCTTTAATATTTAAAGTTAAAATGTCTTTTCTGTTCTGTGTTTCTTTTTCAAACCCGCGTCATGGTATGTGCTGCTGTATCAATGCAGAAGGATCCATTTCGATACACATATCAGCAAGGAGCACAGCCCTATTTAAAGCCGTGTACCATGTGCCCCTTTTATACTTTGAGCACATGCCCCTCCAAAGGTCTCTGCACGGCCCTGCTAGGTCATTAGATTTGCTGCACTGAATGTTTATATTGGATGCATGAGCTAGTGGTTTCATATGTATGATCGCAAATCTTTGTTTTAGTTTTTCAGCAGAATGCATGTAAATATAGTCCTATATGTGCTGTCTTGTATCAGCGGGATTGAGGACTGTGGCTCCTGTATGTCACTTCTCTGAAACATCTGCTTCTCATTAAAATGCTAGATCTACCAGGAGAGCAAAAACTGAAAACCAAGCATAAAATGCAGACGGATTCCCGGTTGCCTCCTTTTGTTGTGGATAAACAGATTCCCTGGAGCCGGAAGCGCACTTCAAATGGCCTACGCTTTGGTTTTCTGTCTTGCTTGAGCTTGTTAATACTTCTATTATCTAGCAGTCATCAAAGTTCATGATGTTGAAACTGCAAAATATGGATCTTTATATATAGTTACTGTCACTGTTTACATTCTTGTATTTATTTTTTTATTTTTTTATTTATTTAAAAATAATACTTTTTTCATCAAGGATGCATTAAATTGATCAAAAATGACAGTAAAGACATGTATAATGTTCCATAAGGTTCCATTTAAAATAAATGCTGGTATTTTTAACTTTCACCAAATAATCCTGAAAAGTAAAACGTATCATAGTTTTAGATTTCAATATTGCTAATAATCAGAAATATTTCTTGAGCAGCAAATCAGCATATTAGGATGATTTCTGAAGATCATGTGACACTGAAGACTGTGCTGTGAATAATTTAATGATGCTGAAAATACAGCTTTGATCACAATTACATTTGATTCAAATATATTCACATTTAAAACAGCTGTTTTAAATAGTGATAATATTTCACAATATTGGTGTTTTTACTTCATTTCTGATCAAATAAATACAGGCTTGGTGAGCAGAAGGGTCTTCTTTCAAAAACATAAATCTTACTGACCCCAAACGTTTAGATGGCAGTTTATTAATAATAAAACAATGATGTAATTATTTTAATTGTATTTTTTAGCATTGTGTTGGTATCAAAAGTGTTGGGATAAAAACAGCGGTATTCTGGATTCAGATAAAATCACAGACTAACGTCCCCGTGAGAAGTGATTACCGTCTGAATCGGGCTAAAGTGCAGAACCTAGGGCTGTGATTGTCAAGCGTGTCTCGTCAGTAAAGCCGGTTCTGTGATTAGTAGTAAACGTCCATCAAATGGAGTGTAATTTACTACACAAAGCCGTAGTTCGCTGACAAGCTATGCAATATTGCATTTATAATTAAATGTTATTCATCTGCGATTATGAACATGATATTGCGTAGCTTGTCAGCGAACTACGGCTCTGTGTAGTAAATTACACTCCATTTGATGGACGTTTACTACTAATCAACAGTGTCGGGGAAAGTTACTTTTAAAAGTAATGCGTTACAATATTACGTTACTCCCTAAAATAGTAACTAATTACGTTACTTAGTTACTTTTTTATGGAAAGTAATTGTTACATTACTTTTGCGTTACTTTCGCGTTACTTTTTAAATATGAGCAGGGCTTGATTGTTTGTTTTTAATACAAAAAGTTATATTTATAGCAAATATAAAAGCCTTTCACACCAAAAAGTGTAATGAATAAACCTCAGACTGAAGGACGAGTAAATCACGTCTGTACAGAAGAACACAGGAGAAGTTCAACACTCTTCAGCAATAAAAAACATTGTTAGTTTATCTAAAGTAATTTTTGCTTATTAGTATTATTGAACTGATCATCAAAGATCAGCAGCAAACACATCGGTTAATAAAATGAGATTAGATATATTTGTGTTGTTTAACATATTTAATTATTGCAGGTTTGCGTCATATTCTGAGTTTGCATTTCACTGTTTTAATTCATTTTGATGAATACTGAATCTGTTTTTTGTGAGTGGGATGAATTAATACACATTCATATTTAGTCTAGATTAGATCTACAGTAAGATCATGTTCACACGGCGCTCTGTCATCAATAAATGGAGAAAAAGTAACTCAGATATTTTCTAGTAAATTAAAAAGTAATGCGTTACTTTACTAGTTACTTAAAAAAAGTAATATTATTACGTAACTCGCGTTACTTGTAATGCGTTAACCCCAACACTGCTAATCAACGAACGCTTTACTGACGAGACACGCATGATAATCACATGCGATTAATGGTGCCGCCTTACCAGAACCTTTAACATCCCTATGGCCACATGTCATTTTTCCCTCCACCTTCACTGGCCCTATTTCTTCTGAACAGCCGTGGAATCCACTGTTTGGTCTGAGTAGCTGTGAAAGTTTGGAAAAAGCTTCGGCCGATCTGTCAGCGGGACCTCTGCGGCACGCAGGCCTTCGCTTCTGGAACCGTTTCTTTTCAACACCCTTTCACGCTAGCAGAGGACATGTGTTGCATATATTTTCTCTTCAAACACAGGAGCACGGTGCCCTCACGCACACGTGACCGCCCTACTGTTATCGAGTCGCTGGATCGTCTCTTGTTGTAATCCCCATCTTAGGTCTGCCTATAATCGCAGTAAAGTTTTCTCAGGGTTGGATTTCACTCTTCCATACGGCTTCTCTGCAGCTGCGGTTTTGCCCTGACCATTGTTTTGTGTGATAAGTAGTCCATAACCCAGGTTAAGCCGGGCAGATTATATACAGTATGAAGCAGGCCGCTGCGGACCACCTCCGGTGAAGATGGAAACCTGACCCACACGTGTGCGCTTTACAGTGCCTCGGTTATGATGGAAGACAACTTTTGCTTTGACTTTATGTAAATTGTTCAGTGGGTCAGATGGTTTGAGTTAGACGACCCCCCACAGCCTAAAAACGCCAACCAGGCAACAGTTCGAGCTAAACAAAGACGCTGGAAATGAGTTTTCAGTATTTACCTCTCCGGAGGATACGGGATCATCCAGGGAGGGGAGTTCAGTGCTATGCAGTAGTGGTTTAAGTTTCTCTAATTAAATCATGTGAGCGCTTCTCACATTTCTGTAGCGCTGAGGCAAACAGGTTTTGAAATGTGCTTATCTCGGTGTCGATTTACTCTTTGTTAACTTTGTTGGGTTATCAGAACCGTTTTGATGAAAATAAAATACGGCTCATGCGTGCCTCCCTGTTAGCTTGACCCCTGAGCACGACCACATGGGCGGCAGAGGCAGCATGTTTATTCACCTTTCACCTCACGAAGGCTTGCGTACAAAGGCTTTCCTGAAATGTGTACAGGAGAGGTAGCATACTTCCTGAAAAGAGTGCGTATTAAAGGAACAGTTCACCCAACAATGTAAATGTTAACTCTCTGGACACACAAGGTGTAGATGAGTTTTTCTTCATCAGATTTGTAGAAATGTGTCACTGCATCAGTGTCTCAGCAATTGATCATCTGCAGTGAATGGGTGCCGTCAGAATGAGAGTCCAAACAGCTGATAAAAACATCACAATAATCCACATCTACACAGTAATCCATCATTTAGACATTTTTAACTTCATGCTGTTGATTCTGACTAAAATACGTGTCCATAATCAATGATTCCTCCAGTAAAAAGTGTTCTGGTCTGAATCAGGAGAGAGATAAAGCACCGTTTACAAGCCAAAACAAGCTCTAAACAAATATGTGGATGGATTTTGATATGAGAGACAACAGGAGATGCACTTTTTCACTGGAGGAAGCGTTATTATGGATTATGGACTCGTATTTTAGTTAAAACATCTTAATGATGGATTTGTTTCAGCTTCTGTCTTCTCCAGATGGACTGGAGTGCTGTGGATTATTGTGATGTTTTTATCAGACTATCATTCTGACGGCACCCATTCACTGCAGAGCATCCATTGCTGAGACACTGACACAGTGACACATTTCTATAACACACTAAAGTTAAAATGATGATCAGGACTTTTACATGTGCTTCAGTATGTTAATCAACACATCAAGTGTACTACTTTTAAGCATGACAAATATTATTGAAACATAACTATTAAAACATGTATTTTAAGGTACATTTAATTTAACATTATTACAAAAGTGTGTGTTTTAAAATTGTGCTCAAATTTGTTAAGAAGCATACCTTCTTAAGAACTTAAATGGCATTTTATTTCATTATTATTAATATGTTGTCTGCAAGGAGATTTTTAAGTATACTTTTAATGGATAATTTAAGTACACTACAAGTGTGCATGCAATTAAGTGCTCTTCTTTTTCACAAGGGTTCACTCATTTGTAATTGTTACAACAGGTTTTCTTCTTCCTCTTTTTCTACTACATTTGTACAGTAATGTTTCCAAATCAATAACAATGACACTTCAAGATTTCCGTAGCCTTCTAAGAATCACTTTTTAATGAATTGATTCTATGATTGTTTGCGGTCTGGATATTGAACTGGCAGGGAAATATTGTTATATCTCAAATACCTGGTTTGCATAAACTGGTAAATGAGGGATTTGTACTTAATGACAAACTGCTTTGCCAACTGGACTAAATCATATACTGTTTGGTAACTAATAGACTGGATTCATCTTGGCGGTAGACATTGGTGTGCGGTAAAGCAAATTTTTTTTTTTATTGGTTATGGGATTACATGATTCAAGCAGACCTGTAAAATAGTCAGAGCTAAATAAATAACTGTAATAAAAAGCAAGCAGGCCTTGATGAATCAAATGGAAAAACTGTCTTTCTGACCTTCAGCGGAGCTGCAATCCCTTAAAAGAATGTAAGTGTTTGAGCTAATCTTGGGAAACAAGACATTCTTCAATGCATGTTCCAGTAATGTCTAATTTGCTCTTTTATTTCCAGTAATGGATTTTCTTCGTGTATAAATATTCTTTCCACTCACTCTGGTACACGTGAGGGATTTCTACTCCAGTGAACAAGTGGGAAATTATGATGAATCAAAAATTATTGTAAAATGCTGTCGCAGGTTTTCAGACTGTTTGATGTCAAGGATTCCCTTTGGGTTCCCCTTCCTTAAACTTTTCTAAAGGCATGCATCTATATATAAATATATATATACTGTATATTCACATCTATACATGCATCTATATGTTTAAAGATGTATTCATGCTGTGTGAGAAACAAGGAAGAATTATATAGAAAATAAATACTTACATATTTTCATTATATATATATATGTGTGTGTGTGTGTGTGTCTGTGTGTGTGTGTGTGTCTGAGTGTGTGTCTGTGTGTCTGTGTCTGTGTGTCTGTGTCTGTGTCTGTGTCTGTGTCTGTGTCTGTGTCTGTGTGTGTGTGTGTGTGTGTGTCTGTGTCTGTGTGTGTGTGTGTGTGTGTGTGTGTGTGTGTGTGTGTGTCTGTGTGTGTGTCTGTCTCTCTGTGTGTGTGTGTGTGTGTGTGTGTGTGTGTGTGTGTGTGTGTGTGTGTGTGTAAATATATCATATAATTGGTATTTATGTACTTTTCATATCCTTTTTTTGTGGAACATTGTCAAGCATAATTACATATTTTATAGACCGATAATTGTGACACGACTGTGCTTTCTCAGACTGAAATATATAGAAGGCAAAATATATTTATAAATGATTTAAAATATATATTTATACCCCCCTCCCCTCCAAAAAAAGTCAAATATGTTTACATAAATGTCCTTTTAAAATGTCCTACATAATTATTCATTGAAATTAAACAGAAGATAAAACAATATCAGACGTTTTTATGTTCTTGGCTATGGATGTATTGGTTTTGTCACTTAATTACTCTAGCTGGAAGCGCATTTACTGAAACAACATTTTTAAGCAAATATATTTTGGTTACTTTTTGAAGATTTTGAAATGTATTTACATATCGTTTGGGACATGACGACATGAGGTTTTCTTCAGAATAATGCACATGTAAATGAATATGTGAAATTGATTTCAATGTTTAGGGTTTCATAGAAACACCTTTCGTAATCTGAAATTAGATTTAACTCATTACGATTAATGAAAATGTGTGCTTTTATGAACATACCTAATATGCATCCAGAAAGGGAATATTGTCAAATCAGCACCATCAACTGTCCAGTGCATATTTTCAGCATTTAATCTGTCAAATTGGTTTTCAAAGGCCAAAAATTGCATGTGTCAGTTAAAACAGCAACTTCATAAGTCTAAGGATGATCAGCCAGGCAAGAAAACATTAGCTAACCCTATATTTAGTCTATTCTGTGGTGGTCTTAACTTAGAGTCATATCACAGAAATAATCAGATTCACTTGGACTCATCTTTGTCTTCCTAATCCTGGAGGTCATCTCTGTAAAGCAGTAGTTTATAATGTAATCTTCTCGTTTGGCTTTCGGTAGATGATTTTTGGATGGCGAACCCAAATGTGGCTTTTAGAAAAACTCAAAAAGCGTTTTGTCCAAACATATTAATTTATGATCGAATAAAGGGAAGTGTCAATCAAATCAATAAAAGATGTCATGTGGATCAAATCATGTGGATTCATTTATTAACGATATGCCAGTTTTAAAGCATAACAAAAGAAAAACAAAAGATGTCCAAAAAATACACACAAACAGGTGTGGATCTTCAACCTTTCCTTTAAATATGACACATTTTACACAAGAAAGTCTGAGTATTATTAGGTTATCTTGCGGTTCATGAATGTCTGGCATTGATTCCGCTGGTCGAGCGTGACGCTGGAGAGGAACAACAGTCTTGAATTGATTTCTGTAAAAGGTCCAGCTTAAATGAACCTTGATTCAATGTCACCCTAGATCAGAATTGTGATTTTTAGCTCGAGCAGGCCTGTGCCATGTCGACGTAATTGGAGGAGAGCAGAAAAGCAACAATGGCATTTCGTATGCATGTGTAAAAAGACACAAGCTTAATGAAATTACTTTTGATAGGAACGTAGTGCCATGTGCAGCTGGGAAACCTGCACTTTCCTGCTGCATTCGGGGAAGAATTAAACTCCCTTTCCATTTATGAGTTAGGATTTGAATCGAATTGGCCACACCCATAATAATCTGATCTAGAATTTAAATCAGACTGACAGGAAGTGGACTTAAAGGGATAGTTCACCCAAAAATGAAAATTACCCCATGATTTACTCACCTTCAAGCCATCCTAGGTGTATATGACTTTAATTTTTTCAGACGAATCCAATCGGAGTCATATTTAAAAACGCCCTGGCTCTTCCAAGCTTTATAATGACAGTGAATGTCGGAGCCCCCCGGAGCCGTATGAGGCACGTTTTATTATGGATTGTTACGATCCTTAAAAGTCTAGGAGATTAGGAGGTTCGTAACACTTAGAAAAGAAAAATAGATTATTGCTGGATGGATTTAACCAGGCAGAGAAATGACCATAAACACACGGACAAAGCTTGATTGTTAATAATTTATTACTGCAATTATTGAAGTGGTTTGAATGCACTATTTACAATTGTGGAAACTAATATAATAGTACGAATAATAATTGTTGGGTACCAGAATCAATGAAAAGTCACCAACAGAAAATGACAACTAATATAGGGAAAAGGAACTTAAGTGGCGCCCAATGAAATAAACAAAAGAAAACTGAATTCCCATAAATCTCCCCAAATCCCCTAACCTAAATACCAAAAGGAAAATGTAGAAAACAAACCGAGATCTTCAGCACATCGATGCTCTAAACTTCCTACTCTCACCAATAATAACCGAAGTACAAGAATGGCGCACACTGCTTCCCTAATGTATCTAGACACTCATCATTCCTACGTGCAAGGTGTATATCGCGATATGCTTACCTGTTCTCTTTTCCCTACTCAAGGAGAAAATGAACCATAACTCCAATACACAGCCAGCTAAGTTTAAAACCCAGCACAACAAAGGATGAGATACAAACAAACTTCATTCCAGTAAACAAAATGTACACAGACACAAAGCACACCAATCAAGCACAAACAAGCTTCCTTCTGAAGTTCGCTGGAGGACCTTTATACCAGCAGGGCGGAAGCAGATTGGATGAAGAGGATGACGTCATAACGATGATCAGCAGGCGACACATCTAATCAGGAACCTGAGAGCAAGCAGCAGAGCAATAACAAAAAAGGGAGGGACGAGAAAGAAAACAAAAACACACACACACCTATGCGCAAGGCACGTAACAGGATGGATGCACTTTATTGGACTTCTTTTGGACTATTGAAAAATAACAGCCATTCACTAAGCTTGGAAGAGCCAGGACGTCTTTCAAAATAACTCTGATTGGATTCATCAGAAAGAAGAAAGTCATCAAAGGATGGCTTGATGGTGAGTAAATCATTTTTGGGGTGAACTATCCCTTTAATGAGTTACAATAAAGTGCAATGGCACCTGTCCACTTTTTCAGTGGCATTGGTTCACTAGAAGTATTTGTTCCATTAATTTGTGATTTTTATAAAATTTTCATTTCTCAGTTATAAGCCACGAATCGAACCAACCAAATCAGAGGGGAATTACAACATTGCAAACTTTGATTTGACGCAAATAAATAAATATAAAAATCGAACAAAAAGAAAAAGGTACAAGATTGTGAACTTAATGGTGTTAATGAGGTAAAGAACTACAATCTATATGAAGCACTGTGAGAGATATGATCGAATTATAAACAATGGAGAAAAATAAAACGATGAATTTCAAGTTTTTGATTGCATATTGAATGTTTATTGCAACATATGCGCATATACACCAATATTGAAGTGTTTTGAGAGTGTATGGTGTCTGACTCGATTGTAACATTTGGGGCACTTCATGGAAGGAGGGGTTTTGGCACAATTTGCTGGCCTTAACTCTGATTGCTGGAATTATGGGTAATGTAGTTTTTCACCAATAATTCAGCTGTTAAACATGATTACACATTTTAAAAATGATGCAAAGAAATGGCTTCAACAAAAGCATAGCTCTGAGTAGATCTGTCTATAAGTTATGATAAATAAAATAAAAAATGTTCCTATGATTATTATTTGTATTTTTTTGTTCCAGAAACAGAGTGTTGCAAAACAGGTCTTACATTCTGGGAAATAATGTGGTCTGCCTGTCTGTCTGAGATGCCTTTCACTGAAAATTGAGTGTTTCATCTTATTATTATACATTACTGACACTCTATCCTCCAATTTGATACTGTTAAGTGCTTTGACACAATCTGTATTTTTAAAAGCGCTATATAAGTAAACGTGACTTGACTATAAACCAAACTTTGAAGATTTGTGCCAGAACTTTAAACACAGTTGTCAATAACAATTTTAATGTGCTTTTGTAATTCCAAAATAACTGGAGATCCATGAATATATTTTAATTTTAATGGCTCTTATTTCTTCTTCTTTGCATTCAAATGGGAGTTCCAATGTGGCATGCTGTTTGCCACCTCATTTCAAATTTGGGAATTTAATCTGAATTTAGAAGGCATTCTCTATTCAATTCTAAATGGTGTTGTTTTAGCTGTTATTCTCGTGGTCATTGAAATTGTGTCATTTTTACCATTCATGAAGAGCACTCTGTGTGTCATCACATCTTGTTGTAGAACGCACGAAGAACACAAAACAACACGCTAGGCAAATATGATCATCGAGAGATTTAACCCAGTTACTTTTTATAGAAATCAGTGCAATGGAAAAGTATGGTTATGGAAGCTGTTTGGACATGTTTTTTTTTAAGACAATGTCACTCTGTTCCCATTGCATTCAGGGAATCCTTTCCACAGTGCAATGTCTAAATGCTGTTACTGCTCGCTAATAGCGGAAGACAAAATCACTGGCTTCTTCCAGCTTGCGTATGTGTGATTGGATAAATATGGGAGCAGCGCTGGTTACTGGCAGGGATGTGTGTCCGTGTGTGTGGTGCCATGCAACATGTGTTCCTGCTTTCTCATGAACTCTCCTGACCTCATGTGAAAACCAGCTGCTTTCCATGAAGAACATGCATGTTGGGAACCACTCGATTGGAGCAGGTAAAAGCTGAAATGTTTGTGTCTCATTCTGTACCCTGCTGTAAAAGAACTGCAGAAATCTCCTGTTAACATCCCAAGCATAAACATTCGACGTCAGCTTCGGAGGTGGCGCCTAGCTTCCACCTAACATTTCCATTCCAGACGCATGTAACCCCCAAATTGCTCTCTCCGGGGCCGAGGTGGAGCACAGGGGGAAAAGGCCGTCTTTGTGCTCTCTGCAGCACGTAGCTGAGGTCCGTAAACAAGAACTTGTCACCGGTAAAGTGTTGGCTCTGACGCGTCATTGCAAGTGATGTCAGCAGTGTTTTTCCACCTTGGCCGCACAGCGCAGTGTTGTGGACCACGTAAACTTTGCATTGTCACTCTCGGCAGAGGTTTTGACGCCTAACCCATGGTCCCGCACCCTGGTTACACCCAGAGTTTCCAGGTGACCGTGTGTTTATGCTGTCTGCTGTAACGGCTGGTTGACACAGCACACTGAGCTAATAGAGCGGAGCAGAAAGCGTCCAATGCGCTGCTGCTCTGCGGTCTGACTCAGTCCAGCCTGCCATGGGGAAACTGTCACTGTCCTCTGCAATGTAACGAGACTCCGTGTCATTCTGCAGAAACACATGTAAGCTCCAATACTGGCAGTATAACAAAATAAAATGCAAGTGATTGAAAATAATATCTGAAAAAGCTGAAACTTTCCAAATGAATAAATTAATAAACGGGTCCTATTTTATATTAGGTGACCTTAACTAATATGTACTTACATAAAAAAAAATATATATTGTATCGCAAAACATGGTCGCATTTATTTTACAGACCTATTCATCATTTACATACTATATACTTATTATAGTGATTACAATAACTAGGTAATATCTAAGTACTAACTCTGAACCTACCCCTGAACCTAACTCTACCCCATGTGGTTATATTACCAGTACCTTTTTAGATAGCTACACTGTAAGTACATGTAAGTGCACTTACTGTAAAGTGCAACCTAAAACACGTTTGCTGCTATTAAGGGTGGGATACGGGTAAGGTTAGGGACAGGTTTGGTGGTATGGGTTGGTTTAAGGGTGGGTTAAGTTGTAAGGGATGTCAACAGTGTAATTATAAATGTAATTACAGAAATGTATTACAGATGTAATTACATGCATGCATTTTTTTAATATACATATGCAGAAACTTGTACACGATAAGTGCATTGTCAATTACTAATTTAAAGACAAGTACATAGTAGTTAAGGCCAGTTAATATAAAGGGACCAGTTAATAAATAAATAAATAAGTGACTTTTTGTAACAATATGAACTACCTTTGTGTGTGTGTGTGTGTGTGTGTGTGTGTGTGTGTGTGTGTGTGTGTGTGTGTGTGTGTGTGTGTGTGTGTGTGTGTGTGTGTATTATGCTCATTGAAGCTGCATTTATTTAGTCAAAAATACAATAAAAACTTTAAAATTTAGAAGGACAATTTTCTCTGTGAATATGATCTAAAAACTATTTTAGTCCTGTGATGCGATTCTGAATTTTCAGCATCATTGCTCCAGTCTAATGTGATCCTTCAGAAATCATTATAATATGCTGATTTGCTGCTCAAGACATCTTTTGTGTCTTTTCAACCATTGAGTATGTATGACATTTCAATATGTTTCTAGGGTACAAGTACACATAATGTGCCACAGTTTTTTTCTTCCTCTTCACTTACAGATTCGAGCTTGTTGTTGGGCTCTGGCATGGCACCTCTGATCACATGACCATAAAGCTGTCAGTATCAGCAGCCGTCTCTGGACTTACAGAGTGCTAATCCCAGTTAAAAGCCACACTTCCACAGCCTTCCACTCTTCTGCACTAAACTTGCTTGTTTACCTGCTGGATAAGTCGATTTTATATGAATGAGGTCAGCACCTCACATCCACGGGCCGTTCTGCACCCTTTATTTCCCCGTAACGTTGTCTACCTGCCTCTAATTATTGCTATAAAGTGTATTAGGCTCTCGCAGTGGCCTTCAGTGCATTTATTGGCCTCACAAATGATGTGAAACTTTGCTTTATTCAGTAGGAATGTTGTCTGAGGTTGTTCAAATAGGAAAAGTGTTTACACAGGTTACAGGCTTCTGGTGTTAGTGAGGTCAAAGTGTCATGCAGGCCTGCACTTTACATAATGTCATTGTTTAAGTTAGATGTAGACCAGATATTTAAGTGATTATGTGAATAAGTAAATACAGATGTAATCAACGAACTTGTCAATCAAGCAGTAAATACAAAATGTAAATGATTCCAGTAAACAATACCTCCCTTTATCACATCTAAGTGCTTTAGTTTGTACGAGCTGATTTCAGATTTTAGACCCAAATGGAGTTAATTGAATTCTAAAATGCTTTGACAGAAATCACCAATTTATTTTACGAGTCAAATTAAGTTGCAATGCAGATTTAAAAATACTGCTTTAAATAGAAATGATAGCCTATATAGAGCATGAACATCAGAATGTCATTCAGGAGCATGCATTACATGGCACTTTTATATCCTTTGCAAAATGAGAGCAACATAAGACCTATATATAGCTATATATACAATTCACTGTAGTTTCCAGGTAAAATGAGCGCTAGTGGCAGTAAAACGCCAACTTTTGGGGTTTGAAAAATTCTATTCCATGACCTCAAACTCGTTTACCATACTACATGATTTGTAAACTAACACATTTTGATGTTTGCATCACATAGCCATCCCCATATATGCGGATTTTCTGATGTAGGTAAATTGCTCGGTATCGCAACTGGTACAGTGTGTTTCAATACAAGCACCATGAAACACGAGTCACAATTAACAAATGTTTATTCTGAAGCTTGCTCTTTCCAAAATATTCTGATAGTGTACATACAACTACCAACATAATAAGATGTTGTCAAATTCACGTTTATTTTTAATAATGCTGAACATGCTTTTAGCCCCACTCACTGGAAATTTACTTAGTGTTGTGAAACATGCCATAAGGAATATAATATTTTCCAAAAAGTATGAGTTGATTTTTGACCATATATATGTTAATCACAATGTTTGGTTGCACTTTTATTTTTATGACCCTTAGTGCAAGGCCAGAGTCACACACAAACACAAAATGTGACATTTGCTGTACATACATCTAAAAACTGAAGGTATTATAAAGTTATGCCAATAAGTCGCCACATTAAGACTGCACACTGTGAGCCTAATGGTGTTGGTCCTGTCAATCTCTCTCTCTTTCTCACTCTAGTGATTCCCCTGTTGCATGTCGGGCAATGTTTCCACAGCCTGAAGGTGCAGTGCCAAACCAAACTGCCCGGTCCAGGCAAACACACACACCACACACACACACACACACACACACACACACACACACACACACACACACACACACATGTTGGGTTTCCATGTTTTATGGGGACTTTCCTAGACGTAAGGTTTTTATACTGTACAAACTGTATATTCTATCCCCTTACACTGCCCCTATCCCTAAACCTAACCATCCAACACTGCAATTTTACATTTTCAAAAAACATCACTTAGTCTGATTTATAAGCTGGTTTCCTCATGGGGACCAAAAAATGTCCCCACACGGACAAGGATTTTGGATATTGCCATCGTTGTGGGGACATTTTGTCCCCATAACGTAGGGTATACCTGAACCACACACACACACACACACACACACACACACACACACACACACACACACACAGACACACACACAGACACACAGACACACACACACACGCACACACACACACACACACACACACACACACACACACACACACACACACACACACACACACACACACACACACACACACACACACACACACACACACACACACACACACACACACACACACACTTGGAGTCAGGCGGACAGGCGGCCACACTGGAAGCAGAGCATGGGATAGATATGGGCAACTACATAATTTCAGAATCAGCTAGTGAGTAGTTGTCTGAACAGTCTTGAAGGGAGAATTCACCTGGAAAACAAACCTCTGTTATTTACTCACCCTCATGTCGTTCCAAACCTCTATGACTTTTGTCTGTGGGATGAATCTTAATGAATGCTGGAGGATTATATGGACCTTTTAAAAATATATTATTTTTGGTTCCACACAAGAAAGGAAGTCATGCAGGTTTTCAACAGCACAAGGTTTGACAGGATTTGAGTTTCTTTAAATAAGCCCCGTATAATTGGGCTGGTTTTGGGTGTGTTATTGAGTTATTTTCTATTTGGTTGCATATAATTGTAATGGTCCCCTTTAGACATTGACTTTAAATAACTACATGTCAACTAACTCTTATTAGTAATGTTTTGGACACGCACTTTACCTGTATTAGGCCTCCAAATCTGTTGTTCATCAATAGCTCCGTGCCACAAGCTCCACATTCAGTCTTTTTTTGTAAGCACTTAGATATGCCTTACCTTAGCTCTTTTCTATCAGTAGCCCAGCCCTGCCTTGGCCGTGCTAAATTCATTAGCAACGCTACTGCCACAGGAACTCAGCCCCATAACAGTCCCTTAGGACGAATTAGTGTATAGATTTGTACATTGAGAGGATAAATCGTCAAACGTGCCATTCAGAGCACAGACTGTTTCAATTTTGTCATTAGTTTTACCACCGGCCAGAGACTTCTTTAACACAACTTTAACAAACCAGCCCGAGCCCTCAGACACACCCTCTCTTGTTTCTTTGGGCAGTAAAGATAAGCACTCTGTCTATTTCTACTCCGTATCAGATTCCGCCGTGCCAGAATGAGAGCATTTAGACATAAATCAACTGGAATGGCCTTGTAAAGCCCGCGGGGAAGAACCACCTACTGACCAGAAGGTCGACGAGGGGCTCGTGCAGGTCTAATATCTCAGTTTTGACATTATTGGACCTTCTGATATGAGATATTATGCGTGTATCCACTAACACGAACGGCTTATGCACCGCTCACAAGGAGCTAGTTACTATGATGGCTTGCCTATTCCTTCCTCATTCATCATGCAATCAAGCCAGTTTACCACAAGGATACGTTCCCTAGATTGCTGGCGCACACAGCAGTAGACTCGCATTAATTATTATTTTCTTCTTACCTAGTAAAATATATCAAGAACTGGCTGCGGTGAAGGCTAATAGCTTGTGTCATTTCCCTCATAAAGAAGCATTTCTTCAATTCATCTGGAACTGTTATTCTACAGCGATGGGCACTTATGAAAATGTTATGGCAATAGAGCAGCGGATTAGGTGTCGGGTTGGAACACCAGCCAAGGTAGGGGCAAAGAGAGAAGAAGTCTTCCAGTTTAGCTCCATACCAGAGCAAAAATGTGAACAAAATGAACAAGAATGGCTCTTTCATTTCAGCTCGCTCCTTCTTCCTCTCTCGCTGGGTTACATATGTCTCTTTTGCTCTCTTTTCGCCCTTTCGCTCTATGTCTACACCCTTCCTCCACGCATGGTCATAAGCCACATGGTGGAGTTATGGATTTAGAAATCACTCACTCCATTTCTCCAGCCCTCCCTGTCCATTCGGGGTGGAAAAAAAGTGCCAGACTATCAGACTCCAGTAGCACAAGGCCACTACTGAGTCAAAGAGGCCCTCGGCTCCTGGGCCAGTGAGGTAGGGGAGACTCTGACCACCCTCAACCTCGCACCACCACCACCTATACACTCTTCCTCGGCTCTGGAAACAAACACACATGAGCATATCCACCCGGACACACACGCACTTCCACATCGGACGCACACGTATGCGTAAACACGCGAGCTTGCAAACTGCGAGTGTACAGAACACACCTGCCGATTTTCCAGACAGCGGCTGTACTGTATGTGAAAAGATTCCCTGTAATTAACCCATGCCGACAACCGGGAAAAACAGGGGTCTATGAATGAGATTTGATTTAGTCTTACAGTGTTTTTGTTTTCGCGATTGTTGACAGGCATTCTCATAAGAATACAGATTTTTATACAGGACAGTTTAAAACACTGTTGGATGTAATGTGTAAAAATTGTTCAGTCCATGTCCTTCGGAGTTTAGTTACAACTAATGGTGCATTCAAGTCCTCCTGGGAAGTTCATATTTACGTGTTGACATGTTGTAATTACGATGTCAGGTGCGTTCAAGTCACTTTGGTTGGAACAAGATGGAGATTTAACTTTTCTACCTATTCAATTCAAGTTTATTTGTATAGTGCTTTTCATGATACAAATCGTTGCAAAGCAGCTTTACAGGAAATCACGTTTCTACAATATATTTTGTAGTAGCTTATCAGTGCCTATACCTAAAATTAAAAAAACATAATATGTAAACTCTACATCTACATAATGAAGATTAAAGAGTGTGCATCATTTTGTTTGTTTTTTATCATTTTATTCAATTTATGAATGAGATGTAAACTGAATCATTATATATTATGCATGTGCATTCAGCTCAAAAATACAATTATGACATACTTGAACACAATATCCCATCCCATCATGGAAGATTGTACTCTGACCTTATAGCTCGCAGGTGTTTAAACGATTGGAGTTATATTTGCAGGACAGTCCCCCCGGGAGCAGGATAGTTAGGGTTGCAACAGTTTGTCACTGTGCTTAAAGGGATAGTTCACTCAAAAAAAATTCTAAAGTTACTCATATGTATAAGACCTTTTTATTTCACACAAAATAAGATGTTTTTGATGAAAAATTTATCATCATTACAGATCAAGGCAGAAAGATAGCAGGGACATCATTAAAATATCCATGTGACATATAGTCAACCATAATTTTGAAGCTACAAGTATACTTTTTGTGTGAAATAAAAAATAACAACTTTATTCAACAATTTCTTCAAATCAAGACAGTCAAAGTATACTTTTTGTACTAAGGCAGTGTTTTAACTCCAATCTTCGGGACCCACCTCCCAGAATGTTTTAGATGTCTCCTTATTTAACACACTAGTAAGGTAATGAGCTGAATGTGGGTCCCCAAGACTGGAGTTAAGAAACACTGTGCTTAGGTGAACACACGGTGTGTGTGTGGCGCGACTTTCAGCATTAGCACAGTATACACACAGCCCGAATGCATATGCTTGCATATGCACCTTGAATTTAGTTTGCACTTATTTTATCCATGAGGTGGCAACACTGCCCCAGCCCCAAGAAAAATGGAGGAGATGGAACGACAACAAACTAATGGTGATGTCACCAAATGCAAACAACAACCAGTGCTAATAAATACTCACGGTGTGCTGTAATGCTGCTGAAAATGATCTTGAGCTTTATCTCCATACCAAAATCGAATTCATAATCATTAAAATATCTGGACACCGTGAGCCTGTATTAACTTTTTAGCAAGCAATCAAATGCAGAATGCTTTGTAAGCTTATGCATTCGACTGGAAAGTAAGCGTTTAGGTGTAAATAAGGTTCATTGTGATTCCTTTATACTGCCCTTTTGACAAGCTCTTGTACCACTAAAGGTACTATTTCTGTTTATGTATGTACCTTTTCTCCAGTTCGTTTACAATACCTGTTTTGCCTCACATGAAACATATACATTTATAGACTATGTCTGTGCATTATATAAATGTGTGAACATGTTACACACGTAGTAAAATACTCCACGGAGCGTGGGGAACAGGATGTGTCGGGCAAGTGTCAAAACTGGCCCTGGATGATGTAGCTGGCACTTACGCTAGCTCCCCGCTAAAACCTCAACCGTCCTTTGGAGATTTGCAGTGTTTGCCACTGAGCAGGAGCTCAGCAGGCCCTGATTGTTTTCTCATCAAACCTGGCTTATTTTCACGCGGGTTGCCTCTTTCATACGGTTTGATTATTACTGAATGGAGGTCTTTTACAGCACAGCTAAGTGCAACACGTCGTCATTATGAGGCTCTACGCTGATTGGCTGTCGGGAAACTTTGGGACATGTTACGGCACGGTGCCAGTATTGGGTTACACCACAATTAGCTCAACTGGTAGGGCTAGGAGTGAAAGAAACGACATGGTTAGTGTTTACAGATGGGGGTGAATGGGGGATGACAAGGAAAGGAGGATGTGGTTGATGTCACGGACTGTATCATCATCAGTGTTGAGGAGTGATTAACTAAAAATAACAGTAGCTTAGTTCATTATTCAGTGGCTTCATGCTACTTTAGCTGTTTTTATTAAAGTGAAGCTTTTCCAGCAGCAAGATTGCATGTTGTGCATGCTATTTATTATGTATTTCAGTAGTTTAGTAAAAAAAAAAACTAAAATCCCAAACAGTATAACTTTTTTCAAGTAAAAAGTTGGCAGTGTAGCATGAAAAAATGTACACTACTAAGACAAGTTTTTTAACAGCATGACAGTAGATCAGCTGTTTAATCACAAAACCGATGTTGCCTCTATCTTGATGCAAATGAAAGCATCAGCAAAATGCATACAGATGTAAATAATAATACAAATACAAAAAAAAAAAAAAAATCATTGTCATATAATAATAATATTAATAATGGAATAATTATATGATGTAAAATAGTTATGGCTAATTTCAGTGGTGTTTTTTGTTAACTAGTTTCCTTTCTAGTTACTATCTCTATAGTAATGAACTGGACATCTTCATGACACATTGTTACTTTAGTCTCATCATTACCCCCCCCCCCCCCCCCACACACACACACACACACAAACCCTTCCAGGAAAAGTAAGGCAGATGCCCTTTCTTCCCGTACAGCTGTAACCTCAAAAGGTGATCCGTTATAATGTTTATCTCTCTTTTCTGGGAAACAGGTTATAAAGGAGAAGTCTGTTTATTGACACACTGATTCTCAGTGTTAAGTGTAGCCTAACGCAGTGCCTTAAGAATGATCAGTGCCCACCTAAAGACTCTTATTAACCTATCTGGCGTTTCCTAGATACACCTGATCCGGGGTCAGCCGTGCCAATGCACTCAATTACCCAGAATGAATCACTACAGGTTACAAACAGGCTCAGTTAGAGGAGTTGTAGTTGTTTAGAAGGGCGGAGGGTTCAGCCACAGACTCTCCACTGCAGAAACGTCTATTAAAAGAGCTACTGAGAATAGATTGTTTGACTTCGACAGACTCGTGTTTGTCTTTCCTTCTTTTAAATCAAAGGCGTCTGGTGTTTCCGACGTCAAAAAACAAGGACCATTTTACAAAAATAGGTAGTGCATCATAGAGATGCAGAGAGTTATGAGTGTTTATGCAGTGTTGTGTTTTTGAATATTAAAATCAGAATGCTTCGACTCAAATGTATTGTGCATTTAAAAAAAAGAAATCACAGTATTAACAAAGTACACAATCATGTTTACACACCAATAGCAACCGCAGTGCAACGCTTGGTTTCAATAAGCATACAAATCTAACTTTAAAATGGCAACCCATAATTGCTATAATTTCCAGTAACTGGTTGTACGCCAAACCTGTACAAACAACAACACACCCAGGATTCTCTGTAGTGACTTAAAATGTGAGTATTTTGCCGTTTATTTATTGGTACATATTCAGAGAAGATGGAGTTTAGAAGCTGATGATTTGCTTCAATACAAACACTGCATATGTCCTATATTATGCAACACCCCCCCCCCCCCCCCTCCCAATAGAGACAACGATAACACTTGGAAAATGTTTTATATATTTGAATAGTAATATTAATATGTTGTTATAATATTTAATAACTAATAACATGCCATTTATGTATTACATGATTTATAATATAAATAATATCATTAAATATGATTCTTTTTGGCTCTTTTATGTATATATATGTATATTTCCATCTGTCTGGAATGCACATTTAAAGCAGATGTGGTAACACTTTATTTTAAGGACCAATATTCACTCTTAACTAGTTGCTTATTAGTATGCATATTAGTAGCATGTTGGCTGTTTATTAGACACATATTCATGTCTTATTCTGCATTAATCCACTCCACACCTAAACTTATCAACTACCGAACTAAATATTAATAAGCTGCATATTAATTGTGAATGTGTTTCCTATTCTAAAGTGTACCGCAAAAGTCCAAGCAAGCATTAGAATGATGTGAAATGAGTAACATGTTTTTTACTAAAATATATTGATCAGCTGATGCGTAAAGAACAATCTTTAACTATATTCTGTTCAGTCATACATTTGTTTATTTCATATTAGTGTTACAAGTGCTTAACTTTTATTAAACTTT
>CM049883.1:28464042-28489042 GCA_027474115.1 Schizopygopsis malacanthus
ACATGAGACCTGTGTCCATCCATAGAGTGGGACAGTGTACAACTTTCACAACCTTCCATTTTACCCCTAGTGGCTGATTAGGGAATTGCATGTCCAAAATTATCCTTCTTTTTGTAATAACTTTTTTCAGCAGGAAGATAGAGACATGAGACCTGTGTCCATCCATAGAGTGGGACAGTGTACAACTTTCACAACCTTCCATTTTACCCCTAGTGGCTGATTAGGGAATTGCATGTCCAAAATTATCCTTCTTTTTGTAATAACTTTTTTCAGCAGGAAGATAGAGACGTGAGACCTGTGTCCATCCATAGAGTGGGACAGTGTACAACTTTCACAACCTTCCATTTTACCCCTAGTGGCTGATTAGGGAATTGCATGTCCAAAATTATCTTTCTTTTTGTAATAACTTTTTTCAGCAGGAAGATAGAGACATGAGACCTGTGTCCATCCATAGAGTGGGACAGTGTACAACTTTCACAACCTTCCATTTTACCCCTAGTGGCTGATTAGGGAATTGCATGTCCAAAATTATCCTTCTTTTTGTAATAACCTTTGCCAGCAGGAAGATAGAGACATGAGACCTGTGTCCATCCAATAGAGTGGGACAGTGTACAACTTTCACAACCTTCCATTTTACCCCTAGTGGCTGATTAGGTAATTTGCATGTCCAAAATTATCCTTCTTTTTGTAATAACTTTTTTCAGCAGGAAGATAGAGACATGAGACCTGTGTCCATCCATAGAGTGGGACAGTGTACAACTTTCACAACCTTCCATTTTACCCCTAGTGGTTGATAAGGGAATTGCATGTCCAAAATTATCCTTCTTTTTGTAATAACTTTTTTCAGCAGGAAGATAGAGACGTGAGACCTGTGTCCATCCATAGAGTGGGACAGTGTACAACTTTCACAACCTTCCATTTTACCCCTAGTGGCTGATTAGGGAATTGCATGTCCAAAATTATCCTTCTCTTTGTAATAACCTTTTTCAGCAGGAAGATAGAGACATGAGACCTGTGTCCATCCATAGAGTGGGACAGTGTACATACTTTCACAACCTTCCATTTTACCCCTAGTGGTTGATTAGGGAATTGCATTTCCAAAATTATATTTCTTTTTGTAATAACCTTTGCCAGCAGGAAGATAAAGACATGAGACCTGTGTCCATCCATAGTGTTGGACAGTGTACAACTTTCACAACCTTCCATTTTACCCCTACTGGTAGAAAAATGAATTGCATGTCCAAAATTATCCTTCTTTTTGTAATAACTTTTTCCAGCATGGAAGATAGAGACGTGAGACCTGTGTCCATCCATAGAGTGGGACAGTGTACAACTTTCACAACCTTCCATTTTACCCCTAGTGGCTGATTAGGGAATTGCATGTCCAAAATTATCCTTCTTTTTGTAATAACTTTTTTCAGCAGGAAGATAGAGACGTGAGACCTGTGTCCATCCATAGAGTGGGACAGTGTACAACTTTCACAACCTTCTATTTTACCCCTATTGGCTGATTAGGGAATTGCATGTCCAAAATTATCCTTCTTTTTGTAATAACTTTTTTCAGCAGGAAGATAGAGACATGAGACCTGTGTCCATCCATAGAGTGGGACAGTGTACAACTTTCACAACCTTCCATTTTACCCCTAGTGGCTGATTAGGGAATTGCATGTCCAAAATTATCCCTTCTTTTTGTAATAACTTTTTTCAGCAGGAAGATAGAGACGTGACACCTGTGTCCATCCATAGAGTTGGACAGTGTACAACTTTCACAACCTTCCATTTTACCCCTAGTGGCTGATTAGGGAATTGCATGTCCAAAATTATCCTTCTTTTTGTAATAACTTTTTTCAGCAGGAAGATAGAGACGTGAGACCTGTGTCCATCCATAGAGTGGGACAGTGTACAACTTTCACAACCTTCCATTTTACCCCTAGTGGTTGATTAGGGAATTGCATGTCCAAAATTATCCTTCTTTTTGTAATAACTTTTTTCAGCAGGAAGATAGAGACGTGAGACCTTTGTCCATCCATAGAGTGGGACAGTGTACAACTTTCACAACCTTCCATTTTACTCCTGGTATTAAAGGGAATTGCATGTCCTTAATTATCCTTTTTTTTGTAATAACCTTTCCCAGCAGGAAGATAAAGACATGAGACCTGTGTCCATCCATAGAGTGGGACAGTGTACAACTTTCACAACCTTCCATTTTACCCCTAGTGGCTGATTAGGGAATTGCATGTCCAAAATTATCCTTCTTTTTGTAATAACTTTTTTCAGCAGGAAGATAGAGACATGAGACCTGTGTCCATCCATCGAGTGGGACAGTGTACCACTTTCACAACCTTACATTTTACCCCTAGTGGCTGATTAGGGAATTGCATGTCCAAAATTATCCTTCTCTTTGTAATAACTTTTTTCAGCAGGAAGATAGAGATGTGAGACCTGTGTCCATCCATAGAGTGGGACAGTGTACAACTTTCACAACCTTCCATTTTACCCCTAGTGGTTGATTAGGGAATTGCATGTCCAAAATTATCCTTCTTTTTGTAATAACTTTTTTCAGCAGGAAGATAGAGACGTGAGACCTGTGTCCATCCATAGAGTGGGACAGTGTACAACTTTCACAACCTTCCATTTTACCCCTAGTGGCTGATTAGGGAATTGCATGTCCAAAATTATCCTTCTTTTTGTAATAACTTTTTTCAGCAGGAAGATAGAGACATGAGACCTGTGTCCATCCATAGAGTGGGACAGTGTACAACTTTCACAACCTTCCATTTTACCCCTAGTGGTTGATTAGGGAATTGCATGTCCAAAATTATCCTTCTTTTTGTAATAACTTTTTTCAGCAGGAAGATAGAGACATGAGACCTGTGTCCATCCATAGAGTGGGACAGTGTACAACTTTCACAACCTTCCATTTTACCCCTAGTGGTTGATTAGGGAATTGCATGTCCAAAATTATCCTTCTTTTTGTAATAACTTTTTTCAGCAGGAAGATAGAGACATGAGACCTGTGTCCATCCATAGAGTGGGACAGTGTACAACTTTCACAACCTTCCATTTTACCCCTAGTGGTTGATTAGGGAATTGCATGTCCAAAATTATCCTTCTTTTTGTAATAACTTTTTTCAGCAGGAAGATAGAGACATGAGACCTGTGTCCATCCATAGAGTGGGACAGTGTACAACTTTCACAACCTTCCATTCTACCCCTAGTGGTTGATTAGGGAATTGCATGTCCAAAATTATCATTCTTTTTGTAATAACTTTTGCCAGCAGGAAGATAGAGACATGAGACCTGTGTCCATCCATAGAGTGGGACAGTGTACAACTTTCACAACCTTCCATTTTACCCCTAGTGGCTGATTAGGGAATTGCATGTCCAAAATTATCCTTTTTGTAATAACTTTTGTCAGCAGGAAGATAGAGACATGAAACCAGTGTCTATCCATAGAGTGGGACAGTGTACAACTTTCACAACCTTCCATTTTACCCCTAGTGGTTGATTAGGGAATTGCATGTCCAAAATTATCCTTCTTTTTGTAATAACTTTTTTCAGCATGAAGATAGAGACATGAGACCTGTGTCCATCCATGGAGTGGGACAGTGTACAACTTTCACAACCTTACATTTTACCCCTAGTGGCTGATTAGGGAATTGCATGTCCAAAATTATCCTTCTCTTTGTAATAACTTTTTTCAGCAGGAATATAGAGACATGAAACCAGTGTCCATCCATAGAGTGGGACAGTGTACAACTTTCACAACCTTCCATTTTACCCCTACTGGTAGAAAAATGAATTGCATGTCCAAAATTAACATTCTTTTTATAATAACTTTTGCCAGCAGGAAGATAGAGACGTGAGACCTAAGTCCATCCATAGAGTGGGACAGTGTACAACTTTCACAACCTTCCATTCTACCCTAGTGGTTGATTAGGGAATTGCATGTCCAAAATTATCCTTCTCTTTGTAATAACTTTTTTCAGCATGAAGATAGAGACATGAGACCTGTGTCCATCCATGGAGTGGGACAGTGTACAACTTTCACAACCTTCCATTTTACCCCTACTGGTAGAAAAATGAATTGCATGTCCAAAATTAACATTCTTTTTATAATAACTTTTGCCAGCAGGAAGATAGAGACGTGAGACCTAAGTGTCCATCCATAGAGTGGGACAGTGTACAACTTTCACAACCTTCCATTCTACCCCTAGTGGTTGATTAGGGAATTGCATGTCCAAAATTATCCTTCTTTTTGTAATAACTTTTTTCAGCAGCAAGATAGAGATGTGAGACCTGTGTCCATCCATAGAGTGGGACAGTGTACAACTTTCACAACCTTCCATTTTACCCCTAGTGGCTGATTAGGGAATTGCATGTCCAAAATTATCCTTCTCTTTGTAATAACTTTTTTCAGCAGGAAGATAGAGACATGAAACCAGTGTCCATCCATAGAGTGGGACAGTGTACAACTTTCACAACCTTCCATTTTACCCCTACTGGTAGAAAAATGAATTGCATGTCCAAAATTAACACTTCCATTTTTATGGGAATAACTTTTGCCAGCAGCAAGAAGATAGAGACGAGTGAGACAACTTTCACAACCTTCCATTTTACCCCTAGTGTTGATTAGGGAATTGCATGTCCAAAATTATCCTTCTTTTTGTATAACCTTTGCCAGCAGGAAGATAGAGACGAGACCTGTGTCCATCCATAGTGGGACAGTGTACAACTTTCACAACCTTCCATTCTACCCCTAGTGGTTGATTAGGGAATTGCATGTCCAAAATTATCCTTCTCTTTGTAATAACTTTTTTCAGCAGGAAGATAGAGACATGAAACCAGTGTCCATCCATAGAGTGGGACAGTGTACAACTTTCACAACCTTCCATTTTACCCCTAGTGGTTGATTAGGGAATTGCATGTCCAAAATTATCCTTCTTTTTGTAATAACTTTTTTTCAGCAGGAAGATAGAGACATGAGACCTGTGTCCATCCATAGAGTGGGACAGTGTACAACTTTCACAACCTTCCATTTTACCCCTAGTGGCTAATTAGGGAATTGCATGTCCAAAATTATCCTTCTCTTTGTAATAACTTTTTTCAGCCGCAAGATAGAGACGTGAGACCTGTGTCCATCCATAGAGTGGGACAGTGTACAACTTTCACAACCTTCCATTTTACCCCTAGTGGTTGATTAGGGAATTGCATGTCCAAAATTATCCTTCTTTTTGTAATAACTTTTTTCAGCAGGAAGATAGAGACATGAGACCTGTGTCCATCCATAGAGTTGGGACAGTGTGCAACTTTCACAACCTTCCATTTTACCCCTAGTGGTTGATTAGGGAATTGCATGTCCAAAATTATCCTTCTTTTTGTAATAACTTTTTTCAGCAGGAAGATAGAGACATGAGACCTGTGTCCATCCATAGAGTGGGACAGTGTACAACTTTCACAACCTTCCATTTTACCCCTAGTGGTTGATTAGGGAATTGCATGTCCAAAATTATCCTTCTTTTTGTAATAACTTTTTTCAGCAGGAAGATAGAGACATGAGACCTGTGTCCATCCATAGAGTGGGACAGTGTACAACTTTCACAACCTTCCATTTTACCCCTAGTGGCTAATTAGGGAATTTCATGTCCAAAATTATCCTTCTCTTTGTAATAACTTTTTTCAGCAGGAAGATAGAGACATGAGACCTGTGTCCATCCATAGAGTGGGACAGTGTACAACTTTCACAACCTTCCATTTTACCCCTAGTGGTTGATTAGGGAATTGCATGTCCAAAATTATCCTTCTTTTTGTAATAACTTTTTTCAGCAGGAAGATAGAGACTTGAGACCTGTGTCCATCCATAGAGTGGGACAGTGTACAACTTTCACAACCTTCCATTTTACCCCTAGTGGTTGATTAGGGAATTGCATGTCCAAAATTATCCTTCTTTTTGTAATAACTTTTTTCAGCAGGAAGATAGAGACATGAGACCTGTGTCCATCCATGGAGTGGGACAGTGTACAACTTTCACAACCTTCCATTACCCCTAGTGGTTGATTAGGGAATTGCATGTCCAAAATTATCCTTCTTTTTGTAATAACTTTTTTCAGCAGGAAGATAGAGACATGAGACCTGTGTCCATCCATAGAGTGGGACAGTGTACAACTTTCACAACCTTCCATTCTACCCCTAGTGGTTGATTAGGGAATTGCATGTCCAAAATTATCATCTTTTTGTAATAACTTTTGCCTGCAGGAAGATAGAGACATGAGACCTGTGTCCATCCATCGATTGGGACAGTGTACAACTTTCACAACCTTCCATTTTACCCCTAGTGGTTGATTAGGGAATTGCATGTCCAAAATTATCCTTCTTTTTGTAATAACTTTTTTCAGCAGGAATATAGAGACATGAGACCTGCGTCCATCCATAGAGTGGGACAGTGTACAACTTTCACAACCTTCCATTTTACTCCTACTGGTAGAAAAATGAATTGCATGTCCAAAATTATCCTTCTTTTTGTAATAACTTTTTTCAGCAGGAAGATAGAGACATGAGACCTGTGTCCATCCATGGAGTGGGACAGTGTACAACTTTCACAACCTTCCATTTTACCCCTAGTGGTTGATTAGGGAATTGCATGTCCAAAATTATCCTTCTTTTTGTAATAACTTTTTTCAGCAGGAATATAGAGACATGAGACCTGTGTCCATCCATAGAGTGGGACAGTGTACAACTTTCACAACCTTCCATTTTACTCCTACTGGTAGAAAAATGAATTGCATGTCCAAAATTAACATTCTTTTTATAATAACTTTTGCCAGCAGGAAGATAGAGACATGAGACCTTTGTCCATCCATAGAGTGGGACAGTGTACAACTTTCACAACCTTCCATTCTACCCCTAGTGGTTGATTAGGGAATTGCATGTCCAAAATTATCCTTCTTTTTATAATAACTTTTTTCAGCAGGAAGATAGAGACATGAGACCTGTGTCCATCCATCGATTGGGACAGTGTACAACTTTCACAACCTTCCATTTTACCCCTAGTGGTTGATTAGGGAATTGCATGTCCAAAATTATCCTTCTTTTTGTAATAACTTTTTTCAGCAGGAATATAGAGACATGAGACCTGCGTCCATCCATAGAGTGGGACAGTGTACAACTTTCACAACCTTCCATTTTACCCCTAGTGGTTGATTAGGGAATTGCATGTCCAAAATTATCCTTCTTTTTGTAATAACTTTTTTCAGCAGGAAGATAGAGACATGAGACCTGTGTCCATCCATAGAGTGGGACAGTGTACAACTTTCACAACCTTCCATTCTACCCCTAGTGGTTGATTAGGGAATTGCATGTCCAAAATTATCCTTCTTTTTGTAATAACTTTTTTCAGCAGGAATATAGAGACGTGAGACCTGTGTCCATCCATAGAGTGGGACAGTGTACAACTTTCACAACCTTCCATTTTACCCCTAGTGGTTGATAAGGGAATTGCATGTCCAAAATTATCCTTCTTTTTGTAATAACCTTTGCCAGCAGGAAGATAAAGACATGAGACCTGTGTCCATCCATAGAGTGGGACAGTGTACCACTTTCACAACCTTCTATTTTACCCCTAGTGGCTGATTAGGGAATTGCATGTCCAAAATTATCCTTCTCTTTGTAATAACTTTTTTCAGCAGGAATATAGAGACATGAAACCAGTGTCCATCCATAGAGTGGGACAGTGTACAACTTTCACAACCTTCCATTTTACCCCTACTGGTAGAAAAAATGAATTGCATGTCCAAAATTAACCTTCTTTTTATAATAACTTTTTTCAGCAGGAAGATAGAGACATGAGACCTGTGTCCATCCATCGAGTGGGACAGTGTACAACTTTCACAACCTTCCATTTTACCCCTACTGGTAGAAAACCTTCGTCAGCAGGAAGATAGAGACGTGGAACAACACTAATGTTTGCATAACCTAAGTAGTGTAATATTTCTATTTCTTATTCTGGTATATCTAATTTTAATTTGCAAGTTTACTTAATAATATTCATGTTACCAAACAGATGGCTAAGGAAACAGTGCAGTCTTTTCCACTGACACCATCTGAAATCGTGATACCTTCCAATAAGCGCTTCCTGTCAGAGCTGCGTAAGGAGATGGCTGTAACAATCCTGGAATCATCAGGTATGTATTGTAAGCACACCATCAATGATAATCTTGCACTGATCCTTTAGTGTGTGTTCTTTTAGGACATATATGGGCGTTAAAATCCAAGCCTCCTATCACTGCATCTAAACCAACAACATGTTTATTAGATCCTGTACCCACTAAACCATTGAAAGAGTTGTTACCTGTAGCAGAAGAACCGCTTCTCAATATTATTAACTCCTCGTTATCTTTAGGTCACGTCCAAAAACCATTTAAGCGGGCAGTTATTAAGACTCTTATTAAGAAACCAAAATTAGATCCTTGTGAACTGGCAAATTACAGGCCCATCTCAAATCTTCCGTTTATGTCGAAAATATTAGAAAAAGTAGTGTCTGCTCAACTGTGCTCCTTTTTGCTAAAAAAATATATCTATCAAGAATTTCAGTCAGGTTTCAGGCCCCGCCATAGCACAGAAACTGCACTTGTTAAAATTACAAATGACTTGCTTCTTGCGTCAGACAAAGGCTGCATCTCGTTGCTATTTTTACTTGATCTTAGTGCTGCGTTCGACACTATAGATCATGACATACTGATAGATCGATTACAAAACTATACAGGTATTCAAGGGCAGGCTCTAAGATGGTTTAGATCCTACCTGTCTGATCGCTACACTTTGTTTATTTAAACGGGGAGTCATCTCAATTATCACCAGTAAAGTATGGAGTACCACAAGGATCTGTCCTAGGTCCTCTGTTATTTTCATTATATATGTTGTCCCCATGGTAATATTATTAGAAAATAAGGGATTAGTTTCCATTGTTATGCTGATGACACTCAACTATATATCTCAACAAAACCAGATGAAACCTCTAAACTATCTAAGCTAACAGAGTGTGTTAAAAATATAACATTTTATCCTATTAAATTCAGATAAGACAGAGATATTACTTATTGGACCTAAAAACAGTACACAGAATCTCTTGGATCACAATTTGCAACTAGACGGATGTAATGTTACTTCCTGTACAATTAAAAATCTGGGTGTTATATTAGACAGCAACCTATCTTTTGAAAATCATATTTCCAATGTTACAAAAACAGCATTCTTCCATCTTAGAAACATTGCCAAGCTACGGAACATGTTAAGTGTTTCTGATGCAGAAAAGTTAGTTCATGCATTCATGACCTCTAGAATGGACTATTGTAATGCACTGCTAGGTGGTTGTCCTGCATCTTCAATAAACAAGCTACAGATAGTAAAAAATGCTGCGGCTAGAGTCCTTACCAGGTCAAGAAAATATGATCATATTACTCCAATTTTACAGTCTCTGCACTGGCTACCTATTAAGTTTCGTATCAGTTACAAAATATTATTACTTGCCTATAAGGCCCTAAATGATTTAGCTCCTGCGTACCTAACTAATCTTCTATCACGCTACAATCCAACCCGCTCCCTAAGGTCGCAAAACTCTGAACTCTTGGTAGTACCTAGGATAGCAAAGTCCACTAAAGGAGGTAGAACTTTTTCATATCTGGCTCCTAAACTTTGGAATAGCCTTCCTGATAACATTCGGGGTTCAGACACACTCTCTCTGTTTAAATCTAGATTAAAGACACATCTCTTCAGCCAAGCATTTATATAATGCCTCTCACAATCTTGTACTGCCAGTCTATCTGAACAAATGCACATTATTATGCTTTAGCTTGGGTTATACTGATAATTTCATCCAGGGTTATTCCTGGATGGAACAACTGCTACGCTAATTGTCTTACTGTTTCTATGTTTCTGCCACGGGATTAACATCCCTGTGGTAGCTAGGAATTACACAAGCTTCAGTCTGGATCCAACCCTTAAACGATCTGAGATGACCGAACACCTGAGAAGAGACAATGACAACCCCTCGGAGGACCTCAGAGGAAGCCAACCATCAGCGATTATACTGACTTAACCAAAGTCTGCCATAAATGGAGGATCAGCACCTGGAGAAAACCTATACAGCCCTGACCGTCAGCGGAGTCTAGGACACATAGATGAGACAGATCTCCAGTGAGGACCTCATCACCTAGACATCCATCGGGGAAAGACCCCTGGAACCAGTGGACCACTTACACTCTGACTTTGCTGCAGTTGGAACAAACTACTGATTCGTCTGGCCGGAGGGGAACTGGCCCCCCGACTGAGCCTGGTTTCTCCCAAAGTTTTTTCTCCATTCTGTCACCGATGGAGTTTTCGTTCCTTGCCGCTATCGCCTCAGGCTTGCTTAGTTGGGGACACTTCATTTCCAGCACAATCATCGACTTGATTGCACAGATATTATTTAAACTGAACTAAGCTTGACAATGCCATTACTAAATTCAATAATGAAATGCATTCAGCTGATAATTGAGTGTTAAATCCTGTCATTTTACATTATTGACACAATTTGACTATTTTGATATTGTGCAGTGCTTTGTTACAATTTGTATTGTTAAAAGCGCTATATAAATAAAGGTGACTTGACTCCTTCAAACTGATAAATTAGGATTTTAATGAGTGTTATTTTCATTATTATGTAGGCTTTACAATGGTACTAAGAACATAACATTCATATATGTATACTTATTATTATTATTATTATTATTATGAGTCAAAGTATCAAACAGGCTGGGACCATATCATATTTGCAGAGATCCTTTGTCTAGACATCAGAGACCAAAGCCATAAACATTTTCCCAAAGTTGATGAAAAGGATCCAAATTAACCTTATTGCTCAGGCACCCAAACAGACACTAGGCAGAACTGTAGTAGATATATTTGCTTTTTTGTTTATAACTCGGTAATCATAATGGCTTGAATACAAATTATTTTCAAATGAATCCTTCATTCAAGCACAATTTATTTTTATTTTATTTTATTTACTCCTGGAAACTGTGTTTCACAAATCTACACTATATGGACAAAAGTATTGGTAGACCCCCTTCTAATGAAAGGTTTGACTAATTTAGTAATTTCCATGAGTATGAATCTTAATGTTTAAGCATATAATGATATTCTAGGGAATTGTGTGCTTCTAACTTTATAACAACGGTTTGGACAGGACCCTTTTCTATTTTAACATGACAGTGCCTCTGTGTATAAGGCAAGGATCAAAGAGAAATGATGATTCAATCAGTGTGGAAGAACTTGACTGGTCTGCAGAAAGCAGCTGAACACCTCTGGTGTGACTTTAAATGAGCCACAAACTCATCACCAAACACCAATGACTTTTACACAAAGTACATGTAAAAAAGTATTGTGACACCCCCTTCTTTAGAACCGAAACTTCACAAATTTGGCAACAAAGATAGAAATAAAATTAATTTATTTAAAATTTGTATGTTCATCTGTGTTGCAACAGTTTTGAAGTGTATGAAATGACAGTACCCATATGTACAAGTCATTGCTGTATTTTAATGAGTTTTTGGCTCTAGGTTTGCATGTAAAGTCACACCAGGCATGTTCAGCTGGGATTAGGACTTGGTTTTCTGCAGGCTTATACACAGAGACACTGTCATGTTAAAATAGGGTCCTGCTCATTTCAAATTTGAAAAAAAAAATTCCATAGGATACAATTACACTGTATATTTTAACATTAACATTCGTACTCATGGAAATGACTAAAATAGTAAAACATGTTCATTAGAAAGGGGTGTCCCAATACTTTTGGCCAAAGAGTGTATACAATTCTTCTGAAGACCTTTTAAATTACATACATTTTTTGTTGTTGTATAACACTAACTTCCAAATGATGACAATTTAGTTTAATTATTTTTTTTTTTTATCCATGTTGTCCACTACAGTGAGGCAAACAATGGTAAATAATTTTACATTTATGTAACATTCAATAAGTGTGAATGGCAAATTAACTTAACTTGCCATGCATGTAAATGCATTTGTCCTAGTGCTCCAAAAATATCTTCTTATTTTATATAATTACTTTGCAAATACAGTCAAAAATGCTTGTAGTTCCTGAAATATTAGCTTATTTTCAATGTTATAATATAATGTAGACCATGACAAAATGTAATACGCATGCAGTAATACAGCACATAGAAATCATTTGCACATTACAGGTAATTCAATATTTGTATTTTTCATTATGTACATTGTTAATATATTAAGAAGAGCGTTTTTACAAATAGTCCTATCATTCTGTCACTGTAGTTATCATATTTATTTTATTTCACAACATTTATTTAATTAGCGCATGTAAATTATGTTTTTATGCATTGGTAACTACTTATTAGTCATAAAGTGTTTTCAGTTTAAATTTGGTGATGGTAGGTCTTAAAACCTGAAACCTTTAATGAACATTGTCTTTAGTAGTCACGCTGATGCTAGGTTGTAGGCAAAGGTACACGAAGGAGAAGTGTCAGAGGGTATTTATTCCACATGACATAGAAAAAAGTTATCCACAGATGGCAAACATGAGGTTTACATTTACATTTACATTTATGCATTTAGCAGACGCTTTTATCCAAAGCGACTTACAGTGCATTCAGTCTATACATTTGTATTGTCAGTACATGTGTTCCCTGGGAATCAAACCCACATTCTTTGCCGCTGCTAACGCAATGCTCTAACCACTGAGCCACAGGAACACAATAAACCTCAAACTGAACTGACAAAAACTTAAATACACAGACCAAACAATGATAGTTAACAAGACAAGTGAACTAAACAATGTAAACATAGGGTAGACAAAAAAACAAGGTCAAAGGATAAAGCTAGACAGGCAAACAAAGTCCGAACTAACAAAACTGTGACAAGTAGAGTTAAGTGTTAATTGAAATGCTTAACAAATACATGAAGCATAGACATAAACCATACATTGTTGACACACTGACAGGGGTATTTTGTAAATATATACAGTATATGGCATGTGGATGGGATAAATGCAGAGCACAAATTACAAGTATGGGTTATTATACTTGACCATCACGTTGCTTTACTTCTCTTCACTACATATAACATAATCCTTGTCAACAATGTATGGTTTTATGTCTATGCAATTGCAAGTAAAGGTACCTGTAAAATAAAAAAATTATACAAATACTCATGAGACAACATTAAAATACTTATTGTAGGTTTAGGAGATAGAACATACAAACCCGATTCCCAAAAAATTGGGACACTGTACAAATTGTGAATAAAAAAGGAATGCAATAATTTACAAATCTCATAAACTTATATTTTATTCACAATAGAATATAGATAACATATCAAATGTTGAAAGTGAGACATTTTGAAATTTCATGCCAAATATTGGCTCATTTTGGATTTCATGAGAGCTACACATTCCAAAAAAGTTGGGACAGGTAGCAATAAGAGGCTGGAAAAGTTAAATGTACATATAAGGAACAGCTGGAGGACCAATTTGCAACTTATTAGGTCAATTGGCAACATGATTGGTTATAAAAAGAGCCTCTCAGAGTGGCAGTGTCTCTCAGAAGTCAAGATGTGAAGAGGATCACCAATTCCCCCAATGCTGCGGCGAAAAAAAGTGGAGCAAAATCAGAAAGGAGTTTCTCAGAGAAAAATTGCAAAGAGTTTGAAGTTATCATCATCTACAGTGCATAATATCATCCAAAGATTCAGAGAATCTGGAACAATCTCTGTGCGTAAGGGTCAAGGCCGGAAAACCATACTGGATGCCCGTGATCTTCGGGCCCTTAGACGGCACTGCATCACATACAGGAATGCTACTGTAATGGAAATCACAACATGGGCTCAGGAATACTTCCAGAAAACATTGTCGGTGAACACAATCCACCGTGCCATTCGCCGTTGCCGGCTAAAACTCTATAGGTCAAAAAAGAAGCCACATCTAAACATGATCCAGAAGCGCAGGCGTTTTCTCTGGGCCAAGCCTCATTTAAAATGGACTGTGGCAAAGTGGAAAACTGTTCTGTGGTCAGACGAATCAAAATTTGAAGTTCTTTTTGGAAAACTGGGACGCCATGTTATCCGGACTAAAGAGGACAAGGACAACCCAAGTTGTTATCAGCGCTCAGTTCAGAAGCCTGCATCTCTGATGGTATGGGGTTGCATGAGTGCGTGTGGCATGGGCAGCTTACACATCTGGAAAGGCATCATCAATGCTGAAAGGTATATCCAAGTTCTAGAACAACATATGCTCCCATCCAGACGTCGTCTCTTTCAGGGAAGACCTTGCATTTTCCAACATGACAATGCCAGACCACATACTGCATCAATTACAACATCATGGCTGCGTAGAAGAAGGATCCGGGTACTGAAATGGCCAGCCTGCAGTCCAGATCTTTCACCCATAGAAAACATTTGGCGCATCATAAAGAGGAAGATGCGACAAAGAAGACCTAAGACAGTTGAGCAACTAGAAGCCTGTATTAAACAAGAATGGGACAACATTCCTATTCCTAAACTTGAGCAACTTGTCTCCTCAGTCCCCAGACGTTTGCAGACTGTTATAAAAAGAAGAGGGGATGCCACATAGTGGTAAACATGGCCTTGTCCCAACTTTTTTGAGATGTATTGATGCCATGAAATTTAAAATCAACTTATTTTTCCCTTAAAATTATACATTTTCTCAGTTTAAACATTTGATATGTCATCTATGTTGTATTCTGAATAAAATATTGAAATTTGAAACTTCCACATCATTGCATTCTGTTTTTATTCACAATTTGTACAGTGTCCAAACTTTTTTGGAATCGGGTTTGTACTCTGTACAGTATAAAATGCACTATTTATAATTAGCTATTTTATATGTATTTAATATGTCAATTTATTTAATGTATGTCTATATCAATGTATTTATTTAATGTACTAACAATGTAGAAACTGAAATATATAAAGTACAATTTTACTATAAGCTAACTTTTTTACTATGTTTTTTTGTTTAATTATATTAATCATATTTTTTATAGTTCTCCATGACGTAATGTACAGTGAGAAATGTTTACTTGTATATTTGTTGACAAAGTATACAAAACATCGTCTTTACATATTACCAAACATGAACATTGATTAAGAACTCAGTATTTGTATATAGACTATTAAAATATTAACAGTTAAGAGACTGTTAAGCCTGGATTTTTCATTCTGCATATATAGGTCAACTTGCAACTACTGTCACCTCATGGCCATTTAATTAACTTGTATCTTCATGATGCTTCGAATTCAAAATTGTTTTATTAACTATTTTGTCATGACTGTCTGATGATTATGTTTACTAGGTGTCATGCAAAATGGATGAAAGGTCTACAAGAACTTCAAAATGTTTTTTCATAAATTGTCCAATATCAAAGATTTATTTGGCACCTGAATATCTGTGCACATTTAGGTATGAATTATGGTCTTTCTGTCTGTAAATCTATCCCTCTACCTCTGTCCATCCATATGCTCATCTATACAGTGGTGGCCATTATTAGAACACTATTATTTTCACCAGTTTTTAATGATTTTAAGTCAGTTATCTCTTGTAGATTGCTGTAATGTGTCAGTAGGAAATATCAGTTTACATTCCCACACTTTCATTTAGTCATTGATTCTAATAATCCAGTGAGGTTTTTGTCTGACAGCAGCCAGTGCTCCACACAGAGATCCGAACTCATCATCGTCCAGTCTGTCTGGAATGACATGAAGAAACAGAACAAACTGAGACAGACTAAATCCAGAAGAACTGTGGCAACGTCTCCAAGATGCTTCAAGAAACGTACATGCAAAACCTAATGAAAAACTATGCTCAAGTGCACCTAGGGCAAAAGCTGCTTTAAACGCAAAGGATGCTCACACAAAATGTTGATTTAATTTAGCTAACTGAAGTTAATTGATAAAGGACATATATTTATAACATTATTTTTGACAGCATCTTCATTTTACAGCATTTTTTACACAATTGACAAACTTATAACAATACAACCATGAAGCATCTTGGAGAGGTTGCTACAGTTCTTCTGGATTTAGTCTATCAGTTTGTTTTGTTATGTAATTTCAGACAGACTCAATGATTAACGAGTAGATCAGATGTCTGTGTGGAGCACTGGTTGTTGTGAGACAAAAATCTCACTTGATTATTACAATTAATGGCAAAATGATTGTTTGAAAATGTAAACTGATATTGCCTGCTGACACACTACAGCAATAGATATAAATAACAGATTTAAAAATCATTTTTTTAGCTGCAGAAAATACTAGTATTCCAAAAAAATTGGTCACCACTGTGTGTCTGTCTGTCCATCCGTCCATCTATCTATACATCTGTCTGTCTGTCCATCCATTTGCTCATCTATATGTATGTCTGTATCCGCACCAATCCATCCGTCCGTCTACCTATATGTCTGTCTGTCTGTCCATCCGTTCGTCCATACACCGGTCTGTCTGTCTTTCTGACCGAATTGTAAAAATTTGTGATAATGTATTTTCAGTATTCAACCCCAAAGCACATTGCTCCCTGTATGGAAAAGAGTCTCCTGTTGGAGGTGTGGGTCTGAACACATGGGTTTGTGTCCTTTTCAATTAAAAATTTCAAATTAGATTAGATATTAGACCTACTGTAGATCTCAAGTGTTATAAATTATTTGAATTAAATAGATCAATATTATGCAGATAATATAGAAATTACATAACATCAAATGTTATTAAGTATTTTGTTTAAAGTAAACAAAGATCAAATGGTTTAAATATTTTAATGTTAGTTGTTGTACATTCTAATTAGATGTTTTTAAGTTGAAATTAATATTAGTTTATTATTAATGGAGTATTACAATAATGTAGTAGAGTTTATTTTCAACAAAATGTGTTTAATAAAAACTAAAATTAAATCAAGTTTAATTGTGGTTTTCTTCCACCAGATTCAGTGCACCAATTGTGAAATATGGTACCACTCTGTCAACATGACAAAAAAAGAGGTACACAAATGTAAGAGAATGTGGTTGTGTGTTTTCTGCAAGGAAAATTACTTTAAACCTGGAAAAATATATTGTTTACTCTTATATGTTTTTTTTATATTTTTTTATATTGTTTTGACTGTTAACAGGTAAATTATGCATTATGTAAATTTTGTCATTGTAAGGATGTAAATAAAGTACGAATTGTAAATTGCACATGCAATTCCCTTTACTACCAGGGGTAAAATGGAAAAAATAATGGAAAATGGAATAAAAAATAAAAATAAAAATAAACTTTCTAAATCTTCATCTTTCTCTTTCTCTCCTTCCCTTGCTAGCTTGTACTTATTTGAACAATGCCTGAGACTTTGTGTTATGGGCACTTCCTGTTTGCCTCTTCAAGATTAATCGCTTTATGTATTCCCCAATTGTAAGTTGCTTTGGATAAAAGCGTCTGCTAAATGACTAAATGTAAATGTTAATGTACAAAAAGAATGATAATTTTGGACGTGTAATTACATTTGCTACCAGTAGGGGTAAAATGGAAGGTTGTGAAAGTTGTACACTGTCCCACTCTATGGATGGACACTGGTTTCATGCCTCTATCTTCCTGCTGAAAAAAGTTATTACAAAAAGAAGGATAATTTTGGACATGCAATTCCCTAATCAACCACTAGGGGTAAAATGGAAGGTTGTGAAAGTTGTACACTGTCCCACTCTATGGATGGACACAGGTCTCACATCTCTATCTTCCTGCTGAAAAAAGTTATTACAAAAAGAAGGATAATTTTGGACATGCAATTCCCTAAACAACCACTAGGGGTAAAATAGAAGGTTGTGAAAGTTGTACACTGTCCCACTCTATGGATGGACACAGGTCTCATGTCTCTATCTTGCTGCTGAAAAAAGTTATTACAAAAAGAAGGATAATTTTGGACATGCAATTCCCTAATCAGCCACTAGGGGTAAAATGGAAGATTTTGAAAGTTGTACAATGTCCCACTCTATGGATGGACACAGGTCTCATGTCTTTATCTTCCTGCTGGCAAAGGTTATTACAAAAAGAAGGATAATTTTGGACATGCAATTCCCTTATCAACCACTAGGGGTAAAATGGAAGGTTGTGAAAGTTGTACACTGTCCCACTCTATGGATGGACACAGGTCTCATGTCTCTATCTTCCTGCTGAAAAAAGTTATTACAAAAAGAAGGATAATTTTGGACATGCAATTCCCTAATCAGCCACTAGGGGTAAAATGGAAGGTTGTGAAAGTTGTACACTGTCCCACTCTATGGATGGACACAGGTCTCATGTCTCTATCTTCCTGCTGAAAAAAGTTATTACAAAAAGAAGGATAATTTTGGACATGCAATTCCCTAATCAGCCAATAGGGGTAAAATAGAAGGTTGTGAAAGTGGTACACTGTCCCACTCTATGGATGGACACAGGTCTCATGTCTCTATCTTCCTGCTGAAAAAAGTTATTGCAAAAAGAAGGATAATTTTGGACATGCAATTCCCTAATCAGCCACTAGCGGTAAAATGGAAGGTTGTGAAAGTTGTACACTGTCCCACTCTATGGATGGACACAGGTCTCACGTCTCTATCTTGCTGCTGAAAAAAGTTATTACAAAGAGAAGGATAATTTTGGACATGCAATTCCCTAATCAGCCACTAGGGGTAAAATGGAAGGTTGTGAAAGTTGTACACTGTCCCACTCTATCGATGGACACAGGTCTCATGTCTCTATATTCCTGCTGAAAAAGTTATTACAAAAAGAAAGATAATTTTGGACATGCAATTCCCTAATCAACCACTAGGGGTAAAATGGAAGGTTGTGAAAGTTGCACACTGTCCCACTCTATGGATGGACACAGGTCTCATGTCTTTATCTTCCTGCTGGCAAAGGTTATTACAAAAAGAAGGATAATTTTGGACATGCAATTCCCTTATCAACCACTAGGGGTAAAATGGAAGGTTGTGAAAGTTGTACACTGTCCCACTCTATGGATGGACACAGGTCTCACGTCTCTATCTTCCTGGTGAAAAAAGTTATTACAAAAAGAAGGTTAATTTTGGACATGCAATTCACTAATCAGCCACTAGGGGTAAAATGGAAGGTTGTGAAAGTTGTACACTGTCCCACTCTATGGATGGACACAGGTCTCATGTCTCTATCTTCCTGCTGAAAAAAGTTATTACAAAAAGAAGGATAATTTTGGACATGCAATTCCCTAATCAGCCACTAGCGGTAAAATGGAAGGTTGTGAAAGTTGTACACTGTCCCACTCTATGGATGGACACAGGTCTCACGTCTCTATCTTCCTGCTGAAAAAAGTTATTACAAAAAGAAGGATAATTTTGGACATGCAATTCCCTAATCAACCACTAGGGGTAAAATGGAAGGTTGTGAAAGTTGTACACTGTCCCACTCTATGGATGGACACAGGTCTCACGTCTCTATCTTGCTGCTGAAAAAAGTTATTACAAAGAGAAGGATAATTTTGGACATGCAATTCCCTAATCAGCCACTAGGGGTAAAATGGAAGGTTGTGAAAGTTGTACACTGTCCCACTCTATCGGATGGACACAGGTCTCATGTCTCTATATTCCTGCTGAAAAAGTTATTACAAAAAGAAAGATAATTTTGGACATGCAATTCCCTAATCAACCACTAGGGGTAAAATGGAAGGTTGTGAAAGTTGCACACTGTCCCACTCTATGGATGGACACAGGTCTCATGTCTTTATCTTCCTGCTGGCAAAGGTTATTACAAAAAGAAGGATAATTTTGGACATGCAATTCCCTTATCAACCACTAGGGGTAAAATGGAAGGTTGTGAAAGTTGTACACTGTCCCACTCTATGGATGGACACAGGTCTCACGTCTCTATCTTCCTGCTGGCAAAGGTTATTACAAAAAGAAGGATAATTTTGGACATGCAATTCCCTAATCAGCCACTAGGGGTAAAATAGAAGGTTGTAAAAGTTGTACACTGTCCCACTCTATGGATGGACACAGGTCTCAGGTCTCTATCTTCCTGCTGAAAAAAGTTATTACAAAAAGAAGGATAATTTTGGACATGCAATTCCCTAATCAGCCACTAGGGGTAAAATGGAAGGTTGTGAAAGTTGTACACTGTCCCACTCTATGGATGGACACAGGTCTCATGTCTCTATCTTCCTGCTGAAAAAAGTTATTACAAAAAGAAGGATAATTTTGGACATGCAATTCCCTAATCAGCCAATAGGGGTAAAATAGAAGGTTGTGAAAGTGGTACACTGTCCCACTCTATGGATGGACACAGGTCTCATGTCTCTATCTTCCTGCTGAAAAAAGTTATTGCAAAAAGAAGGATAATTTTGGACATGCAATTCCCTAATCAGCCACTAGCGGTAAAATGGAAGGTTGTGAAAGTTGTACACTGTCCCACTCTATGGATGGACACAGGTCTCACGTCTCTATCTTCATGCTGAAAAAAGTTATTACAAAAAGAAGGATAATTTTGGACATGCAATTCATTTTTCTACCAGTAGGGGTAAAATGGAAGGTTGTGAAATATGTACACTGTCCCCTTCTATTGATGGACACAGGTCTCATGTCTTTATCTTCCTGCTGGCAAAGGTTATTACAAAAAGAAGGATAATTTTGGACATGCAATTCCCTAATCAACCACTAGGGGTAAAATGGAAGGTTGTGAAAGTTGTACACTGTCCCACTCTATGGATGGACACAGGTCTCACGTCTCTATCTTCCTGCTGAAAAAAGTTATTACAAAAAGAAGGATAATTTTGGACATGAAATTCACTAATCAGCCACTAGGGGTAAAATGGAAGGTTGTGAAAGTTGTACACTGTCCCACTCTATGGATGGACACAGGTCTCATGTCTCTATCTTCCTGCTGAAAAAAGTTATTGCAAAAAGAAGGATAATTTTGGACATGCAATTCCCTAATCAGCCACTAGCGGTAAAATGGAAGGTTGTGAAAGTTGTACACTGTCCCACTCTATGGATGGACACAGGTCTCACGTCTCTATCTTCCTGCTGAAAAAAGTTATTACAAAAAGAAGGATAATTTTGGACATGAAATTCACTAATCAGCCACTAGGGGTAAAATGGAAGGTTGTGAAAGTTGTACACTGTCCCACTCTATGGATGGACACAGGTCTCACGTCTCTATCTTCCTGCTGGCAAAGGTTATTACAAAAAGAAGGATAATTTTGGACATGCAATTCCCTAATCAGCCACTAGGGGTAAAATGGAAGGTTGTGAAAGTTGTACACTGTCCCACTCTATGGATGGACACAGGTCTCACGTCTCTATCTTGCTGCTGAAAAAAGTTATTACAAAGAGAAGGATAATTTTGGACATGCAATTCCCTAATCAGCCACTAGGGGTAAAATGGAAGGTTGTGAAAGTTGTACACTGTCCCACTCTATCGATGGACACAGGTCTCATGTCTCTATATTCCTGCTGAAAAAGTTATTACAAAAAGAAAGATAATTTTGGACATGCAATTCCCTAATCAACCACTAGGGGTAAAATGGAAGGTTGTGAAAGTTGCACACTGTCCCACTCTATTGATGGACACAGGTCTCATGTCTCTATCTTCCTGCTGGCAAAGGTTATTACAAAAAGAAGGATAATTTTGGACATGCAATTCCCTTATCAACCACTAGGGGTAAAATGGAAGGTTGTGAAAGTTGTACACTGTCCCACTCTATGGATGGACACAGGTCTCACGTCTCTATCTTCCTGCTGGCAAAGGTTATTACAAAAAGAAGGATAATTTTGGACATGCAATTCCCTAATCAGCCACTAGGGGTAAAATTGAAGGTTGTAAAAGTTGTACACTGTCCCACTCTATGGATGGACACAGGTCTCAGGTCTCTATCTTCCTGCTGAAAAAAGTTATTACAAAAAGAAGGATAATTTTGGACATGCAATTCCCTAATCAGCCACTAGGGGTAAAATGGAAGGTTGTGAAAGTTGTACACTGTCCCACTCTATGGATGGACACAGGTCTCATGTCTCTATCTTCCTGCTGAAAAAAGTTATTACAAAAAGAAGGATAATTTTGGACATGCAATTCCCTAATCAGCCAATAGGGGTAAAATAGAAGGTTGTGAAAGTGGTACACTGTCCCACTCTATGGATGGACACAGGTCTCATGTCTCTATCTTCCTGCTGAAAAAAGTTATTGCAAAAAGAAGGATAATTTTGGACATGCAATTCCCTAATCAGCCACTAGCGGTAAAATGGAAGGTTGTGAAAGTTGTACACTGTCCCACTCTATGGATGGACACAGGTCTCACGTCTCTATCTTCATGCTGAAAAAAGTTATTACAAAAAGAAGGATAATTTTGGACATGCAATTCATTTTTCTACCAGTAGGGGTAAAATGGAAGGTTGTGAAATATGTACACTGTCCCCTTCTATTGATGGACACAGGTCTCATGTCTTTATCTTCCTGCTGGCAAAGGTTATTACAAAAAGAAGGATAATTTTGGACATGCAATTCCCTAATCAACCACTAGGGGTAAAATGGAAGGTTGTGAAAGTTGTACACTGTCCCACTCTATGGATGGACACAGGTCTCACGTCTCTATCTTCCTGCTGAAAAAAGTTATTACAAAAAGAAGGATAATTTTGGACATGAAATTCACTAATCAGCCACTAGGGGTAAAATGGAAGGTTGTGAAAGTTGTACACTGTCCCACTCTATGGATGGACACAGGTCTCATGTCTCTATCTTCCTGCTGAAAAAAGTTATTGCAAAAAGAAGGATAATTTTGGACATGCAATTCCCTAATCAGCCACTAGCGGTAAAATGGAAGGTTGTGAAAGTTGTACACTGTCCCACTCTATGGATGGACACAGGTCTCACGTCTCTATCTTCCTGCTGAAAAAAGTTATTACAAAAAGAAGGATAATTTTGGACATGAAATTCACTAATCAGCCACTAGGGGTAAAATGGAAGGTTGTGAAAGTTGTACACTGTCCCACTCTATGGATGGACACAGGTCTCACGTCTCTATCTTCCTGCTGGCAAAGGTTATTACAAAAAAAAGGATAATTTTGGACATGCAATTCCCTAATCAGCCACTAGGGGTAAAATAGAAGGTTGTGAAAGTGGTACACTGTCCCACTCTATGGATGGACACAGGTCTCATGTCTTTATCTTCCTGCTGGCAAAGGTTATTACAAAAAGAAGGATAATTTTGGACATGCAATTCCCTTATCAACCACTAGGGGTAAAATGGAAGGTTGTGAAAGTTGTACACTGTCCCACTCTATGGATGGACACAGGTCTCACGTCTCTATCTTCCTGCTGGCAAAGGTTATTACAAAAAGAAGGATAATTTTGGACATGCAATTCCCTAATCAGCCACTAGGGGTAAAATAGAAGGTTGTGAAAGTTGTACACTGTCTCACTCTATGGATGGACACAGGTCTCAGGTCTCTATCTTCCTGCTGAAAAAAGTTATTACAAAAAGAAGGATAATTTTGGACATGCAATTCCCTAATCAGCCACTAGGGGTAAAATGGAAGGTTGTGAAAGTTGTACACTGTCCCACTCTATGGATGGACACAGGTCTCATGTCTCTATCTTCCTGCTGAAAAAAGTTATTACAAAAAGAAGGATAATTTTGGACATGCAATTCCCTAATCAGCCAATAGGGGTAAAATAGAAGGTTGTGAAAGTGGTACACTGTCCCACTCTATGGATGGACACAGGTCTCATGTCTCTATCTTCCTGCTGAAAAAAGTTATTGCAAAAAGAAGGATAATTTTGGACATGCAATTCCCTAATCAGCCACTAGCGGTAAAATGGAAGGTTGTGAAAGTTGTACACTGTCCCACTCTATGGATGGACACAGGTCTCACGTCTCTATCTTCATGCTGAAAAAAGTTATTACAAAAAGAAGGATAATTTTGGACATGCAATTCATTTTTCTACCAGTAGGGGTAAAATGGAAGGTTGTGAAATATGTACACTGTCCCTTCTATTGATGGACACAGGTCTCATGTCTTTATCTTCCTGCTGGCAAAGGTTATTACAAAAAGAAGGATAATTTTGGACATGCAATTCCCTAATCAACCACTAGGGGTAAAATGGAAGGTTGTGAAAGTTGTACACTGTCCCACTCTATGGATGGACACAGGTCTCACGTCTCTATCTTGCTGCTGAAAAAAGTTATTACAAAGAGAAGGATAATTTTGGACATGCAATTCCCTAATCAGCCACTAGGGGTAAAATGGAAGGTTGTGAAAGTTGTACACTGTCCCACTCTATCGATGGACACAGGTCTCATGTCTCTATATTCCTGCTGAAAAAAGATATTACAAAAAGAAAGATAATTTTGGACATGCAATTCCCTAATCAACCACTAGGGGTAAAATGGAAGGTTGTGAAAGTTGCACACTGTCCCAATCGATGGATGGACACAGGTCTCATGTCTCTATCTTCCTGCTGAAAAAAAGTTATTACAAAAAGAAGGATAATTTTGGACATGCAATTCCCTAATCAACCACTAGGGGTAAAATGGAAGGTTGTGAAAGTTGTACACTGTCCCACTCTATGGATGGACACAGGTCTCATGTCTCTATATTCCTGCTGAAAAAAGTTATTACAAAAAGAAAGATAATTTTGGACATGCAATTCCCTAATCAACCACTAGGGGTAAAATGGAAGGTTGTGAAAGTTGCACACTGTCCCATTCTATGGATGGACACTGGTTTCATGCCTCTATCTTCCTGCTGAAAAAAGTTATTACAAAAAGAAGGATAATTTTGGACATGCAATTCCCTAATCAACCACTAGGGGTAAAATGGAAGGTTGTGAAAGTTGTACACTGTCCTACTCTATGGATGGACACAGGTCTCACGTCTCTATCTTGCTGCTGAAAAAAGTTATTACAAAGAGAAGGATAATTTTGGACATGCAATTCCCTAATCAGCCACTA
>CM049883.1:28494042-28531542 GCA_027474115.1 Schizopygopsis malacanthus
CTGTAAGTACAGACATTTCTGAGCATCTAAACAAGTGCAATTATCAACTGGTTATGCTTTATGTGTCATCCATCAGAAATTGAAATAACAAATTGTTTATTGTTTTCATAAGTTCGTTCCTGTAAACTGCAATGTTTAATTGTGATAAATCCACTACCACTTATTTACATTTACATTTATGCATTTAGCAGACGCTTTTATCCAAAGCGACTTACATTGCATTCAAGTTACAGTTTCTACATTTTAGAAGCTCTTGCTTTCCCTGGGAATCGAACCCATGATCTTAGCGTTGCTAACGCCATGCTCTACCAGTTGAGCTACAGGAAAGCTTTAATATTTAATTATTAAATTAAATATTACGATACACCTACCTCCCGACCTTCGACCTACTAATATGATTCGATACTAATATGATACTTGGGTGCCAATACAATACGTATTGCGATTTTTAAAAATAATTTTGATTATACAAATATTGTGATTCGATATGGCCATGTGTTGCGATTGTAGTTTTTCACACTAGACCAGCGGTAGGCAACGTTGATCCTGGAGTGCCTCTGTTCTGCAGAGTTTAGCTCCAACCCTAATTAAACACACCTGAACACGCTAATCAAGCTCTTCAGAATTACTAGGGCTACAGGTAGGTGAGGTCTTTTCAGGGTTGGAGCTAATCTCTGCAGGACATCGGCACTCCAGGACCGACGTTGCCTACTGCTCTAGACCGTGGGGAAAATTTAATTATACACTTAATATACAGACTGTCACAATAAAATAAAAACACACATCTCAGCAGTTACTATTGTGATTCGATATTACAATTTATTGTGATTTTTGTTTGCTCATTAAAGACTAGACAATGTAAAGTAGTTCATTGTACCCTTAGAAGAGACTGCATATGATGAGTCATATTAACAAAAACAATACATCACATCTTTCTACACTTTTATTTCAGGAGCATACACATACACAGTGTATATTTAAAGTACCTTGAACCATGAATCTTTAAAGTACCAAAACCCTGAACTTGCACATGCATATAATACTCAAACGTTCAACAAAATGAGCAGAAAAAATACTTTCTGAAATAAAACAAAGTGCTATGTTATTTTTAGTCATGTTTTCCCAGCGGCTGGGATTCAAAACATGAAGGTGCAGAAATAATTAATGATTTATTATCTCTGCAAGCGATCGCAGTTTGAGTATAGTTCTGTGTAAATAGATAAACAGTACTGTCAGCAATTTTCATAATTTAGAATGACATTTTCTTTTTTATAATTCTGATAAAACGTGCCAGTTAAGAAATGCAATAAAATAGGATGTTTTGTTTGTTATAGCTTATTTCAATATTCCAGAGAATATTATTCAGTGAATTATTCTTCACTCTTTAGTCTATTAAACAGCGTTTAAACCTAAAACTGTAGTTTAAAATTAAGTTGATATGACTTCTGTCCTTTATTTTCTCCATTTGAAAACATTAGACATTATTTTGCTTATTGTTAATATCAGTGTTGCTGATGATGCTTTTTATAAATAAAATGTTTTTATTGTTGTAATTTGAAGATTTTTTGTTGTTAAGATGAGACTTCAATCTGTTATTTATGTACTTTATAACAATAAATAAATATCGGTTCTGCATATCGGTTATCGGGTACATAAACATGCAAATAATTGGTATCTGTATCGGTTATAGAAAAATCAATATCGGTTGATCATTACATTTCACCCTCTGTTGGAATCACAAAGCGCTAACTTCCCCCAACCACCTCATAACATAATGAAATAAAAATAGATTTTGAGGTAAACAATCGATTTTTAAAAAGAATCGCGATAGTTAGGTGAATCATTTTTTTCCTCCCACATCTATTGCTAATTAATATTCATTTATAATGTAATCCAACTGTAATCATTGTAATTTCACAGCCTCCCTGGTTTACTCAACCAGAACGCACTGAAGAGGAACATGTGGAGCTTGACATTAGCATGCTGTCCACAGATCCTCCATCTGACCAAAAAGACATTAGTTTCCAGCCACTCAGTTCAACATCAACTTCAGCCCCAAGCACAGAAGATGAGGAACGTGAAATGCTTTGGAAAACAAACAAATGGATTGTAAACGAGCCCAATATCATAGAGCTTTTCAAGAGATGTCAAGAATGTGGCTCACTAATAACAGAAACCAGAAAAACTACAGTGGGAAGTCTTCTCCGTGTTCACTGGAAATGTGAACAAAACCACAAGGGCCAGTGGACTTCATGCACCGATGTTAGAGGAACGCCTGCAAATAACCTCCCTGTTACTGCATGCACGCTTTTCACTGGAGCAACATTTACACACATCAACGATTGGGCCACTATGCTCAACCTTAAAATACCAAATAAAACCACCTACCATGACATTCAGTCGAATTACCTTATCCCTGTCATTAAAGAAGAATATCAAGAATAACAGAAATCTTTAATTAATGACTTGCATTGCCAAAATGAACTCCGTAATCCATTTCATTTATCAGGGGATGGGAGCAGTGTTGCCAACTATTTTCAATGGAAAGTAGCTAAAGTCTGCTCGAAAAGTCGTTAGATGTCGCTAGAAGACGTCATGCGTAAATTTGCATATTAATGACGTAATCACGTCCTATTATATATTTTAGAGTGTGACATCTTAGCTGTTTTAACCATGTGTAATATTCTAGCTTTGTGTATTTGTATATATATATTTGTATTATGTATAGGTTTTTTATATTTGTATTATGTATTTGTGTATATCTTTAATAAAGTGGTATTTAAAGTTATATGTATATATGCTTTTTATATGTGTATATGAGTTTAATAAGTTTAATTAAGTGTATTGTTGTGTATGAGTAAGTACAATCACGTACAGTCTCTCAGACGCAGCCCAGTAAACGATCTCAGAGGAGTTCAGAAACCGGAATGAACTAAAGCTCTATGAGTGACAGTGAGTAATATAAATGCATGAGATGAGAGAAGAAAAAACGGTCAAATTAAATAGTTTTATTTCAAACAAAGGAGAAGCAGGCAAGTGATTGGTCCGTGGCAACACCGTGTGCACATGCGCAGCTGATTGACATCCATGTCAGCTGACGTGCGGTCACTCCTCTCAGCCGGAGCCAGCACTCACTGATCAGAGCACACACAGGGAGAGGTGTAACTCAAGATCTCGCGCTCGCAGGACAGTACTGGCCACATATGGAAAGTTGCTAAGTTGGCAACACTGGATGGGAGGTCAGTCCCCGATCACACCGAATGTTTTTTTTGGGTAACTTTAAAAAAGAGCAGTGCGCTGCGTTTTTAATGTTCCTAGACAACCACCGAGTCAGTTGTTCTGTCAGTGTAATCATAGGATTATAGCATGAGCGCTCTAAGATGTTTGGGTTTTGCTGTTAATTAAACTGACATATTAGCAAAAATCTTAAATACAGCTCGGGGTAAAACCCGCGACAGACACCAAAAGTTTCTCCTGCATCATTGCAGTCACTGGACTTTCTATGCAACGGCAAACTTACGTTACCACAACTCAAGGCCCGCCTCTCCATTCATTCGATTGGACAATGGAAAAGATAACGTGGGGCGCTTTTCTACTCAGTTGCTTTTTTCCCCACTTCAGGTGCTCGGAGCGCTCCGGTACTCGAGGTAAACTCGAGGTAACTGAAAACTCGAGGCGCATAAACAGCACTGCCAACAGAAAACAATTAAAAATGTGTTCAGTGTGATCGTGGCCTCAGACATGCAAGGAGTGAAATTAATTCTTCATGAAGCCAAAACTCAGGAACTCACAAAACAGATGCCATGCAATAAAACTGATCTGGAGAAGAGATCTCCAAAGAGAGCAAACAACACCACGCTGACCAAACGTATATCTATTGTTCATTTACGACTTCCTTCCACCCTCTCCTCGCCCCTCTCACTCTTCTCCCCCAAAAGCAAGAATGTCCATATGTCACATGTTATATCTTGTGAATGTTTATTTGTTTCCTTTCATGTTTGGTATCATTCCATAGGTCTCTGCGATTGGTAAACTGGTCTCCATTTCACAGTAGTCACTTATATTATGAACACTTCTGTAGAATTGTGTTCTTCTGCTGAAGGGTGTGTCCCTCTTTAGTGGTCTGTAATAATCTCCAACCAGGTGCAACCGTGTGGAGTGTATTTCATGTGCTCCATACTATCCCAGGTGGAAAACAAGTGCACTTCCATAATGTACTTAAAGTGCTGTATTTCTGTGCACTAATTTTGTATTCAATATACTACAAATTCATCTTTAGTGCTCCCTCCCCCCGAGAAAATTTAGATTTTCCTGAATTACATGAGCGCATTTTAAGATGTTTTAAGGCTCATACATTGGATAATAATATAGGTTTAAAACCAAATCAGTGGGCATTAGTTGCATAAATTATGTTTCATGATAACAGATACTTAAACATGAGAATCATATTAAATGTTGCAATGAATGATCCACGCTACAAACTGGAAATAAAGATGATATAGTTTGTTTATGAATTTAATAAACTCAATTATCCTGGTAGCCTTCAGTAAAATCAAGTATCTAAAATACTTAAACATTAATATTATTATAATTGTATTTTTTATTCAAAATTGATACAAATTTATATGTTCAAATAATTGTAAACTGTTTTGTACATTTTATGGGCATATTTACCTTTTATAAAACCATTTTTTTCCTAAAAGTGTCCATTATCTTGTGAGTCAAATTCTTACTTTTAATCAGTGAAGAAGATTGTGCTGTTACCAAGCTAATTAAATCAACACAGAAGCTGCATCTGAAGTGGCATTTAGATGTATTTACACAGTTTAATGCAAGACATGAATGCATTTGACCTGCAATTAAAATTGCATAAATAATATTTTATACATTAAACATAAAACGATGAATACTGATATTTGAAATAATTTAAAACGTGAAAAAAACTGGGAAACAACAGTCGAAATGTGGAATTAAAACCACCAATATGTGGCAGCAGATCATTGTTAATTGAGTCTTTGTGATTGAAGCAAATCATGTAAACGGTTGATTCATTCAGAAACAAAACACCATCATGTTGCTCAGAGAGGCAAAACAGTGCTGTGACTGGGTTTGGTATGATTTCTGTTGGCGATTATAGAGTAAAAACAGGCAATATGGTGTCGAAAATGCAAGTCTCTTAATTAACTTTACATTTATAGAATTGTTATAAAAAAAATCAAAATCTCATTTGTAATCACAGTTATGTTTTCGAGAAAAAGAACAAACGTGATGTACACAAACTGATATAACTGCTCCATAAAAGCATTTATTGCAACATTTCGACCATCATGTTAATTGGAGAAAAACACACTCTTCATGTGAAATTGATTATGAAATGATATAGATAGATAAGGCCTACATTTCTGCCCCCATATCTTGAATCTTGTGATCAGTCTAAATGCATTGTATTAGACTGAATCACGCAGTGAAAGAACACACTCTGTAGTTTAGACTTCATGTAATCTACACGTGCTCTCTGTAGGGCTGTTTTAAATGGTTTTTGCTAAATACTCGGTAATGTCAAATCGCACATCGTTTGAACAACAATTACGATATTATCGCAGATGATATACACCACACACCCCTACCGCTGAGGCATCTCAGATGAGAAGATCGGTTATCTTGGCTTTTAATCCTTGCAGCACCAAATCAGAATTAATATAAGGTAATTATTTTACAACTTCTGTTATTGGAAAAATACAGAGGTCTGGACCTCAATGGTAGGTACGGCCCTGTATAGTACTACTTAAGATAAGATCATCAACTGTGCTGAGACACTGGATATGAACTACAATGCACTTTTAACATACTATCTCTGTATTAAAAAAAATATTTAGTTACCACTTGTGGTACACTAGAGAGTTCTAGTGTATGTAAGATGGTTCAAGTGTTAACTTAAACATTTATTTTAGTTCATATTCACAGTGTCTGAAGATAGCACAGTTGAGTACACTTTGATGATCTTAAGAAGCACTAAAGATTCATTTTTAGTACATCGAGTACAATATTAGTGCGCAAAAATCGAGCACTTTAAGTACATTATGAAAGTGCACTTGTTTTTCTCATATTTACTCTTAGATTCATCTTTAAGAAATTGATGTTTAGTATTGACATGACTTGATATCTTTGTTATAATTTTACCTGACTGATAATAAATTGTTATATTTGATTGATTATGATCTTTTCTGAATTTTTGTTTTGTTTTTATCGTTACGATTAAAATCGTAGTCAAGTGTTTTCTCAAATCTGCGTCCAGGATCGATCATACTGAAGTACCAATAATGAAGTGGGGGCTCGTCATTAGGGATCTTCTGATTTCTTTCTGTCACTGGCTTAACACGTTACAGTTTTTATGATTAGGGAAAAATACACTTTATGTGCTAGCAGGGTGAAGCCAACTTAACGGTATCTAAACACCCTCTATCCTCTGAGTAAGTCCAGAACCGGCGAGTTTGTGCCATGCGTTCACAGTTGTGAACTGCCGAGTGAATTGCTAAGTGACACTGTATCATTAAAGAACGAGTAATTGAAAGTATGGCATTTCCAGAATAATCAAATATCTACATTAATAGTCAATACAATCAATAGATTGATCAGTTTTTGATTAGAACTATTGCCTAAATATAATGCTCTCTTGAAATTGGAGTCAGATCGAACACGGAGCTAGACTAAAATTAGTTAAATTCTGGATTTTGGACTAAATCCAGATAAATTCAGAGGCACAAGTAAAAGACCGAACATGCATTAAACCTTCTACCAGGCTGCTGGATTCCACTTTTGGGCTGGCGGATGCATCCTTACAGACAGGCAAGTACATGTTCCATCCATCCATCCATCCATCCATCCATCCATCCATCATCCATCCATCCATCGATCCATCGATCCATCGATCCATCGATCCATCGATCCATCGATCCATCGATCCATCGATCAATACATAGATACATACATAGATACATAGATACATACATAGATACATACATACATACATACATACATACATACATACATACATACATACATACATACATACATACATAGATACATAGATACATAACACTACTGAAATGTTGTGTACTTCTGATTACTTCAGCCCAGGATTTTCAGCCAAATGTAACTCCTACAGTTTAATGGATAACACAACAGACAAGATTGAGCACTTTGAATTGGTTCAGAGCACTTTGAACCAAGTAAGTTTGTTTAAGTATGACATATCTTTACATCCCGTATGTTATTAATTAAAAGCAACCTTAGTAAATGGAAATATTTTTAAAATGAAGTTCATAACTACACACATTACTGGATATTATTTATACATTGTTTCATCCTAATTATGAAATGATGTCAATAGAAATGCATATGTTTAATTGTCAGGTTACTGAAGCATCTAGTTCTGTGGCCGTGGAACCAATTCATTTCAAAAGAAGTGTAAACAAACTACTAGAGGAAGGAATCGAAATTGATGTGCTGACGACAGACAGATCGCCATCTAATAGAAAAGTTATGCGTGTGGAATATCCCAACATCCACCATGAATTTGATATATGGCATGTTGTCAAAGGTAACCATCTCACAACAAAGTAAGTCATATCTACATCGAAATGTAACTGTAAAGAAGATATCTTTAGCTATATACGTTTGATTGCAATTTATCTACAATCAGCTGTGACCTACTGCAATTAGTTTGTATGCAATCTATTCTCCCTCCATGATCATGGCTTGATCATTTGTAATATATTTCTTCACCAATGTTATATTTGAGTCCCTAATCATTTGTGACCCTGGACCACAAAACCAGTCATACGGGTCATCTGAATAAGTTTTCCATTGATGTATGGTTTGTTAGGATACAACTATTTTTGAAAATATACAATCTTTGAGGGTGCAAAAAATATCTAAATATTGAGAAAATGTACAAAATATCATCATAGAAACATGATCTTTACTTAATGCCCTTATGATTTTGGCATAAAATTAAAATAAATAATTGACCCATACTATGTATTTTTGGCTATTGCTACAAAAATACCCCAGCGACTTGAGACTAGTTTTGTGGTCCAGAGTCACATACGAGTACCTGCACCATTAAAAGGTACAATCCACATTTTTGGGGTTTAGAATGTATTTATTTTAAAGTTTGTTATACATTAGTTCTTATAGGAACCTTCATTTTGTTATTGTAAGGTTTAAAATATTGGAGTTGCTGTACCACAAATATGTTTTAGGGCTTATAGTTCAGTTATTTAGATAATTCAATTGTTTTGGTATTTATACAGGAGTTGATCGAGAAGTGGAAGTCCCTTCTTTATCACATAACAGGTGTGCACTGTTGAGTTGAAGAAGGAAAGCCAAACAACTGTGAACAAAATGATCTCAGTCATGAAGAGCAACGGAAGAAAACAAATGGCTAGAAACACTCATGTGCCTTCCACACACTACTGACTCTTCTCCTGGACAAAGGACTTTTAAATGATTTGCAGCAAACGGCTCTTTTCAAACACACATGTAAGATAATGTTATATACATTATACTGTTCTTTTAGGTACACCTGATACGTTGTTTCTTTTATTTATAGGAAATCTAAAGGTGTTCCAGTCTGTCCTCCTGAAATACTGATCAAAGAACCTGCATTTTTTGTTATGCTCCCATGGCTGCTTGAACACAACTAGCTGACCTTGATCACAATGAAAATATTGGGCGGCATCATGACAACCACTACTGGTGGGAAAAAGTGGGAAACAGCATAATGAACTTAAAAAAAATTACACAAAAAGTAAGATTGTGAAAATGTGTTCATAAAGGTAGTAAGGAAAAGGCAATGTTCTGTACTTAATATGTAATCAATACAGGATAATGTATTGTTTATTTATTTCTGTTTTTATAAAAGGAGTACATGGGTACAATGTTGTTTTCCCGAAACATACCAAAGAATGGGTAAGTGATGTACGACCCCTCCACTCAACAGTTCAGACAGACTCAGAATTGAAACGTTACCCTAATTAAACCAAGGCCTGACAAGCACGAGGTCATTCCCAAGCGCTTATCAAGATTTACTTTAAAATTACTAAGAGCAAAATCTAAAATGTTATATAATCATTTTAGTTCTCTTTTTAGTTTTGTTTTACTACTTAAGTGTTATATAGGGAAAGACCGAATACACCATTGCTTTAAAGGGTTACTACACCCCAAATGAAAATTGTCCCACAGCCAGATTATTTTTATAGCGGCTGGTTCTGAAATAAATCTGTCATGACAGCAAGAATTACTCACAATCAGAGTATGTGAGCGGAGTGCGGGGCGGTGTAATTTTGACTGGAGCGAGGAGCGGATTTTTTTATTTCAGAGCTCCAAGAGCGCTCCACCACCATCACGAGAACAATTCATGCCAACGACCCGTAATATAACTGCATATTTAGCAAGAATAGAGAAGAATCACTCAAATCAGAAGAATGTGAAGGCTGTATGATGACGTAATGGCCATGAGCGGGAAGTTATAGTTCTCAAGAAATGTGTTAATTGCTTCTAGTCTAGATACTGAATATTTTCAGCTGAAAGCATGATTTAAACAAGTACTACAACTCTTGTTCATACGCAGCCGCTCTCTCAATAATGCATTCAACAAATGTAATCGTACAGTGCTCCTTTATCTGTATCCGATTTCCAATGAGCAGAAATCTGTAAGAAATGTATCGACCTGTAGGTAAAATAACTGACGAAAACGTACTGTTATTTTCAGAATAAACCAAATTTGCACTGCAAAAAAAACAGCTATTATAATGCTGACAACCATGTTATTAGCTTGTCATGTGGACGTGGAAGGAAAAAGTGTTTTCACACTAGAGTTCAAATAAGTCACTTTGAAACTCCTGTTATTAAATTTTTTTAATATACGTGATGAACAGAACTGAAACTTCAAACATACTGAAATAATTTAGATGTTTCTGATATCAGTGAGCGAGGAGCGGAGTTGGAAATGGTGAACCCGGAGTAGAGTTATTATTAAATGCGTGGAGGGAAAATTGTTGACACTCCGCTCACATACTCTGCCGGACACCGGCACACAAATGTGGCTTTTTGTTAATGACTGTCCTCATTCAGGATTTAACTGAGTAACAGCTCACTACCAGTTACAAAATACACTGTAACAGTCTGTCAAGCTATTCCAGTTGCATTTTTGTTATCAATTCATTTCTTAAATTATCCTTTGACTATGTTCTGGTCCGCCATATAGTGGCAATTTTATTTTTTGGCCCGATGCAAAACTTGCTTGCCAGCCCTGCTCTAAACTATAAACCTTATTCCCCTGCTATGACACATGAGTCAGATTTGGTGAACTGTTACTGCTAAACTCTACACACAAATCCCTTCATTACTCAGTGCTTGCACCATGTGGTCATTTAGAAAGCACTAGTATTCAATATTCTTCACTCAAGTCAGCACAGTTTGAGCTCAATTAGCACACAATTACCCAAGTGGAAACACTAGAAGTCACAATTGATCACGCACCAATCAGATCCTTCGATGGAGATAAAAGGGCCAAAGTCAGCTCACAGTTTTTCTCAATGGCTTTGGTGCATTTCTCAGATCAGAAAAGAATTCTCAAACCTACTTGTTCAACCTCTACATCATCGAGTCACTTGTGCACATCATAAAACGTTTCTCATTCTTTTGAACAGCGATTGCTTTGGTACATTCATGCAATTGATTATGTCCATTTGTCTACAGTTTCCTACATCATCAGTTAATATTGTCATGTTGCTCAAAATGTATTATATAGTTGTCTGTGCTATAGTCTTACCCCTCAAAACTTCGAGTCATTAGTTCATCGTATAAGTCATTAGATGCAAAATGGTTGATCTAATTGTCATAACCTATCAAGCATATTTTCTATTAGACATTTTATACATTTTCCATGAATTGTTGAAGTGAATCTTGACTTTCACTAATGAAGAGAATATAGATCAACCTGTATAAACCAGTTCTCTGAAATAGCTCAAAGGTACATCTCATCAACTTTCAATTGGAAAGCATATATAGACAGAGCACAACACAAGAGTTACCAAATCTGACATTGAACTCTCTCATTTTTCTTTTCGCCTTTATGCCCATTTTTTATTTACTATTTCACAGTGACATAATTTTTTATTTTTTTGGTCAAACGACAAGTAGAAGTGTAACTGAATCATATCCAGTCTTTTTAATTTAATAGCCCAAATAGTAATGTGTAAATTTGTACTTTTGAAACGGATATATGTTATACATAAGAAGTGCAGCCTTCAGTACAGTGACTGTCATCCAAACTGTTGTCTTAGTTTACATCAAGTAATACTAACAGAGAGCAGTGTTATATTGACAACATGACTTAAGCTTTTTGACTATCTTGTTTGTGAACAATGACACAAGGACTTTTCATTCATTCTGATGGCGCTGATGTGTTCATTGACAAATACTTACTTTTGAGTAAGTTACAGGCTTTTTCAGGAAATCCATTGTGTGGTGCTGTTTGTAGGAATTGTTTTGAGAAATGCACACACTTCTTTGCAAATATTACAGTAAGGATGATTCGAGAAATGCACCAAAGTGACAGAAAAACTGCATTCAGGTTTGAAACGATGGATCCAGAGAGATGTGAAGGAAGAGGTCAAGGACACCACAGAGGAGGAGGAGAAGGAGCAGGGGGTAGAGAAGGAAACTAAGGAAGAGGAGGACAACAACAACATGAAAGAGGAAGGGCAAGAAGACAAGCAGTCTATGATATTTAAGCTGATGTGTGCCAGGGTTGGCTCAGACATGCGAGAGGATTTTACCCCCGCTGTCTGGCCAGTGAAGCCTGTGATGTTGAAGAGGTTTTTTGCCTGTCCCAGACCAAAGACGGGATGCTGGGGCAGAATAGTTATTTTTGTTGTTGTTTGCTGTATTGTACTGTACTCTACGGTACATTAAATTAATGTATAAAATGCTTAGGGAGTAACACAAGCAACTCTTATTACAGGTTGTTGTAGTATTGTTTTGAATTTGTTTCAACAGTGTGTAAAACTATGTTAAAGTATGTGTTTTTGAGGATTTGTGTCATGTCTGAGAGAAAAGATTGTTTCTTCAGCTAAATTTAGTTGTTTTTTTGAGTGGAGAGCTTGATTTTGACCTGCATATAGGACGTTTGGGGAGTTGGGATAAGCCAGGTTAAAAATCCTTGTTTCATTTTGTTGACATATTAGGTTTTTACAGAGGGGATTTTATATCTCTTTTATCACTTTTATAAATCAAAAAATGTCAATAGACAGAAAAAATATTGATATGGTTTTAACATTTATAAAAGGTTTTTACAAAGGGGTTTGTTCACACATATACGGTATATATATATAAAAAAAACTTTAAAGTAGTGCTACTAATAATCTTCTAGTTATGCAGAGGTCACACAGATTAGACCGCAATTTCAAAAAGAAGTGACTATGTCTGTTTTTGAAGAAATTGATAGCAAAATTTTGGAAGAAATATTACTGCACCTTAAATCGTCAACCTGTTATCTTGACACACTTCCCACATCTTTTTTCAAAAGTGTGCTTAACTGTTTAGAAGCAACGCCTCACTTCTTTCTGGGACTTTTCCAAACTCCCTGAAAACTGCAGTTGTTAAGCCCCTTCTGAAAAAGCGCCATCTTGATAACACCATGTTGAGCAACTATAGACCAATATCAAATCTTCCTTTCATAGGTAAGATTATTGAAAAGGTAGTTTTTAATCAGTTGAACAAATTCTTAAACTCAAATGGATACCTGGATCTGGTTTGCGAGCACATCACAGCACAGAGACAGCACTCATTAAGATAATAAATGATATTTGCCTTAATTCTGATTCTGGCAAAATATCAGTGCTGGTACTACTAGATCTTAGTGCTGCGTTTGACACTGTCGATCATAACATACTTCTAGAGAGACTGGAAAACTGGGTCGGGCTTTCTGGGATGGCACTCAAATGGTTCAGGTCATACTTAGAAGGGAGAGGTTATTATGTGAGTATAGGAGAGCATAAGTCTAAGTGGACGTCCATGACATGTGGAGTCCCACAAGGCTCAATTCTTGCACCGCTCTTGTTTAGCCTGTATATGCTCCCACTAAGTCAGATAATGAGGAAGAACCAAATTGCCTACCACTATGCTGATGATACCCAGATCTACCTAGCCTTATCTCCAAATGATTATAGCCCCATTGTCTCCATCTGCCAATGCATTGATTAAATTAACAGTTGGATGTGCGAAAACTTTCTTCAGTTAAACAAGGAGAAAACTGAAGTCAATGCATTTGGAAACAAAGATTCTCAAGGTGAATGCAGACCTTGAATCTAGGGGTCAAACAACTAAATATCAAGTCAAAAATATTGGGGTGATTCTGGAAACAGACCTTAGTTTTAGTAGTCATGTCAAAGCAGTTAGTAAATCAGCAAAGAGTGTTGGAGAGAGTGTTGTACATTCACCCCCCCACCTATAATTCCTGCCGGCCCGAAACTCAAACTCGACTTCCCTAAAAAGTCCCTGAAAAGGAAAGAAAGAAAACCTATATCTATTTAGTTTTTGTTCAAATTTTGTCCTAAATTAGTGAAAGTGACTTGTAGTGTCTTGTAATTTGTGCTTAAAACCCGCTTGCAAACACACAGCGGAACACACACCGTGAACACATGATGGGCAGCTTCTGCGGCACCCGGGGAGCAGTTTGGGGTTCGGTTCCTTGCTCAAGGGCACCTCAGTCGTGATATTCAGGGTGGAGAGAGTGTTGTACATTCACCCCCCCACCTATAATTCCTGCCGGCCCGAAACTCGAACTCGACTTCCCTAAAAAGTGCCTGAAAAGGAAAGAAAGAAAACCTATATGTTTTAAAATTTTGCAAGTGTCTTGCTTAAAAGCTTAAGCAGTAGTTATAGCAACCCTTGTTTAAATAAAATGATATATGTTATATGTAAATCTAAAATATAGTTATATTGGCAGTGTTCTGTTAGTGTTCGCTCCAGTGATGATGCTGAGAAAGTGCTCGAGTGACCTATACTTGCTATGGATAATACCTCATATATCTGTTTGGCAAAAATATGCTCGCTGTCTTGTAACAACTTTTAACATACTTTTTGTGAAGACTTGAATTTTGAAGCTCTGTAAACACAATAAGGAACAGTGTTGGGGAAAGTTACTTTTAAAAGTAATGCATTACAATATTGCGTTACTCCCTAAAAAAGTAACTAATTACGTTACTTAGTTACTTTTTATGGAAAGTAATGCGTTACATTACTTTTGCGTTACTTTCGCGTTACTTTTTAAATATGAGCAGGGCTTGATTGTTTGTTTTTAATATAAGAAGTTATATTTATAGAAAATGTAAAAGCCTTTCACACCAAAAAGTGTGATGAATAAACCTCAGACTGAAGGACGAGTAAATCACGTCTGAACAGAAGAACACAGGAGAAGTTCAACACTCTTCAGCAATAAAACAACAATCAAGCACAATTGTTAGTTTATCTAAAGTCATGTTTTGCTTATTAGTATGATTGAACTGATCATCAAAGGTCAGCAGCAAACACATCGGTTAATAAAATGAGATTAGATATATTTGTGTTGTTTAACATTTAATTATTGCAGGTTTGTGTCATATTCTGAGTTTCACTGTTTTAATTCATTTTGATGAATACTGAATCAGTTTTTTATGAGTGGGATGAATTAATACACATTCATATTTAGTCTAGATTAGATCTACAGTAAGATCATGTTCACTCAGTCAATAAATGGAAAAAAAGTAACTGGCGTAGCTTTTTTGAAAAAGTCAGATATTTTCTTGTAAAATAAAAAGTAATGAGTTACTAGTTACTTGAAAAAAGTTATATTATTACGTAACTCGCGTTACTTGTAATGCGTTACCCCCAACACTGATAAGGAATATAATTGCGTGTAAAAAAAATAATATTATTCCAAAATGTGATGTTTTAGGTTGACCTGTATGAAGTGCTGGACAGCAGACCTAAACCTTGGCGAGGAAACTTGATAAGCTCAAGATTATTACCTATCTACACCAAAGGATGGGAGGTCTTCAACATCACACAAATGGTAAATGAATACAGTGTTGGGAAGGTTACTTTGTAGATGTAATAGATTACAGATTACACATTACCCTATCTAAAATGTAATAAGTAGTGTAACTATTTCAATTACTTAAAGTAATGTATCTAATTAGTGTTTGATCACTTTTCTAAATGTTTCAACTGTTAATCACATTCAAACATTTAAACCAAGCAGTGTTAACCTTACAATAGTGATTACTGTCGCTTTAGAAACCCTTCATCATCTGAATTAAGATTATAATAATTTAATTTTAAAGCTCAGCCACCCTAAAATCAGACTTACTGTGAGATCACTCTGAGGTGAAATAAAGATTTAAACCATAACAAGAAATAGTTTAAGAGCTATGATACTGAGTTTGAAATCAAATATGTATAGTTATGACAGGAGTCTAACAATGGCTTGGAAACATATTTAATAAGCATGTGTCCTATCCTGAGTCCTAAACTCCTGAAATATTGCTGTCTCATATTTTAGAGCAGTCAATTTATGAAAGAAATCAGTAGAATTTGTATGTATGTGTCAAAAAATTCAAATGTAACCCCCTTTGTAGTCGTTAACATTTTCATAAGTAACTAATTTAATTACACATTTTTCTCAGTATCTGTAACTGATTACAATTACTTTTATTTTATCATTAAATTACGTAATTTAGTTACATGTAACTAGTTACTTCCCAACACTGACAAAATATCACTGCGTTGAAGAAAATAATGTGCAACCGCTTTGCTTGTACCGCTGTCTCAATAACTTCTAAATTATTGACAGGTGACCGAATGGATTCTTAACAGCGGTACAAATAATGGTATCCTGGTCGTGACTGCTTTACCTTCAGGTAACTGGTTTGAGTCCAGCATTCGGATGAAGGGGCAGTCAGACGAAACAAATGCATATTTGGTGATATATTCAGATGATGGACGAAAGCACTTCCAACACCCACCTTTCTACACAGGTAATTAAAACGTACTGAAATTCTCCAGGCATGAGTATAATGTATGGGTGTTTTCTAGACTTTACGCAATTTTGGCCCTGTGGGCTTTCAGAAAATAAACTCTCTTAAAACACATTTTTCACACTTTTGTTTTAATGGACATACATGTCACATACAGGTAAGGTCTGTCATTTATTTTTAATGTTTATTTAAAAAGTCACAGACATTTTCAGTGTTACTTTACAAATGCATTTCCGTTACATCTTAAATAGCATTGGAAATGTGTTATAATTGAATATTTCATATTTTAAAAATGAAAGATTTGGTCTGCGACAAGGGTAAACAATACAATAAAAGGCATTTTTCAAGTTGCAAAAATAAATTATAAAGGCCTGGTAAAAAAAAAAAATATATCCAGGACATTTACAGTGTGACCTTCATGTAACAAAAAAAAAAATGGTGAAATCAATTTAAATAAAACATTTACAAAAGACAAATAAAATCGACCCCAGGGACATAAAAGTACCCGAAGTTGAATATGGATTTTTGAATGCATTATTATTATAATGCATACTGTACATCGTTTCTGAAATTATTACTGTTAAACACACGTTTGTTTCTGTGAATTGTGGGGACTTTCCATAGACTTCTATTACTTTTATACTGACCAAACAATATGTTATATCCCCTAACCCTGATCCTGCCCCTGACAGAAAACATGTTTGCATTCTTACACTTTCAGATAAACATCATTTTCTATTTTTAATCTTTTTTTTTTTTCCTCGTGGGGACCTCAGGCCGGTCCCGAACAAAGTCAAACATTTCAGGCTTTACTATCTTTGTGGGAACAATTGGTCCCCTCAATGTAGCATAAACAAGTACACACACACACACACACGCAAAGTAAATAAATAAAAAACAGATTTATCAAAGTGTCAAGTTATAAGAATCTGCTTTATTAATTAAAAGTTAGTTAACATAGATATCAAGCTATTGTTGGTCATATTCATGGTAACCGTTTGTGTGTCTTGACTTGAACACACTCCTTGTATGAAAAGTACCTATATGGGAGGCATGATCGGCAGCAAAATCACAAGAACCAGTGTAAAATGTCATACTAGTACTGTCCGGTAATATAACAAACCAATAAGATAGATTGATTATTATATGGCAGTTTGACATACACGATACATACTATTCTATGTCAAAATACTCTGTCACCTTGCTCATCTTGGACATTTCTCTGAGCAGTCTCAGATTTTTTCTGAGGTAAAATTAAATGATTTTGTTTTCCACTCCATTTGGTCCCCACAATGTAGCATAAACAAGTATGAACACACACAAAATCTGATTTTATGTTTGAAAGTTTTAATGCAATTGTTAACTCTATTTTAGGACAAAATATCACCACATCCCTTAAACTCTTCGAGCCTATAGCAAGTTTAGTGAAGTCAACGATGCGCAACCGCAGGAGTGTGCGTGCATTAACCTCTACTTGCCAGAGAACAAACCTCTACGTAGACTTCACTAAAATCGGCTGGTCAGGGTGGATAATATCTCCCAGAGGTTATAACGCATACAGTTGCACAGGCTCCTGTCCGTTTCCACTTGGTGAAGGACTACGGGCTACGAATCACGCTACTGTGAGATCCATCATGAATGCACTGAAACTATCTCAGGAGGCGGGGAAGCCCTGCTGTGTGCCAGATGCGCTTCACCCCATCAGTCTCCTGTACTTTGACGACGAGGAAAATGTTGTTCTGAAACAGTACAACGACATGGTTGCTGGTAGTTGTGGCTGCCATTAAAATACAGAATGACACGATGTGTAAATGTATCTGTTGATGTTTAATGTCATTCATTTAAAAGGGTCACATGTGCCAACTTCAAATGTACATTTAGATAGTATTAACATTAGTTGATATTTGTATGGTATTTGTATGTCTAAACCAAATTAAAGATGTTTCATGCAACCAGATATGATAATATATTGTATAAGTATAAAACAGACTATCATTACTTTGAGTGGAAGATGTCTTTTCAGGCTTGGAAAGCTCCACCCTTAAAGTTCAGCTACCACAAATCTACAAAACGTTTTTTTTTTGCCATGCCAATTTGACAATTCAACATTTTGTTCTGTTAAAGGTAAGTCATCCTGAGAAAGACGTGCATATTGTCAGACAAGCTTGACCCCTAATGAGTTATTTTAGCATTTGAAAATATTACTACATAAACATTATCCAAAAATGTCTCATGACAAATGTGACAAATATTACATAATGTTGCAACCCAACTTGTTTTAGCAGGTCATAAGACTCTTGCAGAACTCCTGTTTACCACTTGGTGGAGGCAGAATAGCATTGTAATGGCTAAGGGGGATGTAGTCTGGTGCATTGTGCAAGACAAAGATGGCTAAAGCTGATTGAAATCACCAAAGTATTAGGTTAAAACAATCAGTAAAAGTGAGGAAGAACACATTTTCCAAGGTTCTGCAGTTTTGTGGCATCGAGTGTTTTGCTTGAGGCACTTAATAACAAGATGTTAAGTATATATATTCATGTGCAAAACTGTATTTACAGCTTTGTTAACAGGTTGGTGCCATAGAGTGTCAATCAGATCATCTATTTCTATCTAAATCTGTCAGAATAATCTGCAATAAGGACTACACTTTATGCTCCAAGTCATAAAGTCTGGCTTTCCCAAGACTAAGCAAAATGTGATTCTTCTTCAGATAAAAGGTAGGGCGATCATCAAAATGAAATAATTGAACAATTGCTCATTGATGATGCTTTTTATTGGAATGGTTCTATTATGAAGCAACAATCCATTTAAATATACTAATTCATTCCAAAATACACCCAGAATGCAATCAGCATTTGTCAAATATACTATTATAAGCATATAAAACACATATGTTGAACTCTTCATTTTTACGATACTTTTCTGCTGTGAAAAATATTGTGGACTAAATACTTCCAAAACTCAAATACAAGATGTATCAAAATAATCTCCTTCTGATTTTTATGAAAGCAAATCTACTTTCAATTAGGCACATCTCAACGTCCTGTTACAAATAGACAAGTGCTTTTAACAGTAATAGAACTAGGCCTTACTTTAATAAGAATTAAACATTTACAATCCACGTATTGTGCACTATAAAACAAAGAACAGCATACATACTAGAAACACTTCCCATGGCACACCAGACTGAAAACAGACAACACAAATCCCTGATTTCAGTCGCATTCAAACTCTGGACAAACATCCAACGCTTCAGTCTGGATGTTTTCATCTCACACTATCAATTTCCTCTTCAGGTGTATGTTCTTGTGATATATACACAGGCTCAGAGTAAGAATGTACCTCTGCATTATGTGTTTTATAATAGTTCTCCTGCATCTGTTTTCCTGATAGGTTTAAAGTCTTCCTGGTCATCAGGAGGAATCATAGATCCTCCGGTCCTGACAACAGATGTCTGTGATGGTAGGGGCACTGGAAAAAAGCCATGATACAGCATAAGTGGTGGTGTGTTCATAACCTCCAATGGTGGAGCTTGTTGCACAACAGCCTCAGGAGATTGTACTGGAAGTTGCACGTAACTTTTTGTTTCCGGGTCAAAGAAAGTTTTCGTTTTGACCTGTACAGGCATATCCACCAGAAAGTATTCTCCAGAGTCAGGATCCTGTAAAATCTTCCGCTGGGTGATCGGGAAGGACTGTGTTACAAGATTAGTGGCTGGGGCATAAGTATGTTCAAAGCTGTTTTGGCGCAAAGGTAATCCTTTTTTAGTAGAGTATTGTGATCCTTCTGTTGTATGAAATTCAACAGCAGTTTTCCCAGTGCTGCTCGATAGGTTTTCGTGCTTATCCCTTAAAAATCTATCTAGACTTTGAGTCCTACGTTCCAGTTTCTTGGGAAAGTATTTCTCATTGCTTCGGCCCATTCTTTCACTGTCATTACTTATTTGGCCATTCTCCAAATTAACCCCATGGTTTGACGAGGCTTCTGGTTGTTTCTTACTGCGATGGGTCTTTGAGTCACCAGTATCTTTAGTTGTATGTGGCACTTTTTTACTTGGATCATTATCATCTACGTTTTGACTCTTGTGACCACTATGGTGTCTAGCATGCTTCTCGCTTCTTTGTGCTTTGTGCTCAAGTGTGCTATCCAGATGTTCGCTTTGCTTATTGTTGATTATGTCACTGCTAAGCGACTTGTGTTCTGATCTGTCATGTACTTTGTCAGTGCTGTGGTACCTCCTCTCAGCCTTGTGAGTGATGCTTTTATCACAGCTCTTGCCTTTGTGCTCAGATTTGCATTTAGCTTCAACTTTTTGTATCCTCCGTGTGGTGAGCTTCATGGCTCGGCGTAGAGCCTTTTCTGTTTTTGGAGGTACAACAGGCGGCTTGTTCTGACTCCTGACTGTCATTTCCACTGCAGGCTGAAGCAGATCTCTCGCTGGGTGCCTTGAATCCTTCCGCATCCTCTGTTGGTACATTGCAAAAGATGTTCTCCTCCATCGTATCACCTCCGCTTGTTTCATGGCCATCAATTCCCCCAGATAAAGTGCTCACAGCAGAGCGTCGCTCCTCCTCCTCAGACACCGAGGCACTTCCAACTGACAGCTTTCCATCCTTGACTGTGACCAGGTGAGTTGCCGGAAGGGACAAGAACTGCATTTCTGGTTGGTTTGTTCGGGGGCTCTTGACTGATCCAGCAAGCATCTCAGCTTGAGAATGATCTTTGAAGAGATCCAGATCTTCTTCATTTTTCTCAGATCTATTCAAGCAGTTGTCTTGTTGATCCTTGGAGGCCGTATGACTGTTTGGTATTTGTGTTAAGTTTCTAGCTGACTCAATCAAGCTGTGCACCCATCCCCTTTTGTCCAGATCACTAGGTGGAGAAACTACCCTGTCAGAGATATCTGACTCACTTTCATGGTTACTTAAAGAGCAAGAATCTATTGAGGGTTTCTGGAAATTCTCCTTCACCTTTTCATCTACTTTTTCTTTCATGTTGCAGAACTTCTGCTTTTCTTAACCCCTCATCTACTTGTGCCCCCTGTTTGGATTCATGCAATAGAGAGGGTTCACTTGCGTTTGAAGAGTGACTGCTGTGGTGTGTTTGTTTACCACTTAGTGAGGATATTGAGTGAGACTGTCCAAGGATATTATATACTGCAATACTGTCCTTTCTGACTTCATCAGGTTTGAACGAATCTAAGGACAGTGTTTCAGAGAGTTCCTCCTCAAGTTTGTCTGAGCTTGAAAGTCCAAGAAGTCCACTTAAGAAGCCTTTCACATAGACTTTTGGACCTTTGGATTTGTTTTGCTTGTCAGCACGCTCTTCCTTCTCATTCATTTGTACCTTTTCTTGCTTTTCTTCATTTCTGTTGTTTGTGAGATCACCTAAAGCCTTTTGGAAGTCTTGGGTGATACTGTGTTTCCTCTGTGAACCAGAAGGTTCCCCGCCTCTGTCTGATTCTTTTGAAGAGCTGTTGGACATTCTTCCACTCTCTGAATCCATCTCACTGTAGATAATGGAATAAATGCCACTTTCAGCATCACAGACTGTAAGTTTTGGTGGAACAAATTTGTGATTAATTTTGTCTTTTGGAGCCTTTTCATTGGGTCTCTCTTCCATAGACTTTTCAGAACATGAACCTTCAACAGACAGGCCTTTCTGAAGATTCTTGCGGTTCACCTTAATTTCTTTGTCGTACTTCTCTTTCAGAGCTGATACGTTTCCTCTCACTGGGCCTCGAGTCTTTGTTTGACTTGACTGAACTTTGCTTATTTCCCTACTTTCCATTATCTCAGTTTTGCCTGTAGTGTCACCTTCTCTTTTAAAGTCCAAATTACCTTCTGTCTTTTCAACTACTCTGTCATTACTCTGAGAATTACTTCTCCCTCTTCTCGGGGGTACCTCAGGTTTATTGGAACTACCCCTTTTGTCAACACGCAGCTCTTCCTCGTACTGTCCCACACTACACATATCTCTACTTTCCAAATTATCTCCCATTTTTTTGCATTTCATTGCATGACTTTTATTGTTATTCATTAACTCTTTCTTTTGGCGTATTTCATCACCCTTGCTGATATTACTTGTGTTGGTTTCTTGATGGTCTAGGCACAATCTGTCTCTCTCATTATATTTTATAGGTTCTACATGCTGGCACTGCCCATTATAATGCTTCCTTCTCACAGGGCCTGGCTAATTTTATCTCAGGCACATGACTTTCACCATGTTTGGCCATGTCTTCTGACTTTGTGTGCACAGTCTGCATATTAGTTTTAGAAGCAGATACGGTATTCTGATTTTTGCCATCTTTTGTCCTTGCCCCCAATTCATTCGGCATATACATGCTAAGTAGTTGGTCCTCTTCACTGGTGGGTAACTCAAGATCATCTTGAGGTTTTTCAAAACCACATGCATTATTTTTCAACTTTCTTTTCTCTCGTTCAGCAATTACTTCCTCTAAAGCCCTTTTGGCCAAGTCGTACTTATCTATAACAACATTACTACTCTTTAAGGGGGCAGTTGTCTTACTTGGCACTGGTTCCATTGATGCAAACAGTGTTTTCTTTTCAGAAGTGTTTATTTTCACTGAAAAAGTTCCCTCTTTTACTTTTTGCTCTCTTTGAGTTTCCAAACCATATTTTGATGTAATGTTGCTCTGTTCTTTAGCTGTGGTAGCCACTTCACATACATTAACATTTTCTTTCAATAGTGGTCCGTCTACTGTTGTTTGAACTAGTCCTTTATTCGTAGGTATTCCTTCATTATGCTCCTCTTGTCTTATCTCTTTTGTTTTTGTATTTTTGGACTGCCTATACCACTCCTCATTAATATTTTCATCATTTATATTCATCAGCCGTTTTTCTGCATTAGTACTATCATCATGATCTGTATCATCATCTGTACTGACAAATCTCTGACTTTTAATGTAGTTGTTCTGTCGTGCAGAAAATGCATGCTTTGTTCCTGCCTCCTTTAAGTTGGGTTCTTTTTCTTTAACAGGGCTTTTCTCTGTACTGACTGTTCCTCTAGTTTCCAACCTGTCCTTAATTTGATTTGTACCATCACTCATGGCTTGTTCTTCCAGTTGTGTTAAACTTATACTTGAGCTTTTTCCAGATTTGTTTTCAATAGTCCTTTCACTATTTAAACTTTCACTGGGCTTTTTGGCATTTAGCGTTGACTCTAAGGTATCATTTTTGTTTTGCAACTCTACACCATTCAACAATTTACTTGGATAATTATGCTTTGTGTCATGATCGTTGCTGGCTTTTTCTGGGAAAACCTGAGCGCTGGTATCAACCACAGCTTGAGCATTTGCTCTGATCTCCTCAGGACTAGCTTTTCGGTAAAGTTGTAATGATGGGTATATTGCCTTGTTTGTTGCAGGGCTCCTGTTTGATTTTAAATTTCCAGATTGAAGCAGACTCAGTGCCAAATAGTCATCTAGCATTCCACCATTCGCTGGAGAGCCAGTTTGAGTTTCTCCAGTTTCCAACAAGGGACTCATTGGAGAGATAATGGCTTTGTGATGAGCAGGTGAAATTGTTTTTGCTTCTGAATTATCTGGTATTTCGAGCACATCGTTTGACACTTCAGGCTGGGGAGACTCTTTACTTTGTTTTGTCGCATCCAAAACTTTAAACTTAGGTGGACTGTACATGGCCTTAACCCGTTTTCTGTTGTCCTTGAGATTGAACAACAAGCTTGATGCAATGGATTTGTACCCCTCTCTCTTAATCTCAGGCGACGGATACAGTTCTCTCTCAAGGAGCGCTGGGATCTCCAGGGCAGTGGGTGAGAGCACAGTTTGCAGTATCTCTGAATTTCCTGTCCCATGTCTGGAGGGTATCACCGGTGTCAACAGCTGTGAAATACTGAAAGGAGTTGAACTAGTGGAGGTCTGGTCCTCTATTGTCTTGACTTCTTTATTAAATGCCTGTGCACTCCCTTCTCTAGCGTTTGTTCTTTCGCAGGCTGGTGAGATGAAGGAATGCCCCACAGGAGCAGCACTTTTTGCTCTACTTTGGCTTTTTCGCCAAGGAACGCAAGCTTCCACTCTTTCTGAATTACATCTCTGTTCAGCAACAAGCGGAGGAGCTTTTGTAGGAATATTATGCTGGATGTGCCCAGACTCTTTCTCTGGTTTTGGAGGTACCTTAGGCGCTGCCGATTGTACAGAAGCAAGTTGTGGTTTAAGTGGATGAGTCTCACTTTGTTTTGGACACTTTTCAACTTCTTTTTCAACTGATGGGGGGACGCTTAATTTATAGCATCCATGTGCCGCAGTTAATTCTTTGTAAAGAGGTGAGTCATACCATTCAGGTGGCCTGTTGCTCAACACAATCTCCGAAATGTGCTCCTGCCCGAAGGAGAATTTATTAAAATCCCTCCATGACAAAAATGGGCTGAATTCGCTGTGGAGGAAAAAGTTTATGCAATTCAGTTTTCTCAGTTTGTTGTTTTTGCTATGTTTACTTTTAGAAGATTTTTCCGGGGGATTTGAAGCAACCCTTGCCTGATTTCTTGGCAGGCCCTTTTTCATCTGATTTTAGATGATTTTGGGCTTGGGAAAGATGTTCCGCGGTCTAAACTGTGATAATCTGAAGAAAACTCGGAGAGCTCCCTTTGGATGCTGAGTAGAGCAGATTTGTCCCATGAATCACCATTTGTCATCTTGCTGCTCTCACCATTCTTTTTGGCTGCAAACGCTGCAAAAAACGATGAGTCTTTGGATGACTTAATTGATCTACTCAACTGATCATTCGCTCCATTAAGGGGGTAAGAATGAAGTTTTTTGGCAGCAGAAAATGTGCTCTGCTGTGCCTTTTTTGAGACGTCCTCCACCATTGGCTTGTGGCAGCTGACTAGAGATGGGGAAAACTCTGAGTCATTGTAGATTGCTTCATCTCCAATGCACAGACTCTTGAAAGCTCGATCCGTCAGGCTCATGACCTCACGATCTATTTCATCCATAAAGCTATCAATATAGCGGAGGTGCTGCATGATTGTCCTTTGGCGCTTCTCTTGGTTGCTCATGATGGATGTGTATTCCCAATTCCTTCAGTCTGACGCAGAATTGACCTGGCCTGACACTTATTGCATTGTCAACACCACATATTGGAGATTACATTGTGATTTCCCTGCAAAAAAGAAATGACAGAAATTACAGAATCAGTTTATCGTCAAAAATCATATTTTTAAAACTACTAACTTTTATATTTAAGATGACACAGTTTATTGTTTTGACCTCAGAGGTGGTTGGTAATCCTGCCCGTGACTATGTACAGTAAAGAAAGATACACCATGCCAAACACCAACTATTTTTGGAAGAAGGCAGATATATCTCTGCCCTTTCACATACACAGGCCACCTGTATAACCCTTTGAAGCCATTTGGTAAAAAAAATGGATTTTCAAACCGTGCAGACTACTTTTAAGTGTGTCCTGTTCAAAATATCTGCTTTTTAAAACTAAATACTTCTAAGCTTAAAATGTCAACATTGTTGAACTTCCTCAAACAAGCTATTCAACATTTTTGCCAGCATTATTTACACTACGGAGAAGACAAATTAGTCATCATTCAGTTGTTTCATTGCAGCTGCTGCACTGTGTGGTTGATCCGGGAATAACTCATTAACCCATATTTATCCTCTGACCTAAATCCATTAATCGGCACTCATCACTGCTTCTGCCTGTCATGGAATGGGAATGTGCCTTAAAAGTACTACAATATGGCATTATTAGACATTTTTCTGTAACTCAGAGAGCTCAAATGCTGACCCAGGACAAATCTTGAGATATATTTGTGAGCATTTAAAGCCAAGCATTAAGTGGCCAAGATGATTTGGACAGTATAAAATTTTTCCACCAACCATAACCCCGTATCAACTTGCAGTCGGGGTAATTTCCCCACATCTGTTATTTTATTTATGTGAAATGAAGATCTACAGTACAGCGATAAGGCCCTCAAGGAAAGTTCTTCAAAATAGCAGGCTGTTCATCATAAAATTATGAAAACGTCAAAGAACAGCTGCTCTCAATGGATCTTAGCTTTTTATTATTAAAAGGAAAATATTGTTTACACTAAGAACATTTCAAATTTTCCTTTTGTCAAGAAAGTATAAGCACATGTGTCGAGCCACAATAATTTGAGAAGAAGTGATTAAAAGTCAGTCAAAGTTTATTCCTCACCTTTTTTTTGAAGTTCTGTAGTTCATCCTCGGATAAATCCATTCGACAAAAAAATATGAATAAGAGTCAAACGAATCCTTAAAGATAAATTTCACACAAGCCACCAAGTGAAGTCAGACTTTCCTGTTACTCCATATAAGAACACTGTAGAAATGTAAAAATAGCTGAACACAGCCTGAAGCTCATGGTAGAAATCCATGTTCAAGTAAGCGCTTGAAAAGACTGAAGGAGAAGGAACCAAACACACCCCACCGAAATAGTTGCCGGCAAGGCCAGAGCTGTGACACGGGAAGCGCAAATATCTGAGCGACTCTTTGGTGTCAAGTGTGCGACAGATGAAATGCAAATGGTCGTCTGCTATTTTGGTACTGCTAGCCTGTGTACCATAGCTGTCTATACCTCTCCGATCCTACAGAAACTTCATTATTTCACATTAACACGACCACGCTGGACACGTTGTTGTATGGTGACTGGGGTGAGTAGAAGTCATTTGTCTCACAAACAGGGGAGGCAAATATAGTGCCTTGCATCACCCCACTGCAGAGATGAGTGTGAATGGAGTCTGATTACCAGGACAGACTGTCCACAGTTGTTAAGCAGACCCTGCTCGTGTCTTTCTAGTATTTCTGCCTCCAGCCGGTCAGACTGAAAGAGGAAAACATTCATGCTTAGGCTTGTTTTTTTTATTCACAAAGTAGAAACTGGAAGTTCCTGGAGGTTGGAGAAAGTGTTTATTGAAACATGAACAGATTCATTCTTTGGGCATTAAAAACAAATAAAAAAACACATAATAAAATTCTGTCAAATATCAGTAAATATAAATTAAGTGGTGGTTAACATACTGAATTTAAAACGATATGAAAAAAGGAATAGTTTACCTAAAATATTCAGAATATTCATGTTGTTCCAAAACCAAAACAACATTATTTATGTATCTATGTATTTATTTATTTATTTATTGATTGATATCATGGCCTGTCTAAAAAAGCATAGACAAAAATGGGGCTTTTTTTATTCACAAAGTAGAAACTGGAAGTTCCTGGATGTTGGAGAAAGTGGTTATGGAAACACGAACAGATTTATACCATAAAAAGCATTTTTATCTTATTTTAAAAATAATAATAAAACAAATTCAGTGAAACATCAGTAAATATAAAGTAAAACCATGTAGTGGTTAACATACTGAAGTTTAAATGATATATAAAAAAAATAGTTCACCCCAAAATATTCTGAATATTCATGTTTTTCCAAACCAAAACTACTTTTTTTTAAGAAGAACATCATGACAATAGACAAAAAAATACCTTCAAGTATAAAGTTCCTGGAAGTTGGAGAAAGTGGTCATGGAAACACGAACAGATTTATACCATAAAAAGCATTTGTATCCTAACATGGCCTATTTGTTTTAACACTTCATTGTGTAATTGTATTTATTTGGCTATGCTCTTCACACCTGCACAGCATAATAGAGAGTTATTTAAGTGGCTCTATTTGAAGCCGCCTGTGTTTCATACAGTACTAGCCTGCCTTTCTTTCTGGCACACCTTTCATATCTCATCTAATCTGTCACATGTCAGAGCAGCACCTGTTTCTCCACTCTTCAGGCCAGAGGCTCAAGAATATTGATAGTGTTTCTTCTAAAGTTTTGAAAATAAACGCCCATTTAGAATAAGGACATTAACAGTAAATATAAAGTTTTATCATTCTAAATATATGAGAATATGGAAGTGCACATCACAGATATAATATTAATAACACAGGAACAATATTGTTGGAATTCCTTTCAGAATGACTCTTTCCAGATGGTGAATGATAAAAATACTGACAGCCAATCAGAATTCACAGAATATTTAAAGCAGCAGATGACATAGCTGCAGCTTGTGCTTATAATAAACAGAATATCATTATGCATTGCTGTGGATGCTAATCCATTATCGTTATAGTTATCTTTGTAGTTCTAGTTCCCCTTCATGGGAACTTCGAACTGCGTCCCCTAGGGGTTGCTATGGGGAACGCCGTCAGCGTGACCCGTGTCTGAAGCATACATACACAAAAACACCACCTGTTGGCTGGCGACAGCCAATGACGTCACTACCGGCGCGACCACAGTATAAGGGGCGCCGGGAGAATACATCATCCACTTCTTTCGTCTTCACTGACTGGTTTGTTTGAAGCATGCACGTCTGGTAAGAGTACCGGCGCGAGTTTTCTCTCTACAGTATATGGCGAGGGGCGCCGGGACTAGCAAGGAGTTTAAGAAGTGTGTGGATCTGTGTCCTCGTTATTTGACACCCGATCACACACAATCCACTTCTTTCGTCTTTTGTTTGGGCACTGGAGCACGCATGCGATGTTGTTTGAGGGGAAAATCTGCGCGCATGTGAGCTTTTTTCTATGAAAAAGCTCCGCTCTCGTCTGTCCCTCTTTTCGAGGAGAGGGGCAGCCGTCTGTTCCCGTGATTCGGGAGTTTTCTCTCTATTATCCGCTGCCGAGGCACGGAGGCGAATGAGCAAGGAGTCGTGGGGTTTGCATTGGATCTGGTCGATGAGTTAGAGTGTGGATCTGTGTCCTCGTGCCCCTTTTCGTGCGTCGGCCGAGAACGAGAGTGAGCTGCTGTATTGTGATGATGCATATTTCTGACCAATGACAGTGGCTACACAATGCTCTGCTGGGTTATGCCCAGGAAGAGCAGGAGATGTTTGAGGGCGAGGAAGTCTTTTGTTTGGGCAAGGAGCACGCATGCGAACCCTGTCCTTGAGGGGAAAATCCTCCTGCGCGCACTGCATGACGAGTTTGGAGGTTATGGAGCATAAAAATAAAAATAAACCTTTCTGAAAAAGCTAAACCCCCAGCTCGAACGAGCCTCTTGTCTTTCTTCCTAAATCTTCATGTGGAGGTTGAGAAGGAGTGGAAAAAGCTATTTTTTTCCTCTTCAAAGGTTCGAGGAAAGAGGGGCAGCCGTCTGCTTCCCGCGAGGGACCTACTAGCTGCCGAGGCTGACATTGGAGGCGAATGCGTGAAATGGCTGGGGTGAGGGGATTCCCCCTGTGCAAGAGACGATAGCCAGCTGGATGTGGCTCTCTGTGGGCGAGACATGAGTTCTCAAGGCTCCCTCCTTGCCTTCTAGCCCCTGACCGCCCCTTTTCGCGCGTCGGCCGAAACGGCAGGGCATGAGCAGCTGGATTGTGATGATGCATCTTTCTGGTCACATCATCAGACTATCAGTGTTGCTACACTATGGCTCTGCTGGGTTATGCCCAGACTGAGCAGGAGATGTTTGAAAGAAGTCGAGGGTTTTCTATAAAGTTGAGACTGAGGTCCCTCTCAATCCTCCTGCCGACTGCACAACCAGGGGTATGACGAGTTATTGGAGGTTATGGAGCATAAAAATAAATCTTTCCAGCCATAAACCCCCAGCTCGAGCGAGCCTCAGAGATGGGCACAGAAGGCTTCTTCCTAAATCTCCATGTGTCGCTATTTGGCCCCTCCCCCGCCTGCGGGTAGTGAGGGAGGTGTGGGTCAAAAAGAGAGGCAAAACCTGAGGGAGGTTTTTTATCGTATTCAAAGGTTTCAGCGTACTAAACAACACTCTCATCCGGACCAGAGTTATGACATTGAGGGGATGCGTGAAAATCCCTTCCCTCGGCTATGAGGGGATTCCCCCTGCAAGAGACCTCATCTTCCCCTCTCTAATTCCCCTGCAACCACCGTTAACTCCACCTCTTAGGTGGAAACTTCCTGTGTTAACATTGAAGTCCCTATACTGGCGAGACATTATGATGTTTAGGTTAAGTTCTATGTTTCCTAGAAACTACCTTACTGATCTAGGCTCCGGACCTCCTTGCGGATTCTACTGATCTCATGCGCAGGAACCAATGGATGAGTACTTGCTTAAATGGCAGGGCATTTGCAGTGATTACCCCTGGATTATATGGCAGCATAAGTCTCTGTGAGAGCATCCTTGGTCATCACCCCATCGCTTCGTTGCACACTGGTAGAGCAGTGCTTCAGGCTACAGACTAGAGGGTCTGCTGCTGCTCCCTTCTGAGCATCTGAGTTCCTGGATCATTCTGAAGGGTTTCTCCGCTCCCCAGAGCTATAAAGTCCTCTCCTTGTTGGTCGAGGTCTGAGCACTGCTCTCCTCACAACCAGGGGTCCTCACCTATGCCCATCTCGGTCTGGGGATGCAGAGATGGGCACAGAAGGCTCCCTTCTGTGTCATTGTTAGTAGAGCTATTTGCGCCCCTCCCCCACTCCCCTCACTGTGGTGCGGTGTGGGTCATGAAGAGCTCCCTTCTGGGCAGGCAGTTCCCTCTCATTCTGAGGAATGAGTTCTGCTCTCCAGGGAGGTCCTTGTTGGTAGAGCAGCATGCTCCCCTCACCTTAGAGGGTCACCTATGAGCATGCCGCTCCCTTCTGAGTTCCCTCTCATTCTGAGGAATGAGTTCTCCGCTCCCCAGAGCTCCGTACTCCCTTCCCTCGGGGGCATTTGCTCTCCTTGTTGGTCGAGCTAGCATTGCTCCCCTCAACCATAGAGGGTCACCACCTATGAGCTGAGGTTAGGTGGAAACCGCTCCCTTCTGTGCTTAGCGTCTACATTGAAGTTCCCTCTCATTCTGAGAGAGTTCTCCGCTCTCCAGAGCTGCTGGTTGGTATGATGCTCCCCTCACCATAGAGGGTAAGTTGAGCATGCCGCTCCCTTCTGAGCAAACTACCTTACTGTTCCCTCTCATTCTGGTCCGGACCTGACTCTTCGGACTTAGCTCCGCTCTCCAGAGCTCCTTGTTGGTATCTCATGTGCAGCCAATTGCTCCCCTCATGATAGAGGGTCACCTATGAGCATGCCGCTCCCTTCTGAGCGTCTGAGCAGTTCCCTCTCATACTGAGGAATGAGTAGTTATCCGCTCAGGGCTGTCATAGTCATAAGTTGCCAGAGTTTCCTTGGTCATCAGGGTAAGTGCCCCAGCACAGTAAGGCTCTGTGCAGAGCTTTCTAAAATCCACCAGGTGGTAAGATCGCACATCAAGTGTTCTGCAGAGGGTTCTTTCTAAAAATCCATGTTATGGTAAGTGCATGCTGCTCCCTTCTGAGCGCTTAAGGCTGAGTTCTCTCACTTTCTAAAATCCACCCAGAGGAATCACACATCAAGAGTTCTGCTCCCCAGTTCTTTCTAAAAACCTGCTCTAGGGTTACGTGCTCTCCTTGTTGGTCGAGCTTCATGCCCTTTCTTTGAGTTGGTCTCCCCTTACCATAGGCCCCGGTTTGTGCCTTGGGCTCCACTCTAACTTTTTGTGAGCATGCCCAAAGGGTCTGTTGAGACAGTTCCCTCAGCAAGCTTCCCTCTCATGCAGAGCAAGCGGTCTGCCCCTGGGTGAGTATCTATGAGAGGTGCTCCGCTCTCCAGAGCTCCTCTTTCTCTGACTGGTCGAGCTGGGCTCTACCCTGGGCACTGCTCCCCTCACTAGCTCGGGTCTTTGGCCGAAGGGGATAATGTCACCTGACAGCCCTGAGCAACCGTCCCAGCCGGACAACTCCCTTCTGCCTGGTAGCAGTTGGCTTAGTGCTCGCCTTTTGCAGAGCTGAAATTGGCATTGCTCCCCTCACCATAGAGGGTCACCTGGGTGAGCATGCCGCTCCCTTCTGGGCGTCTGAGTTCCCTTCCCATTCTGAGGGGAAATGAGTTCTCCGCTCTCCAGAGCTGCTGGTTGGTAACGAGACACTAGCGTCCCCTTGGCTGTGTGCCATGCTTCGGACGCAAGCTCCCCTCACCATAGACGGGTCAATAAGAAGTGGATGATGTATTCTCCCGGCGCATGCATTTCATTTGCTCCCTTCTGAAATCATCTGAGTTCCCTCTCATTCTGAAGAAAGAGTTCTGGAGAAAGAGTGGAGAGGCCACTGTCCAGAGCTCCTTGTTGGTAGAGCTAGTGTGAAGTTTCCACAGTTGCTCCCCTCACATAGAGGGTCACCTTGAGCATGCCGCTCCCTTCTGTGGTGTCTGGTCCACTCTGTTTTCACTCTCATTCTGAGGAATGAGTAGTTATCCGCTCACCAGGAAATATTAGAGCCTTCATGGGCTGACAAGCTTTATTTTATTTTCATAGAACAGGTCTTGCCAAATCCATGTTATGGTAAGTGCACACGCTAAGGCTCTGTGCACTTTCTAAAAGCTCCACCCGGTGGTAATGATGGTGTTACATCAAGTGTTCTGTTTTCTTTCTATTGGCCTGCCAATATCATACCTGTGAAGTATAGGAATCTATGGGATATTTTCAAGAGAAAGCTTAAGGCTCTGTGCACTTTCTAAAATCCACCCAGTGGTAACTCAATAGTGCCTCATCGCACATCACAGGCTGAGTGTTCTGCTTCCATTCTTTCTAAAAACCTGTACCTCACTGATGTAGGGTTTGTGCTACGCTCTGTAGCCCCGAACAAGTTTGTGCATAAATCAACATACTTTAAATAACTTAAACATTTCTGAGTTTGTCTTTTTTGATTGATCTCCGGTTTGTGCCTTGGGCCCCACTCAACTTTTTGTCCCAACATTTTGGGTTTGAACAGTGTGCCGCTACCAAAGGGTCTGTTGAGACAGTTTCCTCAGCAAGCTCGTGCAGAGCAAGCAGTAGCCCCTGGGTGACCGGCCAGGACCTAGTTACTACCACTAGGTGCTTGGCCATATCCCCTTAAAGGAATCTTTCTCTGATTCCAAGCCTTTGGGCTCTACCCTGTGCAGGGTATGCAGCTCGGGTCTTTGGCCGAAGGGTATAATGTCACTGACAGCCCTCAACCGTCCCAGGGACAACTCCCTTAGCCTGGTAGAGTTGGCTTAGTGCTCGCCTTTTGCATGAAATTGGCTTGCGCTCCCCTAAGCATGGTGGCGTGGGTATATTGTTCCCCATAGCGACCCCTAGGGGACGCAGTTCGAAGTTCCCATGAAAGGGAACATCTCAGGTTACATATGTAACCATGGTTCCCCGAGTGGGGAACGAGACACTGCGTCCCCTAGGCTGTGTGCCATGCTTCGGACGAACGCTTCAGACGAAGAAGTGGATGATGTATTCTCCCAATGCAATTTAGCATTTCATTTGGAAATCAAGGTCCCAGAGTCTGGAGGAAGAGTGGAGAGGCACAGAATCCATGTTGCTTGAAGTCCACACCTCACTGATGCTAGAGTTTGTGCTAAACGTTCCCTGAACAAGTATTGAGTACATAAATCAACATACTTTAAATAACTTAAACTTTTCTGGTTTGAAAATCCTTTTTTGATTGATCTTAGGAAATATTTTTAGGAATCAATAGGAAGTAATTTTGACTTTCATGAGCTGTAAGCTCTAATCATCAAAATTAAAACACAATATATTTTGAAATGTTTTACTTTACATAATGAATCTAGAATATATGAAAGTTTCACTTTTTGAAATGTTACAATAACAGAATGAACTTTTTCACAATATTCAAATTTTTAGAGATGCACATGTATATTCACAGACACACTATATAGCAAATCTCAATTTATTGATTGTTTATATTGTGCCTAAATGTAATTTTATAAGGCATGCAAGTAAGATGATGTATGAACATTTTCTGTAAAGTTGTTTAATGCTTTAAAACAATGTGTAATAATATATAGAATATATATTAGAATAATATAGAATAATCCTGATGTTATTAATTTATGGAAATATGAAGTGGCGATGTCTGATTCATAAATTAGTTGAGTTAAAAGAAAATCACTGAATCAAGTTCACAACAGGTCTAAATAAATTATTCGTTAATCTGGTTCTCTGATTAATAATATGAATCACTGTTTGAAACAGTTTTATTTTTGGCAACAAAAAAAACACATTCTTCATAAATGTCACAACTTTTCTTTCTTTCTTTCTTTCTTTTTATTTATTTATTTACAGATTGTATTAGTTAATTTATATCTGTTTATGTCTAACCAAAATTAAATATGTGTGCTATGAGATGTAAGCATTGTTTTTAAGTGAATTTGAGAAACACTTTTTTTTAGGAGAAGACAAAAATGAGTGGCTGCTCCGTCAGCTCAGACGCATGCATACAGTCACCTATGTTTTGTCCACAAGTTTGTAACATAAGTTTGTATGTTATTCCTGTACATGATTCATGGGGTCGTTGGGGAAAGTCCCTCGCTAATAATATCTGTAAGCCTCAGTGTCAGCAGTCAGAACGCTGTATGCGACCGGAGCGCTTCTGCTAATGTGGACCTCGAGTGGAGGTCACAAGGAGAGGGCAGACCAGTCTCTATCCTTAGCAACCCAGCCTCACCGTTTCCAAAAGCTCTCATGTCCACTCAACCTCTTATTCCAGAGCGAGCAGGCAAGGCTATAATAGGACAACTGGACCGCTTGGCTCTCAGGGGGCGTCCGGAGAGGAGCGTGATCTATTTGAGTTGATGGACGTCCACACATGGACCGGCTATCTTTCACTGCACTGGAGAAGGCTTGAGCATCACAGCTGCTAATAAATACTAGCATGTCTGATCGGCTGGCCTCGACATGCACCCGCGGCCCACAGAATGCCCTGCTGACAACGCTCAGACGCTCCGGTTACTGTTGTGTATTCAACGAGAGAATGGATATCAATGCAATAACCTTCGCCTCGTTATTTAATACTTAAAGAAACAGTTCAAAAATGAAAAATCTGCCACCAGTGTTGGGGAGTAACAAGATACATGTAATGGAGTTACGCAATTTAATTACTAAATAAATGGAACCGTAATCAGTTACAGTTACTGAGAAGAAAAAAAACTTGTAGTTAAATTACAGATAATTATGAAAATGTTTATGATTACAAAGGGGGATACATCTGAAAATGTACACACACGCACAAGCACACTCACACACACACACACACACACACACACACACACACACACACACTCACACACACACTCACACACACACACACACACACACACACACACACACACCACACACACACTCTCTCTCACACACACACACACACACTCTGACACACACACACACACACACACTCTCTCTCTCTCACACACACACACACACACTCTCTCTCTCTCACACACACACACACACACACACACACACACACACACACACCACACACACACACAGACACAGACACAGACACATTCAACACAATATCCCAACAAGCTCATCAATAAATTAAGCCTGCTGGGCCTCAACAACTCCCTCTGCAATTGGATCCTATTTTTAACCGGAAGACCTCAGTCAGTTCGGGTCGGCCACAACACCTCGAGCACTACCACACTGAGCACAGGGGCCCCACAGGGCTGTGTGCTCAGCCCGCTGCTCTTCATGCTGACCCACGATGGATACACTGCCAAGTTCAGCTCCAACCACATCATCAAGTTCGCCGATGACACATCAGTGGTAGGTCCTAGCAAAAACGATGAAACGCACTACAGAGAGGAAGTGGCACAGCTGGCTGATGTGTGGCGCTAACAACCTGTCCCTCATGTGGAGAAGACAAAGGAGGTTGTGTGGACTTCAGGAGAAACTCTGTTGACCACCCCCCACTACCATCGACACCTCGACTGTGGAGAGAGTCAGCAGCACAAATTCCTGGGGGTGCACATCACAGAGGACACCTGGACACACACAAGTCTACTCCAAGAAGGCACACACGCCTACACTTTCTCCGCCGGCTGAAAAGAGCACCTCCCTCCACACCTCACACCTTCTACAGGGGTACATTGAGAGCGTGCTGACACTGCACACTGTCTGGTACGGACTGCTGTGCACAGACCGCAAGACCCTCCACGGACAGTGAACACCGCTGCAAAAATCATTGGTGCCCCTCTCCCCTCCATCCTGGACATTTTCCTTACACGATGCTCCAGCAAAGCAAAAAGTATCGTGGAGGACCCCACCCACCCCTCCCACAGTCTCTTCCAGCTCCTACCCTCAGGTACGGTACCGGAGTATCAGAGCCCGCTCCGCCAGACTGCTCAACAGTTTTTCCCCCAGGCTGTGAGAGCCCTGAACTCACATCACACAGCCCCTCTCTGAAACCCCAAACAAACCCCCCCCCCCCCCCCCCACCTTACCACATCTCAGGAAAAAACTGTTAAACTTTTATCTCTGTGGAATTCAGGTAGCGGGCCTGCACAAGCCACCTTAGCAACACCTTAGCAACACACACATGAAATTTCACACACCATTGTGTGTCCATCCCACAAAAGACTTTAATACGACTGTAATGTATGTATGTTTACTGGCTCATCCCACAAATCACCTTAACTGTTCCCCAGATTTATCCTCTTTTGCAAAAGTATTAATTTCTTCAGTTTGTATTTTTTGTACAGTTTGTATTTTTTGTTTCCTGTTTTTTAAAATATAACCACTATTTGAATGTTAGTAGGTTAGTTTGTGTATAGGTTTATACTGTTTTAGGTTGTATATCCTTAAAGCACCGTGGTCCTGTGAGGCACGACATTCGTCCCAATATGTCATTAATCGTGCTCAACTTGAACTAACTTGAACTTGAGACACACACACTTTCTCACACACACACACACTCTCTCTCTCACACACACACACACTATACACATACACATAATTTGTGAATTGAAATTTCAAACAGACAGTTTTATTAATATATTTTAATTCATCCTTTAAAGCTAAAAGTATTAATTTCAAAATATTATTTGAATGTTAGCACATATTAACATTAATCGATTTTTTTTTTTTTAATTAATGTAACAACACATTAAAAATAGCATTAATAAACAGAAGGAATCCCTTCCATGGTTCATGTTAATATTTGAGGATATAAACATTTCTTAGAACATACAGATCACATGCACCACTGACTTATTGCAACAGACCCAGTTCATTTGACACGGCCTTGATTAAAGCCCCAGTGCTTTCACGGAAAAATATCTGGAGGCAGACATCAAGATGTCACAAATCACTCTGCAGTATGCCAGTTCTGTGATGAAACATCAGGTCTCCTGATAGAGGAGATTCACGGGCCTGAACATGCACAAGTTAAGCAATGGTGGTGTGTTGTAAAATCATGTCCCAATCTGTTCAACGATGAGGTTCACCACTAAACCACTTCTCTATACTCTCATTAGTCCACGAGAACGTTGTCAAACACAAGCGTAGTCACTATCACACTTACCACAAAATATAGCAATTCTCCTGCATGGTGTTATTTGTTTTGTTAAGAAAATACATATCATATAATATATGATAAAG